>CM076572.1:1161314960-1161427460 GCA_034641835.2 Pinus albicaulis | reverse complement strand
ATTCATGTGCCTTATTAGTGCTAGAAATTCACACATGTTCCTATAAGAATCTTTTGTGCACAATTACTTAGTTTCTTTGGCTATAGGTCTGCGATAATGAATGTGGTGGTTTTGGCTACAAATACATGAAAACATCATTTTTTGAGAAAACATACATGAGCAAGCATATCTTTGACATTATTTTTTTGTAAGTTAGATTAACTAGTTGCCCATGAAACCATTTATACATATAGAGTCAACTATGCATATTATAAATATATAAATTAAAAAAAAATTAAGTGTTTATTATTTTTAATAAACTTTTCTATTGACATATATAAAAATATTAAAACACATCTCCGTCTATTTCCACTATAACATTTTGAGGCCTTGACTATTTGGAAAAATATATATATGGTTCACATGAGGACATTAACTCTACTATATATATATATATATATATATATATATATATATAGATTGCACTAATAAAATCCCTCTTGGTTTGAAAGATATAATTATTTTCACAAGTTAATATTTTTTCTATAAAATTAAGATTATATATTTTAGGAAAATTGGATCTGTACACGAAAAATGTGTTCTCTAGAACTCTACAATTTTTTGTAGCAATATTTCATCATTTAGGTTCTCAAAGCTTGCACTAGGTGAGAAATATACATTATACTTTGCATGAAAAATAACATACCATAGTTAGGAACATTCAAAATTCACATAATTAGAAACATTTCTATAAATACAATTATATATTTATAAGGCTGACTTGGTTTCCTATATTTCATATTTATACGCTATTTTCAAATTCATTGCATAAATACAGGTTTAATAATCCCTCCAAATTAACATATTGAGGGTTTTCTAGATTTGCATTGTTCATGATAGACCATCATTTGGTTGCATCCACCCTATAATGAAAATAAATTTTTAAGGACAAATTTTAAAAGGAGAATTGAGGTTAGGCTATATATATATGTTGAGAACTTTTATTATTATTTATAATATCATTAATACCACTATAAAGTTGTGATACTTTATTGTTGACTATTTTACAATGAGTTTATTGTACTTATTCTATCATACCCATTTAATATGTAATTTGAGTTTGGAAATAAGAGAATATGAATGATAGTGTGCTAATAAACTTTTTTACATTGCAATTCTAATCATGCTTATTTATTTTTGTATTTTTCAATTAAATTTTTTACTTAGAAATATTAACAAGAATAAATTACATAGTAGTCCTTAAGTGCAATTTTTAGAGTTTCAATCTGATTTCAAGCCTAAATTAGGTGAAAAAAATTCTAGTCAAATCTTCATTTGTGTTGTTTAAATTTATTTTTAGACTACATATATGGATTCGGCATCCTCAAAAATCTCTCGGGAACTTTGATTATGAAGAGTTCACTTATAAAACATGTTATTTCAGTGGATCTATGCCAGATTCTAGACAAATTAGATTGGAAAATAAACAGAAAAAATTTCCAAAATATCACACTTTAAGACTACTCAATACATTACGTAATTACTTTTTCAAATATCTTCATATCTAGAATAAGCTAGACTAGCTTGTATTTTGCACATCGGATACTACCATATTGCATCCTACTTTTCAAAGCCATGCCCTCGCTTAAAATAATGGTTATCATAGCACAATTCAGATGGTTCTTGTACTTCCACTATAAATAGTGTGAAGTCTAATGGAAAACCCAGATGTTCCTAACCCACACATATTGAACAAAACATTTTCCCCTCAAAAACATGATTATTTTTACTGCATTAAAATTTATCATAATATATTGTTTTAATTAAGATAAAATTATCATGCACTAATTTATGTGGATAGAGAAATATTCATTTTTTGTACGCATCATGATAACTGAAAAAATTTTACCAAATAGAAAAAGGAAATTCAAAGTTGTGGACCTCTTATGAATGTGTGAAGTTTGGCATTTCAAAATTTGTTCATATATCCTAGGAAGTAGAATAAGGCGCTTCATTCTATTGAAATTTTTATTTATTTCAATTTCTATCTTATTTTCTTTAACAATCTAAAAATTAAAAACATATTTAAAATGGTATTAAAATAAACATATTTAAAATGGTATTAAAATAAACATATAAAAATTTAGCATTTTTAATTTTTGAAAATAAATATAAATTTATATTACCGCCAGTCCACATCATACATCACAATGTTTCAATTTTTAAAATGTAGAGGATCTCATACCATGCATCACATTCAACCATATTCGATGAACTTGAATTGGTACAATTTGCAATATTACACTCTTTAAAACATAAAGGAAGCTTCACAAACTATCGAGCAGATTGAAGTTTATAATGGGCATGCAGGGCTGATAAAAACTATATAATAAAGGAAGCATATTCCAAATTTCCTATCATTGTCACCTGAATTCAATTTTAATAGAGTGTAAACATATAATTATATGATACATGCCAATATTCTTTAGTAATTAATAAACAAATGCAAAATCATAGTGATTTCAATTTTAATAGAGTGCAGACAAATAATTATATGATACATGCCAATATTCTTTAGTAATTAATAAACAAATGCAAAATCATAGTGATTTCCAACCGGTATTTCTGATCATGAGGAAGAAGAGTAGCACCGTGATCAGTGAAGATTCCTCGACCTCCTGCCCATGACCAGAGGTGTCTGGCCCCGCACGGGAGTAATTGGTTTGTATGTGCACCCCCCTCAAACGAAGAGACACATAAATGGATTGGAACGAACTCACGGGTAAATGTGTAGCCAATAACATGGAGGGGAATGCGAATGGAATGAGTACGGGAGGACATTTCAAGTCAACCGAGTAGATAAAAAAATAAAAATTACTAAATTATCCTATGACACTCAGGGTTTTAGGTCAATATTATTCATTGATTTAGTTATAGACTCAAGGTGAAACTTGAATCATTTATTTGTTATAACACTTAACACTTATGTGTATAACTGGCAATTGCACCATATGCTGCAAAAGAAACTTCTAAAGGCAATAGTATAGTAAAGAGTAGCCAAAGAATGAGTGATTGTGAAAGAATGAAAGGAAAATTTTGCTTTCATGGAAGCAAGTAGTGGGGTTTCAAAGATATTGATGATAAGAGTTATCAACCACAAAGTTTTATTATAGATATTGAAATAGAAAATTGGGGGTGAAAATACTTCGGTGATTAATAATCCTCCGAAACAAACATGAAATGAGCATGTAACTCAAATAAGATATTTTAAATACATTCAAGTACAATCTATCTAGCATAGATGTAAATAAAGAGAAATTTTACTAACAGAAATAGAGTTTTCTCCAAGTTCATCTACATATCTGAGCGCCAATAGCATGCTTGTCAAAAATTGGATATGAATAACAATAGTCTTACTTTACAATAAAGTGAATGTCATTTTAATATGGGGACATTTTTTGAAGGAGATATTGTTCTTTAGGTTATGGTTTATTTTCTTAACTCCAAACTTGGTTTAGTCTTTCTCTATATACACAAAAAAAAAAATACAAAGTAGTTTCACAAATTTAAGTTATAGTTTTATATTTTATAATTACAAATCTAATTTCTTATTAAAATATTTTACACACATCTATTTATTCAAATAAATTATATTGTGAATATGTTTTCTCCTATTATTTGATTACAAAATTATTGTACTCCCTACTAAGTAAAACAACTTTATTAATAAATAATTGAATGCCAAATTGAAATATTACTCAAGCGAGAGCTACTATAATACATAGAACAGATTTTTTGATGTATAAATTATTTGTTTTATATGTCATTCAATTTCCATTTCCTATTATCTTCAAACCCCATGGGGAGGTATTGAACACAGGAGCCAGCTTTAGGTAAATAAAAATTCACATTGTCAACTTGGACAAAAAAAAATTATAATCCTGAAATTCTCTTACCTAATCATATTTTTAAATATATAATTGAGTTCCATTTATTAAAAACAAATGCAATATTAAGAACCTCTTAGAGTTTTAAAAGGTAATTGACACAAGAAATAAAAAATCTCCTCATGACAACATGAAAATGTTAATCTTAATTGAATCATTAAAAAAGGGATAATAGATTTACGAGTTATATAATTAAAAAAACCACTTTCACAATCAAATTTCTACATTAATTTTTAAAAATATTATTTTATAACTGTATATAATTATAATTGTAGATTTCTAAGATATATATTTGATGATAATAATATATATTTTTTTGGGGGGAAATAAGACTAAGTTGGAACTAAATGGAATTGGTGAATTGCATAGATATTTAACACATTAGGGCACATTAAGTGAAGGGGCGTTAGTGTTCCTTACCTCCAAATGTAGTATTGTGTGACACATCAATATAAAAGACCGTGCACCTACATAGAAATTTTAGTTTAAAATTTTAGTTGTTAATATATATATATATATATATATATATATATAATTCATGCATGAATAGTTCAAGATAAAGTAAATTTGGTGATCAAAAATCTTTTCAAGGTATATCTATCATAGCACAAACTTAATTCTTAAATATATTTTTAAAGAACAAATATATAATAAATATAGTTCAATTATTGGGCATTAAAAATTCCAAAGAGGTGAAGGTAAATGAGTTGGTATCAAGTAATGTGACATCAAAGCCTGGAAAAATTGCAAAATATCAATCTCAACATGGCATAAGTGCTAGTAGGGAATTATTGACAGGTGTTGTTGGAAAATGAACTACATCAAATCGGTTGATGTCAATGAAAACAAGAATGTACAAAATATTAAGAAAAAGTTTATGGAGGCATTAAAAAATTAGGATTCAACAAAATGAGAATGATGAACTTGCATGTTGGGCTAATATATGTAGGAAACCTTATCAAGATAGACTTTTGTATAATGTGAGCGACAATGTGAAAGAGTTTTGGTATTGGAATTTCCATATGTCACCAAATGAGAAGAATATCACGATAGATTGTATATCTAGAGGGGTGTATTGAGATCATTTCCCCTTTCAGTGATTGTTATTATTAAATAAATTTTCTTACTACACAATATGTATAACCTGTACATAGAATCAAAAAAAAAAAATTAACCGTGTTGATATCTTATGACAATGAGGACAGTATAAGAAGTCCATTCATACAACTACCACATACTATCAATAGGAAAAATGGTTTTCCTATGAAGCGATCTATGCATATTCGTCATCTATGCATATTTTTCATGCATATCGAATCTCAACACTAAGGAGTCATCTTAAGATAAAAGGTCATCATAGTAACTTTGATGTTCAAAAACCATAAATGACTTAATTATATTTCTCTAAATATCAACAACCGGACAACAGTCACCATATGTTAACGCTTGGGGGGAATGTGTATCGATATCATAGTATAACTATATATATAATAGCTTATCTAAACAATATAAAAATATTTTCATAAGCAATGCAACTGCTACATGAATTACTCACAATCCTTAATGATATACTAAAATTTCTTCGACAATACTAATCAATTGTCTAAAGAATCCATCATCACTCAATCACCATATAGGTAAGACTTGGGGGAAATGTGCTAGAATTTTATATACAATAGCTTATAGAAAGGATAGAAAAATATGTTATAAGTAATGAAATTGCTACATGAACTACTCATCATATAGGTAACGTCTGGGGGGAATGTGTTAGAACTGTATATACAATAGCTTATACAAAGGATATGAAAATCTGTTATAAGAAATGTAACTTCTACATTAACTACTTACAGTCCTTAATGATATACTCAAATGTCTTCCACAATACTAATCAAGTGCGTAAAGAAGCCATCATCACTTCCAAAATCACATATTTAAACACACGAGTTGTAAAAACTGAGTTTGTTTCATAAATTTTAATAGAATCATGTGCTCAGATATAAGATACAGTTCTTAAACTCTGAAGCCTCTTCTTGATTGAAAACATACTAAACTGATAAGATATAAATGAAGAGAAATAATTTAAAAACTTCTTGGCACAATTGTTACATAATAGTTTGATGCACAACTTGTATATCAATAAATGTCGCCTTGCAACATGTCCAAATAAAAAAACTGAAGTAAATACTATCAGTTGGTTTTCAATGCATTTATGTAATCAAAATAGAGCTAGGAACTTTTGAAGAAATGAAATGGTTCTAGGTTGAATCCCCGATTTCTTTTTATAACATAAACCCTCATATGTTTCTTAAAAGAAATCAAGATGTAACATAAGATAAGTGTTTTGATGTTAATCATGGATTCATGTCTATCTGTGTTTATCATTCATTTAATTTATACGGTTGTGCTAACTTATTAGAGTGATATAGGTTTAATATAGGTTTTAACATAGTGGCTACCACTATAATCAAATAATATATCCAACCCTATGCAATATATACCAATAAATTATAACTATCTTAAGACATACCAAAGTGGGCATTTATGATAGAGAAAAATTACCCTTATAACATTCTCACAAAATACCTACATAGCACTTGCAAAAGAACATGCATTTTTGAAATATCATATTTGACATAGGATAAAGGTTATTGCACTTATTTCCAACAAATAATTCAATCCTATATATATATATATATATATATATATATATATATCTTTTCATTAATCATAAAAAAAAAAAAAAAAATTAACCATTTTAATTATAAGATTATATAAACTTATAAATTTTAATTTTATAATAACTTCCTAAATCATTATTATAAAATTTAAAAATTAAAATGTAACACTACCTCTCATCCCCTTGGATAACTTAGGGAAAATAGGAAGTGTTTATTTTCTCCAACCCAAACTTCCAAGGTCATCCTATGGAAATGAGGTTACAAAATTTCTCAACTGTAAACATCCTCGAAACTAAATGTAATGTCACCATCTTGTCTGGCTCCTTCATAACCCTACCATGTCAACAATGTTTCCATGTGGCACTCATCATATGGCCCATGTGGCTTTCCCTACCAACAAAAAAAAAAAACCACATGGCATGCCACGACACCATGGAACACCCTTCACATTTCCACTTTGTAGCCTTGGTGTTATCCCCCCCACCCTCTAGGGTGCGACATAAATTGGTTGACGTGAATCAACGAGAGTCTTTCCCATCCGCCAGCTCTGTTAACGATGGTCTTCCATTCATAATGCACACTCGAAACCCCCACGGTCCCATGGTCCCATGAAAAAAATATCCCCATTGAGTGTCAGGACGATTTCTCATCCCTCAGTTTAGTTAATGATAACCACCTCTATAACGCACTTGTTGCTTCTCTTGGGTACTGTGATGAAATCATGTTGGAATCACACTCACGTCAGTGCATGGTGACGTCAAGCTGACATCATGAAGGAAAATCCTCTTGTCTAATGTTAGAAACATTCATATTTCCTCAGCCCCGTCAATTGCGTCTCGGATTGTGAACACACACTTTGAACCTCCCAGGGTCAACGACCCATGATGAAATCATGTTGAAATAATTTCACAATGGTGTCATGTCAACACATGGGGCCCTATGAGGATGGCACATATCGCCCAAAATTAGGCCACTTAATCCTATGAGAAGGCCCCTAGTTCCTGCCACATCTCACATCATCCACGTGCCACGTTAGGATTTCCTACATACCATGTGCCATTTCAACCCCACCCTGGTCTCCACTAGGGCCTTATGTAACAAAATGAATTAATTGTTCTATTATTTTATGGGGTTGGTCGTGGAGCCTAGTGTATGGAGCATCCATGTCATTGCACCCTCTCCAAACACTGTGAAATAAAAATTTACTGAGGACCCGTGACTAGGACATGAATTTCTATTTCCATTAATAGGATGATACTTTGAATCTTAGCTTGTGTCTTTGAGGACAAATATGACACAAAAAATTCTTGAGAACCCAAGACCGTGACATGAAATTCTTCATATTATGATAAAACAATTCTCCATCTCTCAGTTCCTATCTCGTAAGGGTTGTATCAAAATGGAAATCGGTCTCAACTTCTTGAGGAGAGAACGAGAATCCCTTTATTATATGATGGCAATCACCATTATGTCAATTCCCTTTAACACATATAGTTTTGCAACTCTCTCTCCTGAGCTGTGATAATAAGTAAAGAAACATGTTGCTCTCATACATGAATATTATGACTCCACGACTTCTTTGTCATAAGGGATTTCCAACCTCAAACTTCCTTTTCGTTAATCCTAGGCCTTCTTAGTCTACCTCTTTCCCTTTTATAATTAAATCAAGGAATTTCAAGAGAAAAACACCAATAATGAATGCACTCCCAAAGGAATGACCTAATCTTCACACCCAGACATTATCAAAGCCATCTCTTGGAAATAACACTTTATAGGTTCAATAACAACCACATTGGGATTTTCTAAAATATCTATGCATATCAATCCATTCCATGTGTGAGGAAGATTTCAACAATAAAACTAGAAGATATTGTAACAACCATGATGAACATACTTAACACATTTGAACACTTGTTATGAACATACAAATAGCACATGGATTCCTAAATCCCTCACAACATTAGCACAAATATGAACAGCTAGTCAAATGCATACAAGAACGTATTATATTTGACCAACAATGTTATTAGACCTCAAGCATCCTCACCCATCCATGCACATAGTCCTGTACATATTAAAGGAATCACATGCATTTAATATCACTATAGCATTGAGCTTCCACACCTTAGAAAATACAAAGTTAACTAACACATGATAGATTGGAAAATCCAAACATTCTCATAAACTCTTTGCATCAAACATGTTAGTTGTCACTCATAATCATATTAACAAAAGATCACCAAATGAGTATACAGTAGCAAAAGGATTCTTGGTCACAATAGGCCCCAAAATACATATACATCTCTCCTGCAATGGTACTTCAAGGTCAAATCCACCATCATTGTCAGTAAGTCCATAATTGTCATAAACACATTAGATAACTAATCATCCAAGGCCATGTAATACATTCGGTGATATTGCTTGAATTTATAAAAGATATTCATTATGTATCATTCATAATGAAAACATTTACAAGGATTGTTCACACTTATCTGATTTGCAAGAAGATGTTGGTAACTAGAGGAGGGACTTTGACTCTCCTCCCAACCATAAGCTAATATGGATTGCAATATTTCTTGCAAATAGCCACCCCTGAGCCATATTCAAAGCCTAGGTAGTGAAGTGGTGAAGGGAATGTGACTTAGCCACTCTGCCAACCACATAGGAGTCTGAGGATCTCATAGTGATTCCACCTACAAGCTCAACAAGACTTTTCGGAACCACTGTGGCTCCTTCTCCTCAATAACAACCCATTGTTCCTCTCTATTTCTCAACCCTCCATACCAACATGGCTTCAACCAACACACGTTTTTGTGTACTCTTTGCCTATGCTCTCCAAAAATACTTATTTTTTCACGTTTATGCATGTTGTCCACTTCCGGCATGACCTCTTCACCCTGATCTCCTCCACCTGTCTTGAGCACTAACTCTTGTTTCCTAAATAATATTCTATTCTCTCAACCAATTCTCTTTTGTTTTCTTCTTTTTTTTCCTCAGTGTGTTGACCACGTGAGTGCCTTCCATGAGAACAAGACTGCCTTTGTCCTCGTGTGTAGGGTCCCATATAGTCATTAAATTTTTTTTTCAAGATTTGTATTTGTAAATTATGCAGGAGCTCGTACTCTTTCAATGCTTGTACCAACATGTATGCAATTATTTATGAGAATATAGGTGACTCTTAATTGCACCTACTGACTCTTAATTGTCCCTATGAGTTTAGCCATTTCCCCAAGTAATTCCTCTAGCAACTTCGCCACTGAAACTCGAAAATTGTGTTCATTCCTTATTTACATAAATACAATTCATAATAATGTTTGCAAAAAAAATTAACCAGAAAAAATGTCACATAAAATATATAATTAGACTTCTTTACAAATAACTTATTAAAAAAAAAACTACTTATTTAACAATTTAATATAAAAAATGTTTATCTTGACAACACCAACCATTTATAAATAAATCTATCAAAATTATAAAGGTTTCATTTATGAAAAAATCTTTGTAAATAAAATAACAATATTTCATAAAAGACCTACATATTTCAAATAAAAGGTTTCGGGTTTTGGAAAGACCTTTGTAAAAAAAATAGTCGAGAAATAATAATTTTGTAATTTTCTTATTCACTTAAATTTAGCCCCAAACAAAATAAATTTATTTGGTAAGTTATATAGAAAAAAAAAAAAAATAGTTTTTTCTAATTTAATTAAAAAATAAGAAAATAATATTATTTATTTATTTGTTTAAAATATATTGTTAAATATACTAGTATATATTTATCTTAAATATGAATCTAACATAAATCAAAAGGGATCAAATTTCTTCACGTTCAAATATTTTTAGAGTGCAAAATACACTATGTAATTTTTCATTGTTTAAATTGTATTTTTAAATGCTATATAGAGTATATATAAGACAAAATAAACATTTTAACCATAATTTTTTATTTTTCATGATACAAACATAAATTTAGATTTGAGACTTTTGTGATCCATAGATTAGATCTAGATTAATCACATCATTAGGATTGGGTCGCCAATAAAAAACTAGCTTTTTAAATCTAGTCGTTAGTTAATTAAAATTATTAAGTGATTAATAAATATTGACCCAATAAATATTATAATAATAAAATAAAAAAACTATTATGTAATATTTAATTAAAATTTTTAAATTAATTAATAAATTTTTTATTTTGATAGATATTATAATAAAATGTATTATGTAATATTTAATTAAAATTATTTGATTTATTAATAAATATTAAAATAATAGATAAAAAAATTTAAAAGTATTTCCAAGAATTTGTTACTAGGGGTAATATATAACCATAAAGAATATCTAAGACAAAATCTAGGGAAAAAGAAGAGAAGGAGGGAAATGAAAAGAAGAAAAAGGAGATCAAAAGAAATAAGAAAGGGAAGGCAAAGAAAATATTATGTAATAATTAATTAAAAATATTTAATTGATTAGTAAATATTAATATAATAAAGCAATTTAATTCACAAAGTATTATGAAGAATTTATGTAAGATACATATGGCATTATAAAAAATTAAAAACATGAAGGGTAATATATAAAAATATAAACATAAATAGTATAAAAAGAAGACTAAACAAAAGAAGAGAAAGGGGGGAAATTGAAAAGAAGAAAAGGGAGAAATTATTTAGAGAGAGTTGGAGTCCAAATTTTACTCAACTTCCAACCATCATCTCTATTGAGATTCTTAGCATGCCGCTCAATCTCAATGGCTTCCCTAAGCTTTGTATGATGGAAGTGGTCAACCCTAGCGATGACTTTGGATTATTTAATGCAAACATGGTGACACGATTCCTCCACATGTTCTGCAAGAGCAGATGTGCAAGATCGGTTGTGCCAAATGTCTGTATCATGCTCCTAGATTCTCTATCTGATGTATCTACCTGTTTAACCAATGTATGGTCTGCCACAAGAACAAGGAAACAGGTAGACACCTTTCATGTTTTTAGGGTCGATAGGGTCCTTGAAATATCCAAGAGATACAAAGGGGTTTGAAAGTACAGAAGACGTTATTCTTGGCTTTTCACCTTGTCCTAAGGATGAACAACATTACTTGGTTTGAAAGGTCGACCAAATCCTAATGATGTGATTAATCCAGAAATACATTTATCTAATAAACATAAATTTTAAAAAATGATGTATAATCTATACATAATTGACATTAAAATATTTTACCTAACATTTACAAAGAAACATTTTATCACCACAAATTAGTTAATATAAATCTCAAATAGTTTATTTAAATCTCCTATTGAAATATTTTTGAAAAGTATAAGGTTCAAACATATTACCTTACAACATATTCATTTTTTTATTATAGGTGACATTATATTTATATCTAAAGAACGTGTCAACTCAGAGAAGCTTACACATCCCCTTATATTCAGTTGTTGAATGAGCTTACACATCACCTCATATTCGGTTGTAGAATAATTCAGAATATTGGAAAAAATTTCAAACTCTTGAAATTATTTAAACTAAAAAAAATATAAGCTACTATTTACATTAATTTTTTCCATATTTAATGATAAAGTAATGAATTCTCTTCCTCCCATTTATGTTATGAAGTTTTGAAGGTCTAACTTCTCACTCAACCATTCAATTTTTATGAATAACCATGATTTTAGAAATAAATAAATTCAAATTAAATCTAAATTAATGTGATTTTAAAGCATACTTCCAGTCTTAAGCAACCATTAAATTTTTATGAATAAACATGACTTTAGAAATAAATAAATTAAAATTAACTCACAAGTACAATTTATAATGCTCCTCTTGAGACCTCTCCTCTCCTTTGGCTATAACTTTCCCATTGAACAACTTGATAGTTTCATAGTCAACAACAATCTGCTACATTAAATAAAAATTCAAATCAAAATCAATGAATCTTCCAAAAAACAAAACTATCTTAGAAAAAAATGTATATTACTTTCTACATATTTTGCATTAATATATAGAAATGCATTACACTACTCTTGCAAGATTAAAACTTACATATTTTGCATCAAAATGGTTTGTTGTGCTTGACTCGATTGATATATAGAAACGCATTACACTACTCTTACATTCCACAATAAATTTTCTAAAGCCTTTACATAGGCTTTATCATAACAAATACCATGAGGAAAACCATGGGTTGTCAATGTTAAATTATTTATTTTATTTTACTTTTATTTTACCAATCAAATTATTTACATAACATAGCAAGACATCACAACATTTTTTTTAAACTAAAAAACCTCATGTCCCAATAATTAACTATGTAAAAAATCAAATTCTCCATTACTAAACATGAAAAAGTTTATTATTTTATATAAAAAAAATATATATATTTATTACTAAATAGAAAATCAATAAAATAAATATATATTAATTATTTATGTATATATAAATGTAAATTTTAAATAAATAAATATATATTTATGTATATATAAATGTAAATTTTAAATATTACTTTAAAGAAATAAAATACTCGTAAATATTTGTCAAATTTAACTACTAATAAGCTTCACTAAGTTAGGTCAACTCCAACTCTTTTTTTTCCACTAATACTTGTTCCATTTCTAATCTCCGGCTCTTAATATCATAGGGGCAAAAGGAAAAATTCAGACGTGCGTCGAATCCAGTTGTTTCAACGTTTAGAATGAGATGACATGATTCTCCATTAATATGTGAGAATGAGATTAAATGACTCTCCCTTAATATGTGGTTGATGTCTGTATCATTCGTAGTGGACATTTTAGCTTCAAAAGAATCATGATGCTATGTGGGGTTGTGTTGACGTCTGCATCATTCGCAGTGGACATTTTAGCTTCAAAAGAATCATGATATGTTACGTGGTGTTGTGATTTTGTTGCCGAAACCATGTGGAGCCACAAATCTCAATGTCTATAATCTTTTGCATATAATATTTAAAAAGAAAATATAATGATAATAAAATATTGTAACACATAGATATATTTTGATTCTCTACTTCCGAATAATAAGATTTTTTACTTCGATATATATATATTAACATTTTAATATAAAACATGTGAATCTTATATAAAATATTTCAATTTTAATTATGTATATATTATATAAAATAAGTGAAAAAAAAGTTGAAGTATTTTATTAGTGTTTTTTTTCAAAACTAGAATAAATTCATCTTAACTAAGAGTTTATAGGAATATCTTCTAGTGCAAATTTTCCTATCCTCAAATTTTGCACTAAAAAAAAGTTTGCATTTAGAGAAATTTGATCTAGAACTAAGATAAATCTATGTTAATATATAGGAAGAAAAAATATAAAATAAAATAAACTTATTTTAATATTAACCATAATAAAATATTTCAATATACAAAGAAAAAAAACAATTGAAAAAAAATTCATCTTAACCATGAATCTAACATGATTAGAGACACATGCAATTTTATTTTAGAGTGCAAAAAAACAATGTGAATTTTTTTATTGTTTAAATTGTATTTTGAATGTTATAGATATTACATAACATATGCATTGAGCCATTTTATGAGGGCACATTAAACTGATTTTTGTCGTTATTAATATATTAATATATTTTTAAGTATATCTCGATATTAATTCATATTGAATTATTTTATTCATAACCCACATTGGATATTTTATTTTATACAACATTAAAATATTTTCTTTTAACTTTTTTTTTCTAAATACATATATGAAGTTGATATCACTTGTTAAAAAGCCTATTTAGTTTTGTTTTTTTCTTTTCTTTTTAATTATTGTACATGATATTAGGTCATATGGACAACTAATTAAATATGTATACCATTTTTTTTCTTTTTCATTATAGCCTACATTGGTTTTTTATTTGAAAAATATTTTATTTTTATTTTAATAGTATGAACATAATTACACATCCACTTCACCTATTGTAGACTACATTGCTTTTCTATTTAGAGAATATTTTATTTTTATTTTAAGAGAAATGGACATCTTCTGATTATACCTCTTCTACAATAGAACAATAAAGATTCTGCCCATTATGAGAGCACTATGAGGGGAAATGTGTAGTTATTAGTGTAATAATATAGATCAACAATTCTTTATCAAAATAAAAATTAAATATTATCTAAATAGAAAAACCATAAAATGAAATATTATCTAAATATAAAAAATATATATATTATATATATATATATATATATATATATATATATATATCTCCCTATATATCTCTCTATCTATATATATCCCTATATATCTCATATATATATTCTCATAATCATCAGATCATTCCAATGTTTTGATTAAACACATTCTAAACAATCAATAATCCCAACCATACTATGGTCATCGATTTGTTGTTCATATTACACTCCATTGTAGTAAAACTATTTCACTCATCAGTTACAAATAAAATATTTCAATGTCCACATGACATAATACAATTTTATATCAAATTTAGAAAGAGATAAAATAATGATAAATAAAAAACTAGTGAGTTAAATGTCTAAACTTTATACTTTTTAAAAATATTTGTGTATGAGATTTAAATAAATTATTTGAAAATATATCTTAACTAATTCAGCTTAATATCAACTTCATATATATCTATATATAAAAGTAAAATGTTAAAATAAAATAATTTAATGTGGTATATAATAAAATAATGAGTGTCTCATGAAAAAAAGTAATTAAAAGTTAAAAAAATAAAATAAAAATATGAAGTATATCATAATAAAAATAATAAGATGGATATTGGTAATTCATTCCATTCTTAATATAAAATTTAAATTGTGTTCATAATAATAAAAAATTACAATGTGGCTCATCAATATTGATGTATATTTAAAAATGTATTAGCAAAAAAAAATATCATTTTAATGTGGACAATGCAGTCCATAGATCAAATGCCTCATAACACATGATCTAAAATATTTTAATATCAACTAAAAAATTATTTATATATCATATAAAGCAATTGAAAATCTAAAATATTTTAATGTCAACTAAAAAATGATCTATATATCATATCATAGAAAGCAATTGAAGACAATATCTTTTTATGGTTATAGCTTCACTATTTTAGATTTTGGTCTATATATATTTTTTTGAAAATTTTCCAAAAAATTTAATAAATGACTTTTGGACTAATAAGTTAAAATTATGTATTCTATATAGCATTAAAAAATACAATTTAAACAATAAATAATTATACATTCTATGTATTAAAAATGAGAAATTATACATTCTATATGTGTATATAGATAAAATCACTACAGATTCATTCAAAACTATCCAAAAATAGAAAAAGATTTTTTTTTTTTTCAAATTTATTTCAATTTCTATCTCATTTTTATTATAAAATTTAAAACAATTAAATATTATTTCAACCATAAACCTATAATCAAATTACTATAAACCTATATTGTAATACAAAAACTACACAATATTACCACCACTATACATCATACATCACAATGTTTCAATTTTGAAAATGTAGAGCATTTCCTACCACGCTATCACACTCAACCATATTCGGTGAACTTGAATCGGTACTATTTGCAATAATAAACTATTTAAAGCAGAAAGGGCATTAAACTGTTTATTCGATGAGCAGGTACCATTTACAATATTAAACTATTTAAAACATAAAGGACATTAAACAATTTAAAACATCACTGGCCATGAAGCATCTCCTTTCGAAAAAAATTCATAAAAATATATAAAGAATTCGATAGTGGGTGCACACCACGTGCATTCACGCCCATTCATAAAAATATTTAAAAAATTCGAAGGTAAAAAGAATCCGATGGTAATTTTGGTTTTAAAGTTAACTCCTACTATTATTTCCTGAACTAAGGCATTTCGTCATTCTTCAACCTACCCTTCGAGAGAGGCTCTCAAAAGGAGTGCACCCAACTTGCATCGCGACCATTCACATTCATTTCCTATCAAAATATTCCAATACAGATGCGAAAACCCATGCCATACAATTATTTTTCCCAACAGGAAAGAGGTCGTATCTTTTGGAGTGGAACTCACAACATCTCAGAGCTGAACTGCTGCTGACAAGGCTGTTCTTTCAATTTTGTAATATTTGTAGACTCTGCAATCTAGTTAAGAATGGACATTAGCATTTGTGTTCACGAAAAATCATCTATTTACATGTCCAACTGGTTTCTATATTATCGTAGACTTATTAACTAGGTTGATTCACATGGTTATTTCGTAGGTACCAGATCTTGCCAAGCCATGGCAATGGCAGAAGAAAAAGGGGTGGTGGAGTAAGCTTTGCAAATGGTCAAATCGGGCCAGCCTCCGGGGAATGAAGAGAATGACAGTCCATCTTTTATTTATTATCGTGTAATAAATAAATCAAGTCTCGAGGCTTATGTCATTTATATGGTTGCATTATCTTATATATAATGATTTAGGTTAATGAGTCTGGGTTCTAATTTATATGGTTCCATTATCTTATAATGATTTAGATTTAGCCTGTGATTTAACATAGTGCCTGTCACTATAATTCAATAAATAGGATATCCAATTCACTTTCAAAGTGGAACTTATAACCTTATCTCACTCTTCTAATATTTCACCCAAAAAAACATATATCTTTTAAATATCATTTTTGACCTAAAATAATGGGTATTCCACATATTTCCTATTTTAATTCACTCTCAAAGTGGAACTTATAACCTTATTTAAACCTACTAACATTTCACCCAAAAAAAACATATATTTTTTAAATATCATTTTTGACTTAAAATAAAGGGTATTGCACATATTTCCTATTTTAATTCTAAATTTCAAAAACTATATGATAAAATTTAAGACTAAAATCAACCATTTTTATTATAAAATTATATAGTTTTATAAATTTTAATATTATAAATAAATTTTTAAATCTTTATTATAAATTTAATAATTAAAAATGGTACTTCCAATTATTTATAAATAAATTTATTAAATTTTCTAGTAATATGTTAAAAATGTTTATTTTCAAGAACTTCAATTATCTGTCTATAAGTATAGAATAGACAATGATAAAATGTATTATTAAAGTATTTTGTGATGTGAAAATCCAAAGTTAGTTGACAAAAATCCAGTAATGTGAAATGAAAACAAAAATCCAGCAATATTAAAGACTGACAATAATTCAGTGATGTTAAAGACTAACAAAAAAAACTAACAATATTAAAAACTAGTGTAACCTATAGCTGGTACAATCCTGATAACTTAAATACCTCTAAATAGCAATTTCTCAACCAAAATTAAACTCACCACCCAAAAAAAAAATACCAACTATCCATAAATAATTCTATCAAATTTATAAAAGAAAATCAACCTAAAAACGATTCATAAATAATTCTATCAAATTTATAAAGGAAAATCATCGCAAAAACGTATTTCCTACCGACAGTATTTACTCTCACCGGGATATTTTTACAATAAGCCAAATTCAGCTGAAGAATAACTGTGACCGAGTTTTGGTCTTCTCTGAATCCGATCATTAACTCAAAAGCCCCGCCAATAGAAGTCGAAGGTTTTATTTCTGAAAAAAAATTTGTAAATATATAATAAAACTATTTCAAAAAAGACGTGCATGTTGCAAATAAAAGGTTTCAGGTTTTGGAAAGATACCATCAAGTCAAGTGTAGTACGAATTAGTTGAAAAATGATTCTTCTTTATTCAGGTCAAATCAGTGAAAAATTAATTTAAAAATAATTTAAATTTTTGAATTTAAATTAAAAATATTTTAAATTTTTGAGATGGTGTTCTATTTTGTTTAAAATGTATTTTCAATGTATTTTGAAAGGTATTAATAGATTCATATACTGAAATAATGAATTTTATAACCCAAATTTGTAATTTGAATAAATTCCTACGACTCAGAAGATTTAAACTTTACCTATATACATTAATTATTTATGAAATTACGAAGATCGCGGGCTTGCTCTAAATTCCTACTCAACAACTACACACAGTAGACTATATCGTAACATTTAGCCTACCACTAAAATAAAACACTTGTGTCTGATTCTCTAGTCTCTTTTGATAAGTAAGAAATCCTCATTACAGTACGTAATTGTCAAATCGAGGATTCTCAATCTGGTTCTACGAGGTCTTAGATGAAATAAGCACACCGGTAAATATCCTATAAATATAGGTCCAAAAAAGCCTTAAACCACTGAATTTATACTCTACCCTAATTCATATAGATTCATAAACCGAGTTAACATTTATAAGAACTGATTTGTAAATTCGTAAAATTATGACTGCATCACTTGATTTCTCCTCTCCACTGTATCGGTAATTGGCCCCTCTCGATAGTTTGCTGCATATGATTGAGTCACAAGAATGGGGGTTCAAGAGCCTCTCCCTATATATGTAGTTTGATGGATCGACTAGGTTGAGGACCCAACAGCTTTTCTATTCTATTTCATATGGATGTCATTTCAAACATCAATTTTCATCTTGCATAGCTCAGTAAATATATGTCCCTTGGGTCCATTAGGTTGCATTAATGAGGGTTTAATTAATATTTTATCCTACAGGTTTAAGAGTGTTGACTTATTAGTGTTGACTCAGAATCGCGCCTCTACCTTCGGCTAAGTTTTTTAAGTTATTATATTTATTAATTTTACTTATTTAACAAAAATCACGGCCATTATGGGCTTGGTATAAAGGTGTACGTTTATATGTATCACAAAGAGTTGATTATCATCTACACAGGGTAATATAGGATTTGTAAATTTTTGTTTTATTTTTTAATTTTTTTGATATAATTATGTTTAAATGTATTTGGTATAAAGTTATATATTTATATGCAAATACATAATTTACATAAAGTGTTGATTATCATTGAAGGTATGTGATTATGCACGAAGGTAATAGAGTGGATTGGATTTGTAATTTTTTTTTGTTTTGTTTTATTTTTATTAATATATGTATGTTTATATGTATTGATAGAGTTATGTTTAATTTATATATTAATTTGTTAAGTAAATAGAAGTTTGAAATATATTAATAATATTATATAATGAGAAATTATCTTGCTGTTTAATTAGAATTGTTTTTTATATTATATAAGGGATTTATGTTTAAGTTTGATCAATAATAATATTAATAGTTTTTACTAATTTATAATTATCTTGTGATAATTATAACTTACACATCATCTTTCTTGGTAAATTTGGTGGTTTTAGTGTTCTATTAAATAAAGCCTCACACCTTATGATGCACTCATTATCCAAAGATACAACTTAAATTTAGCAATGAAATCTAGAGTTGAAAATGAAAAAAAAAAAAAAAAAACTTGTCAGACTTACTACCAAAAAGGCCATCAAAAGTCCAAGATCCTTCATGATTTTCATGCATACAACATGAAAATAACAATATCATGAACTAGAGTGTCATTTCCTCAAAACCTTCTTATAGTTAATGGATCAACATTATTTATAAAATATAGAGAGGTAAAGGCTCAAATTAATAGTTGTAGAACCTTCCAAGGGATGATAAACTCATCCATATTAAATGAGATTTGCAAACAATATAGGAAAAATAAAGAAATCATCACTTCATCAGTTCACTCAATGCGAGATTTCCTTGATACCAATTACATAACCCTCCCTCTTGACTAATTCTACCATTCTCATCAACATTAAACACTATTAGGATAGCATTAAAATGTTGCATTCTCTCATTCAAGTGCCACCTAATATATAGTCACTTTTATGAATTATGCAAGGGATATTTGCAACTCTGAAGAAATGTAGTGGTTCTAGGTTGAATCCCAAATTTATTTTTATAACATAAACCCTCATATGTTTCATAAAAAAAATTGAGATGTATCATAAGCTAAGTGTTTCGATGTTAATCATGGATTCATGTTTATATGTCTTTATGATTCATTTAATTTATATGGTTCTGTTAACCTATTAGAGTGATACAGTTCTAAGATAGGTTTTAATGTAGTGGCTACCACTATAATCCAAGAGTATATCCAACCTTATGAAGTACATACCAATAACTTGTGACTAGCATCTTAGGAACACCAAAGTGGGAATTTATGATAGAATACATTTACCCTTATAACCTTCTCACAAAATACCAACATATCACTTGCAAAAGAACATATATATATTTAAAGATGATATTTGACATAGGATAAAGGTTATTGTACTTACTTCCAATGAATATTTCAATCCAATTAAAAAAAATTATTTAAAAAAATAATCCACAAATATTTTGATTAATCATGAAATCTAAAAAATAAAATTAACCATTTTAATTATAAGATTATATAAATTTATAAATTTGAATTTTATAATAACTTCTTAAATCATTATTATAAAAATTAAAAATTAAAATGTAACACTACTTGCCATCCCCTTGGATAACCTCGGGAAAATGAGAAGTGTTAATTTTCTCTAACCCAAACTTCCAAGGTTTTGTTATCGAAATGGGATTAACAAATTTCTCAAGTGTAAAATCCTCAAAACTAAAAAAACTAATGCCACCATCAAGTTTGTCTCATCAAAATGTTTCCATCGACATAAAATTTATCTCAGTCTAACTTATGAATCAAAAGTTATGGTCGTTCAAAGCTAGGTCTCTTCATAACCCTGTCATGTCAACACTGCTTCCATGTGGCACTCATCGTATCGCCGATGTGGCTTTCCCTGCAAATAACAAATCCCACGTGGCATTCCACAACCCCATGGCACACCCTTTGCATTTTTACTTTGTAACATTGGTGTTACCCCGCCACTCTCTAAGGTGCGACAAAACATTTTTGACGTGAATCAAAGAGAGTCTTTCCCATCCCCCAACTTTGTTAAACATGGCCTTCCATTCATAACACACACTTCAAACTCCCACAGTCCCATGGTCCCATGACAACAATATTCCCAATTGAGTGTCGGGAATATTTCCCATCCCTTAGCTTAGTTAACCATAACCACCTCTATAGAATGCACCTATTGCTCCTCTTGGGACTGTGATGACATCATTTTGGCATCACACTCATGTCAGTTCACTGTGATGTCAAGTTGACATCATGAAGGAAAATTCTCTTGTCTAGTGTTGGAAACATTCATGTTTCTCTGGCCCCATCAATTGCACCTTGGCTTTGGAACGCACACTTTGAACCTCCCAAAGTAAACGAGCAATGATGACATCATGTTTACATCATTTCAAAATGATGTCATGCCAACACATGGGTCCCTCTAAGGATGCCACATGACACTCAAATTTAGGCCACTTGGCCCTCCGAGAAGGCCCCTAGATCTTGTCACATGTCACAACATCCACATGCCACGTCAAGATTTCCTACATGTCATATATCATGTCAAAACCATCGAGGGTCCCACCAAGGCCTCGGGCCTTTTGTTAGAACAACACTTCATCTCTCTATGCATTTATGGGGTTGATCATGGAGACTAGTATGGATCATCCATTTCATTTCACTCTTGCTAAACAATGTGACATAAGACTTTACTCGAGACCTGTGACTATGACATGAATTTATCTTTCCATTGATAGGGTGATTCTTTGACTCTCGACTCCCATCTTTGAGGACATATATGACACAAAAATTTCTAGGGAACCCATGACGAGGACATGAAATTCATCATCTTCTAATAAAAAAATTCTCCATATCTTGGCTCCCTTCTGCTGGAGGTCGTATCAAAATGGAAAGAGTTCTCAACTTCTTCGGCCAAGAATGAGAATCCCTTTATTATATAATGGAAATAACCCTTATCTCAATTCCATTTTAACACATATAGTTTTGAAAATGTCTCTCCTAAGTTGTGATAATCAGTAGAGAAACTTGTTGCTCTCATACATAAATACTATGACCGACGACTTCCTGCTCATAGGGGATTTTCAACCTCAAGATTCCTATTAGTCAATCCTAGGCCTTCTTGGTCTACCTCTTTCCCTTTTAGAATTAAATCAAGTCATTTCAAGAGAAAAAACACAAATAATGGATGCATTCAAAAATAAATGAACTAAGCCTCAAACCTAGTCTTTATCAAAGCCATATCTTGGAAATAACACTTTATATTTTCAATAAAAACCACACTGGGATTTGCTAAATTATCCATGCATATCAAGCCATTCCATGTGTGAGGAATAATTAAAGATACTTAATACATTTGAGCACTTACTATGAACATACCAATAGCGCATGGATTCCTAAATCCCTCACAACATTAGCACGAATACGAACACCTTGTCACAAACATACATGAATGTATTACATTTACCAACATTTCTATTACACCTCAAGCATCCTCACCCATCCATACATAGTATTGTAGATATTAAAGGAAGAAAATGCATTCAATATCCCTACATTGAGCTGTCATGTCTTAGAAAATACAAATTTAACTAACACATGAGAGATTGGAACATCCAAGCATTCTCATAAACTCTTTGCATCAAACGTGTTAGTTGTCACTCACACTCATATTAATAGAAGATGGAAAAATTAGTATACAATAGCAAAAGGATTCTTGGTCACCATAGGATCGCAAGTATATATAGATCTTTCCTACAATGATTCTTCAAGGTCAAATACACCATTTTAGTTAGTCCATAATTGTCATAAACAAATTAGATAACTAATCATCGAAGGCCATGTAATAAATTTGGTTCTCTTGCTTGAATGTATCAAAGATTTTCATTATGGGTCATTCATAATGAAAACATTTACAAGGATTGAACATTTATTATGATTTGCGTGAAGATGTTGGTAACTAGAGGAGGGACTTCAATTCTTCTCCCAACCATAAGCTAATATGAACTGCAATATTTCTTGCAAATAGCCACCTTTGAGCCACATTCATAGCCTATGTAGTGAATTTTTGAAGGGAATGTTCCTCACCTAGTCCACCAACCACATAGGAGTCCACGGATATTACAATCATTGCACCTACAACCTCAGCGAGACTTTTTTGAACCATTATGGTTCTTTCTCCTCAATAGAAACCCATTTTTACTCTCTATTTCTCAGCCCTGCATACCAACATGACTTCAACCAACACACCTATTTGTGTCCTCTTGGCCTACACTCTCCAAAAATCCTTATTTTTTCATATTTCTATGCATGTGTTCGACTTCCAGCATGACATCTTCACCCTCATCTCCTCCACCCATCGTGAGCACTAACTCTAGCTTGTTGAATAATCTTCTCTTCTCTCAGTGACTTCTCCTGCCTTTTCTCCTTTTTTCTCCTTATCGTGTTGACCAAATCAGCGCCTTCCATGAGAACAAAATTGTATTTGTCCTCATGTGTAGGGTCCCATATAGTCATTAAACTGTTTGTTCAAGGTTTGACTTTTCAATTTTTGTAGGAGCTTGTACTCTTTCAATTCTTGTGACAACATGTCTCCAATTATTTACGAGAAGATAGATGACTTTTAATTTCCCCCTAGTGACTCTTAATTGTACCTATGAATTTAGTCATTTCCCCTAGCAATTCCTCTAGCAAATTTTCCACTCAAAGTCGAAAACAATGCTCCCTCATTATTTACATGAATACAATTCATAATAATGTTCGTGAAAAAGTTTAACAAGAAAAAATTTCACATAAAATATATAATTAAGATAATTTACAAATAATTTTATCAAATTTATTAAAAATAAAATATAAATAACTTATTTAACTTTTTAATATAAAAAATTATTTATGCCAACAATTCTAAACATTTATAAAAAATTCAATAAAAATTATAATGGAATTCATCCGCAAAAAATTCATATTTCATGTAGAAATTTTAATACAATTATGTATTGCATGGATTCTCTCGATCTAAAAATTATATTCCACTATTAAATACAGAATCCTTCTACTTAAATTCTTGCAGAAATTTAATCACCAATTGCAAACACATGAAAAAAGATCAATCACACATAAAACATATGCTTTTACCAGGAAATCATAAAGCTAAAAACCCCACTATAATATATTATGTATATATCATGGATCATGAAACAATATCATACAAAACTCTAACCCAAGAGCTCTCAATACAATATATAATCATCTCACACTGTCATACAAAAATTGGCTCACACATGCACCAATTTACTGCCTACTAACAGCCTGCTTCCACTGTGTTATCCCTACTGATCACAATCCCTGAATGGATTCGATATTGCCTTGCCTTGACTACGCAATCCTCATTAGCATCTCCAATCTGTGTGTGGTTGCATTGGTGCACCCACTAATCTCACAACATATCATCAAACTGTCCATTTCACCTATCTCTCAATGGGGTCTCCACTGGATCTGACATGCATGTAGTTAACAGTAGTTAAATTTCAGTTGCATGTGAGATCATTCCATATGAATTAGTTTAATATTTAATTCACTAATCTCTTAGTAGTGTGTCTTTATTTACAACTAGGACAACTAATTTTAGCTCACTTAACTCAGTTAAACTACTTTACAACTCCCATAAATACACATCTAACTCTGTTACAACTATGTATCACTCATTTACAATGAATTCCACTTGCATGTCCCACCAAACAACCTTAGAACTCGTAATTCCTTCAGCCAACTGTTTTTCCACATCAGTTAACTGAAATCAAGTGCTTCAAGAGAATAGATTATTATTTATTGTCTAATTATTGTTAAGAGATAATAATAATCAGCATGCATTCTATTTTTAGACATGTGATCTATAAATAGACTTCTCCCATATATCTAAAAATAGAATTTTCTCAACCATCTAAAATTAGACTCCTGTTAATTTTAGAATATGCTCACCGTTCTAAAAATAGACATACACCTAAAAATAGCCTGTGGGCCCCACCTAGTGAAGGTGCTTAATTTTCACTAGGATCATCATCTTGTTGAATCTCAACACTGCCTCTCAACAAGAAAGGGTTTATCCTTCACCCTGATCCTGCCTCTATGGTATTCGAATTTTCTCCTAGTGAGCACCTTCGTCATAATATATGCATCCTGATCCTCTGTAGGAATGTACTGAAGCAACATGATATTCCGCCGCACACAATATTTGATATGATGATACCATATATCTATATGCTTAGATCTATCATGAAACACATGATTAATCGAGAGTTTAATGCAACTTTGATTATCACAATGAATCATTGTAGGATCTAAATGAGAACCAAACAAACGAACTAGGATCTTTCTCATCCAGATAGCCTCACATGCAGCTTGACTTGCTGCCATGTATTTCACTTCCGTTGAACTAAGTGCCACAGATCTATGTTTCCTACTATACCAAGAAACAACTGTAGATCTAATACTAAAGACCCCTCTTGATGTGTTATTTCTGTCCGTTGGGCTGCCCGCCCAATCTGCATCCTTGAATCCATGCAACTTCACCTCATTTGTATGTGTGTACCATAATCCATACTCAGATGTGCTCATGAGATATCTCAAGACATGCTTTCCTACCTTCCAAAATATCTTGGTAGGCTTAACCATCACTTGACTGAGCTGGTTCATCGCATAGCATATGTCTAGTCTTGTGTTTACTAAATACATTAGCGAACCCACTAAATGACGATAGATAGTAGAATCCACTACCTCTCCAGATGTAGCATCCTCTTTCCTCTAGTTTCCTGGAAGAGGAGTATCCATGGGTTTGCAGCCCTCCATGTGAATCTTATCGAGTATCTCCATTGCATACTTTCCTTGAGACACAAAAAGTTCACCATGTCACTGCCATATTTTCAATCCAAGGAAATAATGAAGGAGGCCCATATCCTTTATCCTAAACTCCTTTGCAAGGTCCTCCATGCATGAGTGTATCAGCTGCTCATCACCAGTCAGTATTAAATCGTCAAAATAAAGAAAAATGATTAAAATCTTACCCTCCATGACAATCTGGTATAGGTGTGCATCCACCTCACTCTTGGTGAAGCCAAGTCCAATGAAATAGTTTTCGATCCGAGTGTACCAAGCATGGGGTGCTTGCTTCAGCCCATACAATGCTCTTTTGAGTCTGCACACATGTGACTCAATGCTAAAGATCTCAAATCATTCAGGATGCTCAATGTACACTTCTTCCTCAATGATCCCATTAAGGAATGCAGTATTCACATCCATCTGATGAATTTTCCAATCCATCTACACTAAGAGAGCAAGGATGGGACTTATGGAAGACTACCGTGCGATAGGTGCAAAGGTTTCTTCATAATCAATTCCCTCGATCTGTGACAAGCCCTGAGCCACAAATATGGCCTTGTATTTCTCAAAACTCCCATCAGTAACTTGTTTTACCTTGTAGATCCATCTTTAACCTACCACTGATTTATCAACCGGCCTTGGAACAATTTCCCAACCACTGTTTATGACAATGGAGTCATATTCCTCTACCATCGCATCTACCCATGTGGGCTCCTGTTATGCTTCGTAAAAGTAATATGGCTCAGTCACAATACATTTTCTCATGAGAGCCATGTATCTAGTGGATCGGTTAAGATTATGTCTCTATCTATGTTGTGAAGTAGGGACTCCAACATTCTATGCTGTATCAAGTTTCAACCTCTCAGCTTCTGTGGTACACTTTATGCTAGTTCGGATGCTTGGCTCTACGTGAGTGGACTCCTCCACTCCATGATCCTCCTCCTGTGGTTGATACACATATAGAGTCTCATATTTGGGAACCAAAAGTTCCTCCTCTGCATGTAAGTCTAGCTCTCTCTCAAGTGACAACTTCATGGCTTTCTCGCCATTGAATTTTATATCCCGTCACACCACAGTCATTCGACTCTTTGGAAAATACACATGATATTATGGGGTGTTTCTGTGTACCCCACAAATATCCCAACTTCAGTAGTCGGCTCCAGCTTCTTCCTAGCATTCTTGGTCACATGCACATAAACAGATGAGCCAAAAATCTTAAAGTGAGAAACATCCGGTTTCTTACCAGTAAAAGCATCTTCGGGTGTACTCATGCCAAGTACTCTGTGAGGACAACGCTTTTGCACATAAACCGAACTATTGCATGCTTCCACCCACAAATGCATTGGTAGGCCCTAATCATATAACATCGCTCATGCCACACCCATGGTCATTTTGTTCTTCCTCTCCGCAACCCCATTTTTATGTTGGTTATGAGGTGCTATGAGTTCTCTTAAAATTACTTCTTTGCTACAAAAGTATCTGAATTTGTTTGAGCTGTATTCACACCATTATCACTTTGCAGAGCCTTCACTTGCTTCCCCTACTCTTTCTCTACAAATGCTTTACACTCACATAACTTTGAGAATGTCTGGTCCTTATTCTACATGAAGAACATCCAGCATCCACGAGAATAGTCATCAACAAAAATAACATAATACCTGTGTTTTTTTGTTGAAGAAACCAAGAATGGTCCACACACATCTATGTGAACTCTCTCCAGGATCACCGAAGCATAGTTCTCCTTTTCATGAAAGGTGGTCTTCACAAACTTACCCATAGTACATCCCTTGCACTGATCTAACTACGCGTGTACCCTTGGAAAGTCTAGTATAAATATGCTGCAATATTTTTAGGGCGCCATGGTGGAGATGGCCTAAATTCTTGTGCCATAATTCACCCTCATCCTGGCTCACCACTTCTTCTTATTTTCCCACCATTACTGCGCAGCCATCTACCTCTATTTTGTATAGATTCTTGACTCGAATCACTATCCTCTTTGTTTGAACCATTGTTTTATGTCGCAGGAAATATTTTCCATCGCTGAAAACAACGTCATAACCTCTTTCCTCCAACATCACAACTTAGACCAAGCTTTTCTTAAGACCTTGAACATGCATAACATATTTCAATAGAAATGGTTTACCTTAATCCCTCTCAAAGGTAATGGTACCAATTTCAGTCGCATTGTATAATCCATCGTCGCCCATCTCAATATGCATTTGGAGATCTTTCTCCTCCAAGTCACTGAAAAGCTTCTTATCTCCCATCATGTGGAAGGAAGCACCATTATCAAGATACCACGTTGATCCAATTGCGCTTGACACCTAGGATGTGATCAAAGAGAAATCAAGTTCAAATTGCAAGGCAAGGGCCTCACCAACAGCAGCTCCAGTAGCCTTCTTGTTCTTCTTTTTCTGTGGGCAGTTAGTGGTGATATGCCCATGTTCGTGACTATGAAAATGCTTCACCTTGGCAAATCCATCTTCTTGTCTTTGGACTCAGATTTTTAGTGGAATTTCTTCTCCTTCCCTTTCCTTGCCTTGGTAGCCAAAGAAAAATCCTCTTCATCATCATGCTTTGATGAAGAGCCATGTCTGGTGTTCCACCTAAGCTCCTCATGCACTATATCCGACCACAGTCGTTCCTAATCCAACAGTTTTTCCCGTTCGTTGACAAAGTCTTGATAGTTGTACCAACTCTTAGGAAGTCCCAAGAGAGCCAAGCTCACCAAATCATCATCAGCAACCATGATTCCCACACTCCCCTATTCATCCTGACATTGAACAAACTTTCTGAGATACTTTGGAATATTTTCGCCCTTCTCCATCTTGATCTTTCTGAGTTTATCCTTTAGCACCAATTTCCTATGGTCATTGTTGCTTTGGAAAATATATATAGAAACCTTCCACATTGCAAATGGAGTGACTTTCCCACGAGGGCTTGAGACAATATGGTCTCGCACACCTTCCAACTAAATCCTTCTCGTCTTCTCTACTTTATTTTTCCATGCATCAAGTAATGCATCATCTATCGAAGTGGGCTTAGGAACATCACTCTCGATGAATTCCTTTAATCCATGATCTTCAAGCACTGCCTCCATCCTGTCCTTCCAGGCTATATAGTTCGAGTTGCCCTTGAGTGCATACTCTAGTCATAAACCATTGAAAGCCATTTCAATGTTTACTTAATTGTCGCACCAAGAAATTCTTACAGAAAATTTGAATTGTTTCCACCAACAAAACTCAACTACCGCTTCAAAATTTTCAATTTTCTTTACTCCGATACCATGTAGAAATTTTAATAAAATTATGTATTTCTTGGATTCTCCTGATCTAACAATTATATTCCACTGTTAAATACAAAATCCTTCTACTTAAATCCTTGTGGAAATTTAATTTCCAATTGCAAACACATGAATAAATATCAATCACACATAACACAGATGTTTTTACCGAGAAAGCATGAAGCTAAAAACCCAACTATCATATATTATTTATATATCATGGATGATGAAACAATCTCATAAAAAACTCTAATCCAAGAGCTCTCAATACAATAAACAATCGTGTCTCACAGAGTCATATAAAAATTGGCTCACACATGCACCAATTTACTATCTTATGACAGCCTACCTCCACTATGCAATCCTTGTTGATCACAATCCCTAAATGAATTCAATATTGCCTTGCCTTGAATGTGAAATACTCATTGGCATCTCTAGTGTGTGTGTAGTTGCATTGGTGCACCCACTAATGTCATAACAAATAGTCAAACTATCCCTTTCACCTATCTCTCAACTGGGTCTCCAGTAGTAAATCTTCAGTTGCATGTGAGATAATTCCATGTGAATTAATTTAATATTTGATCCGTTGATCTCTCACTAGTGTATCTTTAGTTACAACTAGTTACAACTAGCACAACAGAGTTTAACTCACTTAGATGAGTTAAACTACTTTAGAACTCACATAACTATACATCTAATTACAAATTTGTATCACTCAGTTACAACGAATTCCACTTGCATGCCCCACCATCCAACCTTAGAACTCGTAATTCCTTTATTCAATTGTTTGCCACATGAGTTAACTGAAATCAAGTGCTTCAAGAGAATAGATTACTATTTATTTTCTAATTATTATTAAGAGATAATAATAGTCGACATGCATTCTATTTTTAGGCATGTGATCTATAAATAGACTACGCTCATATATCTAAATATAGAAACTCATCTAAAAATAGAATTTTTTCAACCATCTAAAATTAGAATCATGTTAATTTTAGAATATGATCACCATTCTAGAAATAGAGATACACCTAATAATAGCCTATGGGCCCCACCTAGTGAAAGTGCTTAATTTTCACTAGGATCATCATCTTGTTGAATCTCAATTTTTCCTACCAAAAGTATTTATTCTAACCACTATACTTTTCACTGTAATCCAAACTAAAATAAATTGTGACCGTGTATTGGTCTTCCTTGATTCCAATCATCAGCTTAAAAGCCCAGCTTACTACAAGTCATTTTTTTCATTTATGAAACAAATCTTTGTAAATATAATAACACTATTTCATAAAATACTTGCTTATTTCAAATAAAAGGTTTCATGTTTTCGAAAGAACTGTGTTAAAAATTGAGTTGAGAAACAATAATTTTGTAATTTACTATTCAGTTAGATTTAGCCTCTTAAAAAACTATTTAATTTCCTAAATTAAATAGAATAATAATAATAATAATAATAAATTTATAGTTGTTTAAATTTAAATTTTTTTTTTTAAATGGAAAATGAATGTTTTTATTTATTTAAAATGCATTTTTAGATATACTACCATGGATCCATCTTAAGTACAGGTCTAACATGAGCAGAGAGATCAAATTTGTTCAGGTGCAAATTTTTTTTAAGTGCAAAATACAATGTGTAATTCTTCATTGTTTAAATTGTATTTTTGAATGCTATATAAATATATAATACCAAATAAACATTTTAACTATAAAAACTTATTTTTTCGGATATATAGATAATTTTTTAAAAACCATATATAATATATACAAACTTGACATTAAATATTTTTATACCACATGTACAAAAATACATTTTATCACCATAAACTAGTTAATTAAAATCTTAAATAGTTTATTTAAATCTTATATTGCTCTGAGTCTTTGGGTTCAATGATCCTCTCACCATAAACTAGTTAATTAAAATCTTAAATAGTTTATTTAAATCTTATATTGCTCTGAGTCTTTGGGTTCAATGATCCTCTCAGCTAAATAATTAGATTCACTATATTGGAAAAAATTTCAAACACTTCGAATTATTCAAACTAAAAAAGAAAAATTAAGAAACTATTTACATTAAATTTTTCCATAATTAATGATAAGATAATGGATCCTCCTCCAATTTATGTTATCAAATTCTGAAGTTCCTGTGGTTGCCCTAACTTTCTACGGAAGAATTAAATTTTTTTCTTACAAACATTATCTCACATCTCCTTTGGTTATAGATTTCCCATTAAATAATTTGGTAGCTTTATAGTCATTCTCACTACAACATTCCCATTAAACAACTTGGTAGTTTCGTAGTCATGAAAAATCTATGTACATTAAATAGAATTCATCAATATCAATTCAAATAAAAATAAATGAATCTTAAAAAAAACAAAACCTTCCTAGAAAAAATGTAAACTAGTTGAAAAGATTAAAACTTGCATATTTTGCATAAGTTGGTGTGTTGTGTTTGACTAAATTGACATATACAAATGTATGACACTACTCTTACATTCCACAATGAATACCACAAGCCTTTCAATAAATATTATCATAACAAATATCATGAGAAAAACCTTGTGTTTTCAAAAAGAAGAGCTAAAATATAGTCAATGTTAAATTATTTATTTTATTTATTTATTGTATTTTACTTTTAATTTACCCACTCACAATGTTTATATGACATAACAAGACATTGCAATATATATGCGACACTCCACTGGAGAACATGGAGAGAATTTTGACACGGTAATTAGCTATATAAAAAGTCAAATTCTCCAATATTAACTATCCAAAAATTATATTAAAACTACTTACTATTTTGTATATAAAAAACAAAAACTTTTTGTAACTTAATAGAAAAATCAATAAAATAAGAATTATATATTTATAAATAAATTTTTAAAATTAAGTTAGAAAAAATTGAAATACAATTTAACCACTAAGTATTAACTAGCTTCACTAAAATGGGCCTCCAACTCTTTTTTTCTTCTGATACTTGTTCCATTCTCAACCTCTCGCTCTTAATATCTTAGGCCCAAAAGGAAAATTTCAGATGTACATCGAATCCAGTTGTTTCAACGTAGGAATGAGATGAAATGATTCTCCATTAATATGTGAGAATGAGATGAAATGACTCCATTAATAGGTGGTTGACGTGTGCATCATTCGTAGTGCACATTTTAGCTTCGAAAGAAAAGAATCATGATAGGTTATGTGAATTATGTGGAGCTACAAATAACATTTTTTTTAGATATATATGAAGTTGATATTAAGTCTGAAAAATATTAGCTAGATTTAAATAAAAGAAATATTAGCTATAATAAAAAATAAAAAAAAATATGGATGTTTAACTAGTTTTGATTAAACATATTATAAACCATCAATAATTTCAACAATACTATGATTTTCATTTTGTTGTTGATATTACATTCTAATGTAGTAAAGCTATTTCACCCGTTACTAATTACAAATAAAATATTTCAATCTTAAAATGACATAATACAATTTCATATCAAATTTAGAAAGAGATGAAATAATTATAAGTAACAAAAGAGTGATTTAAATGCTTAAACCTTTACTCTTTAAAAATATTTGAACATGGGATTTAAATAAATTATTTAATGATATATGGTAAATAATTCATGTTAATATCAATTTCAAATATAACTATATATATAAAAATAAAATGTTAAAATAAAATAATTTAATGTTGTATATAATAAAATATTCAGTGGTGGATGAAAAAAATAATTGAAAGTACAAGAAATAAAATAAAAAATATCAAGTATTTGCTAAAAAGAATAATAAGATGCATATTAGTAATTCATTTCATTCTTGATATAAAATTTAAATTATGTTCATAATTAAAAAAAAAATTTGCAATATAGCCCATCAATAAAATATTTTGATACATGAGATTAAGTAATATTGATGTATATTTAAAAATATATTACTAACAAAAAAAACCTATTTTAATGTGAACAATGTAGTAATGTCTTAATACCCATGTAATGTAAAATATTCTAATGTTAATTAAAATAATTATCTATATGTCATATAAAGAAATTGAAAAAAATAAATTTTTATTATTAAAATTTTTAGAGTAGTGTTACTATTTTACATTTTGGTCCCTTTTTAAGTATATATATTTTTATGAATTTTCTAAAAAAACCAACAAAGATTTTTTGAATTAACAAATTTAAATTATGTGTTATATATAGCATTCAAAAATGCAGTGTAAACAATAAGGAATTATACATCTATATACCATTACCATTACAGATTCATCAAGATCTATCATGAAAATAAAAAAATACAATTTTTTTTTCAAATTTATTTCCATTTCTAACTTATTTTTATTAAAAAATTACAAATATGTTAAAATTATATTAACAATAACCTATAATCAAATTATTATATTCCTACCTTGTAATAAAAAAATACACTATATTACCACCCCTATAATCAAATTATTATATTCCTACATTGTAATACAAAAAAATACACTATATTACCATCACTATACATCATACATCACAATGTTTCAATTTGGAAAATGTAGAGCCTTTCATACCACGTATCACATTCAACCATATTCGGTGAACTTGAATTCGTACCGTTTCCAATAATAAATTACTTAAAGCATAAAGGGCATTAAACTATTTATTCGACGAAGTTGAATGGGTACCATTTGCCAGATTTAACTTTTTAAAACATAAATGACATTGAACAATTTAAAACATCACTCGCAATGAAACATCTCCTTTGGAAAAAAATCATAAAAATATATCAAGAATTCGAGGGTAAACAGAATCTGATGGTAATTTTGATTTTAAAGTCAACTCCTACAATTATCTCCTGAACTAAGCATTTCGTCATTCTTCAACCTACTCTTAGAGAGAGGCTGTCACAAGGAGTGCACCCAATTTGCATCGCGACCATTCACATTCATTTCCTATCTAAATATTCAAATACAGATGCGAAAAGGCATGCCATAAAATTATTTTTCCCAATGACAGGAAAGAGGTCGTATCTTTTGGAGTGGAACTCACAACATCTCAGAGCTGAACTGCTGATGGTAAAGCTATTCTTTCAATTTTGTAATATAAGGCTATTCTTTCAATTTTGTAATTTTTGTAGAATCTGCAATCTAGTTAATAGTAGACATTAGCAATTGTGTTCACGAAAAATCATCTATTTACACATCCAACTGATTTCTATATTATCATAGACTTATTAACTAGGTTGATTCACATGTTTATTTCATAGGTACCAGATCTTGCCAACCCATGTCAATGGCAGAAGAAAAAGGGGTAGTGGAGTTAGCTTTGCAAATGGACAAATCGAGCCGGCCTCCGGGGAATGAAGAGCATGACAGTCCATCTTTTATTTATTATCGTGTAATAAATAAATCAAGAATGGAGGCTTATAAGTCTGTCATTTATATGGCTGCATCATCTTATTATAATTATTTAGGTTTAGTCTGAGTTTTAATTTATATGGTTGCATTATCTTATAATGATTTTGATTTAGTCTGTGATTTAACAGGGTGCCTATTACTATAATCTAATCGTGTATCCAATTTAATCTCAAAGTCGATGTTATAACCTTATCGCAATCTATTAATATTTCACCAAAAAACATATATTTTTTAAATATCATTTTTGATTAAAGGGTATTGCACATTTTTCCTATTTTAATTTAAAATGTCAAAAATTATATGATAAAATTTAAGACTAAAATCAATCATTTTCATTATAAAACTATATAATTTTATAAATTTTAATATTATAAATAAATTTTTAAATCTTTATTATAAATTTAATAATTATAAATTGTATTTCTAATTATTTATAAATAATTTTATTAAATTGGTTAGTAGTATGTTAAACATGTTTATTTTCAAGAACTTCAATTATTTGTCTATAGGTATAAAAACCAATTTTAATGTGTTTCATAAAATGTTTAAATGTACATATTATGTAAAATACTTTAATGTCAATTGTTTATATATTATATATCATTAAAAAAAAAATATATATATATATATATATATATATATAAACAAATTAATTTATTATGGTTAAACCTTTATTTAGTCATTTAAACACTCAAAAATATAATTTAAATAATAAAAAATAATACATTGTATTTTCCACTTTAAAGAAATTTAAAAATGATGAAATCAGATTTATATTTAACATAAATTTATGTTGGTAAATTGAATAATTCTAGGTTATCATTAAATATTTAATAAAATCTTATATTAATACATATTTTCTATACACAATTCAACATCTCCACATCTATTTCATTAAAATTCAATTAATTGACATCTTAATAATATATATATATATATATATATAAACAGCAGGTCTTCAATGACGAGCATTCATATACTAGGCTTACTATTATTTGTAATGTTGTTCCGTTAGTCAACTAGGCCGTGCAGTAACTTGCTGCTGCTCCTGGTAATTATATTCTCCTCATGCACTTCAATTTATGCCGAACATCGCTCAATCAGTTCCCAATTTTGATGCCAATTCTCCGAATTGCTTGCTTAGGAGAAATCCTAATTTTCTACAAACGAGTTCTCATGAAAAAAAATCAATCTGTTCATCACAATCACAAACACAAACGATAGAGCAGATTGAAGTTTATAACGTGTTCATGGGCATGGAGGGCTGATAAAAACTATATAATAAAGGAAGCATATTCCAAATTGCCCAGCATTGTCCCCTGCATTGAATTTTATTAGGCTGTAAACAGATCGTTATACGATACCTGCCAATATTCTTTACTGATTGATAAACAAATGCAAAATCACAGTGATTTCCAACCTGCATTTCTGATCACGAGAAGGAAGAGTACCATCGTGATCAGTGAAGATTCCTCGACCTCGTGCGCTACAGACGATGCCCATGACCAGAGGCGTCTGGCCCCGCACGGGAGGAATTGATTTGTATGTGCACCCCCATTACAATTCATTGCTCAAACGAACAGACGAATGGATTGGAACTAACGGACGGGTAAATGTGTAGCCAATCGCAATCCGAATGAGTGCGGGAGGACATTTCAAGCCAACCGAGCACATGAAAAAATAAATATTACTAAATTATCCTATAACACTTAACGGTAGGGTTTTAGGTCAATATTATTCATTGATTTAGTTATACGCTCAAGGTGAAATCTGAACCATCTATTTATTATAACACTTATGTGTATAATTATTAACTTTTGGTATCACTATGTTAACGAATATTAACGGATATTATTGGGAAAAAATTTATTTACAAATTAATAATCTCTATATTAATATAGGGTTAATTCTCATAATTATGTATTTTTAATTGTAAATATTTTTTTAGTCAAATATATTTTTTTTATAATTAATAATAATAATAATATTTTAGTGATATTTTATGATTTTTTAATTTTGGTAAATTGAGATGTAACATAAGAAAAATGGAGTGGTTTTTGTAGACTTCTAAGGTGGCTAAGGTTTCTCTAGCAAACTATCCCTTCTCTTGTAGGGTGAAGCTTGTCATAGATTATTGTTGTGCAGTTCTTATGGTCTAATGATAGATCAAGAAGTTATTGCCTTATTGTTCCCTTGGAGGAGGAAGCCTTTGGTTGTGTACTTTTTTTTAGATCAAGGTTTGGTTTGCAGATTTAAATGGTTTTGGCCGCGGTTCATTGATCTCCACAAATGGATTGGTGATTCATGGAAATATATATTGTCTCATGATATAAATATTTACCGTCCAACTCATGGTTTTTTGTTGTTTTCTTTGATAACCTTGAGGATAAGAAGATTATCTTGGATTTCAGGCGATGGTTTTGAGGTAGTTCTACTCTCTTCATGCATTTGTAGTCTCCCTTTTTGATATGGTTACAGTGACAGTCTCCTTAGCTCCAATTTGGGTAAGGCTCATGAACATTCCATTGCATATTTGCAATCTTCTATCGTTAACTTCTATTGGAAATGCAATAGGGAAATTTTATTGAGAGCATTTCCTTAAAACCACTTATACTTGAATATGAATAGAGATGAATTTTAATAAAGGTTTCCCTACCGAGATAAACCTAATGGCTCAGATTATGTATCGGTATATGAGAATGTTTCATTTTAATGATGATTATGTTATGAAACATGGCATGTAATAAAAAAAAATTCCAATTGATTGCAAAATAATAGAGTCCCAAAAATAGCAAGACTCCCAAATGGTGGAAAAGTGCTTAAATAAAACACTATACTATATACAAGGAAAAAGAGACTAATACAAGGAGGAAGTAAAAGAAATCCTAGAAGAAGTGCATGTTAAAAAGGATCCAGCAAGGGAAGAAAAACATAGTCAAGAAGAAATGCATGTCAAAGAAGACCCATCAAAAATAGGGATACAGAGGCCCATGTCCACCAAACCCTTACTAATTCTAGAACCTCCATCAAAGTCTCAATAAGAAAGAATGGAAAAACAAATTCTTGGGTTGATCATACAAATAGAAAAAGTGAAAAATATAGCGAAGATCACTCACAAAAGATTGATTTTTCATATTTAGCAGAAAACATGAGTTGGATCCAAGATGGGAAAAATAGCAAAAACATATCACCAAGGAAATTTATGAGAAGTCACTCAAAGTCAAATCACTTAGTAAGAACTTGAATGTAAATGTATATGGATCTTGGGAGTATTTTTTTAAATATTTAGATAGAAATATAATAAATTTTTTGTATTCAGAAATATTAGCTTGAGGCAGGGAAAATTTTATGGGTGAATTTTAGCCCAAGAGCGAATTTTAAAAGGTTTTAGATTTCAGAGGGGTGAATTTTTTATATAAAACCTCTTTTGTATAGTTTTATATGGTTATCCCTATAATTATTTTAAAAATAATTAATTATTAACTTTTAGCCCATAAACATAAATGCGCATAAACATTAAACCTTGGAATTCGCCTCTTGATTTTCTAGTTTGGAGTATATTTGAATTGTATTCACCCCGGATTTACTGGTCAGAGGGGGCTTGGAGTGACATTCGCCCAATTTTTAATGGGTTGGGGCTTGGAAGTTGGAAGTGATTGGAATTCGTCACCATTTACCTGGTTGGGCAAGAATTGGAGTGACATTCGACTCCATTTTTTATTGGGTTGGGGATTGGAAGTTTGATTTTCTAGGGTTTGCATCATGAAATGTGCTGGATTATGTGCAGGGAGGCCAATCATGGTGCAAACTGATTTTTGCGTCTCCCCAATGCTATTCAAAATCCAGTTTTGGTGGGAGTTCCCCAAGGTGAAACTCCATATTTGAACATGCATTATGTATTCCCTTTCTTCCAAAATATGAGATCCTGGGAAAATAAATTCCTTTCATGGGCAGAGTTTAGTTGCTTCATATACATCAATATATGGATTATGTGCAGGGAGGCCAATCGTCGTGGTGCAAACTGATTTCTGCATCTCCCCACTATTGTTCAAAATCCAGCTTTGGTGGGCTTTCCCCAAGGTGAAACTCCGTATTTGAACATGCATTCCGCATTCCATTTCTGCTAAAATATGGGATCCCGGGACAAGAAATTCCTTTCATGGGCAGCATTCAGTTGCTTCATATACATCAATAGCTGGATTATGTGAAGGGAGGCCAATCTTCATGGCGATTCTGTGTGTTGAACATATTATTGTTTCTTTAAGGAATAGGATGTAAATTTCATTGAAAATACTCTTCTGCTTCATGTTTCTCCTTTGATGTACACATTTTTCTATAAATATAATATGCATTTTTCACAAAAAAGGAAATAAGCATGCATGACAGCGGGTTGCCTTGGCATAAATTGGGTAATGATCTGATCTTTGGCTCATTGCTGGGGTAATAGCAATGAAAATATGGTCAAGCAGACCAGGAAGAACGTATTTAACATAGTCAAAATGTCATTTCCATTTATCGAAATTAACCCTTGCTAGTTTCCTTCCTGCCAAATCTTCTGATATCTCTTTCACAACATGTACAGAACCTTCCATTTGTTGAATAAAATAGTCTACATCAAATATATCTGCAAAACCACTTGTATCATTCCAATGTGCAGCTACTTCAAAGTTTGGCAGAACAAATGTTGCATTTAATAAATGAGAAATGCCAACACCATCACATAAATCTCTTCACATCTGATTGAGACCACCGTAGAATTCCACTTTGATGTATCCATTTCTCTTCTCTGGCAGATGTGTTAAAGGCTTGACTTTCCACCATTGGCAGGGCTTCTAGTCCACAATACGTTGCTCCACATTCTAGATATCTACATCTTTTCTCCTATTGATCATCAACATGGGTGAAAATGGGATGAAATTTTGTCCAGGAGATAGCATTGTTGAAAAAATATTAACAACAAAGATGGAGATAACAAGGGCTGACAAGAATGCACCTGACACTACTTTCTTCAAGGCAGCCATGGGCATAAGCATATGATAACGTGTAGAACTAATATAGCAGTGTGTGATTTGGAGTGTGTGCAAGGCATTGCTAGAACCGTTCACAATCGGATAGATCATGTTGAATTCCTATGAGCATGGATCTGTTGAATTTGGGAGGGATGTGATGTTAGGATTCAAACATTCTGGATGAGGCCTAATTTTCAACGCAGTAAATGCCCCTAAGCATATTGTGGGGAAAACTCTGTTGAACCCTTTTGATTTGTTTGGAATCATATCATTTAGTATGCAGATAATAGCTCAGAAAATGCAGCTGAAAATATCAGTTGTTCTAAATGGGTAATGCTCTTTGTTTGTTGTCATTGTAGGCATATTTGGCATATGGAATAGCACAGAATAATATGCAAAGGATGCAGTTGTTTCAAAGGGTAAATGTCTCTCTTAAATTATTCTAGACATGAGATCTTTGTGTGTTTTTAGAATTATACATAAATTTATGTGTCTCTCTTAAATTATTCTAGACATGAGATCTTTGTGTGTTTTTAGAATTGTACATAAATTTATGTGATCAAATTTTAGGCCCTCCTATGGTTTCTCTGTTCTGTTTCCTTGTATTTTGTATGAAATCTCAGATGTGATGAGTATGGTGTCTATGCCCTAATTCTGGTTTGCATTATATGGTATTTTATCTGTGGTAGTGTCTAATTAGTATCGCAACTGAGCTGTATTTTGTAGGGATTCTCTGCTTCATTTCTGGTCTACGTGAATTTTTCCTTAACATTGCTATACATGATATATTAAATACTTTTTAGGACATCTCTGCTTATCTATGTCTTGGTCTGCTCATTCTTTTGTATCACAATGTGTATAGACAACTCATTTTCTGTATAGACATGGACCTGTATATAAAAGTGTGTTAGTAATGGTCTACTCATTTGATTGTATGACAATGTGTATTGGTGTGCTCATATATAGATGTATATATGTTCCTGTGACATATATCTAAGGTATGGTCTGCTCATGTGCTTGTATGGTGGAATGGATATTGTGAGGCCCTATGGTTTATATTTTTTTTATTGTTAGAAAGAGCACCTATCACATGTGGATATGGTTCCTGAACCAAAACTTAACTAGGGCCTTATACAAAGTATCATCTATTACTAATTTTGTCATTTAATAGTTTTCTTAATAGACTTGTTACTGCGTAGGGATGCTGAGGAGGGATGGAGCTCAAAACCTCTAACACATGGATACGGATATTTAATGATTTAGAAATTAATAATCACATCAAATACTACTGATATTTTACTATAGGGATGAATGAAGTTTCTAGAGCTACTGTATGTTGTAAAATGATATACATATCAGCTGCAATTTTTAAATTTGGTTATTTGTGTTTGGTAAAAGTATTCCTGGCCATGTGTCAACAACATTAATAGCTAACATCTATCACCAATTTTTTCATATGGCTTGCTTAAGTTGAGGGCTTAATATATAGGGTTTATTTGCATGTGTCCCTTTGTCATTGTATTTCAATCTCCTACTGCCTGAAACTCTGAAATCCTCAAGCCTGACTTACACAAATAAAATATAAACATATATGTTTGAAAATCATCAATGTGCATCATAATTGACAATTTCATGCATGATTATGCTATTTGAAATTTATATTTAGGCTTCTTACAATTTTGGGGGACATTCTACCAGTGCCAATTCCATAGAGAAATCCATTCTTTGCTGCAATATGTCCTGTTCTGCACAGGTATTTTCACTGTCTGTAATCTTTTCTTCTTAGCAGTTTTTGTTTTATTACATAGTATCTCTTGACCACTTTTAAGTACGTAATGAGAATTAATAATGGGTATCATAATATTTTTTTTACATAAAATAATTTCAAAACACTAATTAATTGTTGCTTCCTGTTTTCAGTGGCTTCAAGCACTTCTTTCTACTGGAACAAGGTTTAAAACAGGAGAGGAGCGGCATACGTTTGGACAAACATTTGGTCTTGATGGTTCTGAACCACTTGTTTGTTTTTCTCTCTGCAGTGGAGCATTCTCTAATCCTGCGATATGTGGAATTTTATTATGAGCTGAAACATGATCTTATTTTATTTCTTTGCTTTTTGTTCTTTCCAATCAGTCCACAAAGAATCCTTAAGCTAGTTTGTAAAATATTTGAATAAAATACTTGCAAAATTTGAGGTCTAAAATGATGACATACGGGCTCATATTTTTACCATGTATAACTTCATTGATGCATGTTTTGTTCTCTACGTGCTGCCAGTGACTCCCCAAGTATTACCTACTACAACAAAATTACGAGTCACCGTTTCAAAAATAACATAGTTTTGATGTCTCCAGCTGCCAGCGAGTGTTTGTAACTTTGTATTGCTACTACTAACACTCTTTTATATACAGGTCCATGTATATATAGAAAAAAATGTGTACAATGAGCTGGAAATGGCTAAAAAGGAGTTTCTTCTAGAAAGCAATGGCATCCAGAATAAAAAGAAGGTCCTTCTACCAAAACTTCTTGAATGGTATGCTAAGGAGACAATAATTGGCTCAGGAAGCTTGCTTGGTTGGGTGTGCCAAAATGTGGATGACATATAGCAAGATATAAATAAATGTGTTTAAAGAAAACCCCACAAGATGCCAACCCATTTTATATAATGGTTGCAATACAATAGCAATTTTAGGTATATATGTTCTAGGGATATTATTGTCGGGCTATTATAGTTTTCCTAGTTGTGCACGTTTTTATTACTGTTGTGAATTGTGTGTGGCACTGCACTTTGATCGAGTTTCATACACAATTCAATGATTAGATTTTTTTATAATCCAGATCCAATTCATCCCTTTGTCTTGTCCATTCTAGCTGCATTTCATGAGTGAAAGTAAGATTAAGTCAAGGTTCATCCAGGGTGAAAATTGTTTCAGTCATAATTGACTTCATCACATCCACGGACAACTTGCCAATAATTGATATCTAGCCAAATTTGTCATGCCTATAGAACAAGATGGTTCTTTGGGTTATATTTGATTTAGACTTATAAGTTATAACTACCAGATTTGAAAAGATGCATATACTGAAAATGTATCTCTCCTTGTACAAATTTAAAATAAGACAACATTTGTACAACAATACTAGGAGAGCATTGGAAAGTTCTAGAGTGGACCTCCTCTCCAATCAATGGAGCTATCAAGTAAATACAGTGTGCCACTGCTACTACTTGAGGGATTCTTCTACAAACAGATTCATGGCATGGCATGGGAATTCCATGGGGAATGGAGTTTTTATAATGGTTCTATTCATGTTGATGGTTATAATTTTAACAGATTCAACAGGGTGGCTGCAACTGCAACATATTCCTTTAAATATCTATATTTTGAAGGCATGAGAAGGAATAATATTTTGAATAAGTGAAAATAAGTTCACCTTATTATAGTTACCATGCTAGTTCTTCCTTTAAGAGTTTCACAACATCAAATCATTTCCATAAATATGGCTGTGACGTAAGAGTCATGATGGTGTTGTAATGTAAATTATGTTTCCATAGTTGAACATCAAAAGTATTTTGCGATATTGTTATTGTACCATGGCACCTGGATCGGATCCAGTGTTTATCAACACTTTTTTAATAGCATGTTTTCTTTTCTTCCTGTTGTTGTTCATTTCAACCTTTATACGATTTAGAGAAAGTATTTATGAAATAATAGCAAAGATAACTAGAAGATGCTTCCAAAGGATTCCTGATTCTTAATGATTTAAGAACTTGGTAACTACCTTGGTAACTTGGTAATGCTTCAGTTGAACATTTTGAGACAATTTGTTTTGGAGATAATGATAGTAAAATGTGGGGATAACTAAGACACATGAGTTGGGCAAAGTTAAATTCCTTTCTTCTTTTTATTAATCATATAGCTGAAAAATTCTCATTGGATATCATCACATCTAAGAGAATGTTACAAGAATAACACCTTATGAAACCCTCCATCGTGAAAAATAATAATAATATCCTTTATTGATGGGAGTTCGACAATTGCAACCATGATTGCATGGAAGTTATAATATTTCTTGGTAGCCAAACATGTTTAAGTGGAAGTTACAATCCCATATGATTACATTGCCGATTCTAACACTCCCACTTAGTTCATCACCTATGGTGCGAAATTTGTTCGTTCTATGTTTAAGTGGTATCTATTTTATTTTTATCCCTCATCTCCATTGATTGGATTAGAGAACATGGATTCGGTTATTTGCAGGATGACTCTTGAAGCTGCACTGATGGAGAGCATGATGAAAGATGAGGTGCTCCTTCTAAGGTCGAGTTTCCCATCAAGGAAAAGGTAAAAGAAATCAAAATGATTATGTTTAGGGTTAGCCCTCTTACTTTCCCATAAGAAGTATTTGTATCAACCAATGCCCCTTTAAATTCTCTGTAGATATTTCTATTTTTTTCCATGAGAAAAATGAATGGTAATCTGAGATTTTTAGAAAAAATCACTAAGAAAAGATATGAAAATGGTAAGGGAAATGGAGTTTGGAGGATGTTTACTATAGAAACCTGACAATGGACATGGAGATCCCACTACATTCTTCTTTGATACCTTGGAAATACCAGGGGAAGAAGGAATAAGTTTAAGAACACCCTTGATTATCAATGGTGAGTCAAAGATATCGTAGCCAATTGCTTAAAGAGCCAACAATGGAAGTAGGAGGAGCAACATAGGAAATAATAGCCAACACAAGAGAGTATAGACAATTTAGGGATGTAGTCTACAAAACCATGAAATAAGTATAATAGATGAATTAAAAGAATACTAAGGGTCAAGATATAAGGATACTAATGAATTTTTTAGTATCCATATTCTAAAAGTAGAATACCAAAGTTAATATTTGGATTACTCGAGAGAAGGTGAGCTTGAATATTGTAGTGTGACTTACAGAATTGGAAAAACAACAAAAGATACATCAAGAATAAATCAAATTCAATAATGAAGAGAAATAAGTGTACTTCTATTTCCAAGGTTTTCCAAAAGGCTCGTTGATTTTCCACAACATAAGAGAATCTAGGTTTGGGTCTTAGAATCTATAACACAACCAACTCATTTTCCACACTACTTCTACTTTACAGAGCGGAAAAACACACATGACTGAATCAACTAGTTCACCAATTATAAAATGTTTTCAACTCTTTTTTATATTACAAACTATAACAACAATTTAGGGCTCTTTTCCCAGGGATCATGGCCCTTTACAATCATATTAATAAAAGGAATAAAACTAGGGCTTGGTTTTAACCCTTTGACAGCCAAATTACCTTGAACAAGACAACACTTGAGCTACTTGTTGATGTAGATCTCCACAACCCTTTCAGTCCATGTGTCCTGAAGACATCTAGCAGGTCTTCTTGCCTCCCATTTTGCAGCTTCTCAATCTACCTTTATCAATGAACTCTTCTCCTTTAGGTAACCTAACTTGAATCAATAATATTTTCTCATTTAGGTAACCTAATTCAACTCAATAAGGTCTTCCCTCTAGTTTCCTCCTTTTTCCTTCATGGTATTCAACACTTAGGGTCTTCGATGAGTTGTTCACAACTCCATTTGTGAACAACTCTTTGGTTGCCCACTTTTGCCATGTTGTTGTGATGAAGACAATTCTAGGGCCCGAAGGCTACCAACTCTCACTGTAGAATTCCATCTCTACACATGTGAACTAGGGCTGAATACTAAGCCCTCTTGGCTGCCCTACTTCTTTGAAGGTTCAACTCCTTAGGCTTCTTAAACCCTGCCACTCCTAGAAATCTTGTAGTCCTTCAAAAGACCTACACTTAGGGCTCAATGTGACAACTATTGAAATCCTCCAATATGTTCTTAATATGCCACCAAGGCTGATACTCCAACTCCTTTAGGAACAACCATACACCACTTCCGACATACAGTCTTTCTTGACTGATCTAGGGCCACAAAATCATTTCCCTCTTTCTTTCAATTTGTCCCTCAAATTGCCCAAATCTATGGCTTTATATCTGCCCTCATCTAGGGTTTTTTCTGCATTTTGGCATGATTAGAAATGTCAAACATTTAGATTCAGTTAATGTAATTGCATGGGCTTCGTGAAATGGAATTGTGCTTCCCGTAAATTGTTTTCAAACTGGGTTTCTAAATGGATGTGTTTGCATGTGAATTTAACCCCTAGTATCCTTTAAATACATTGATAAAAGGATAAAAACTTAAAATATTAGAAGCTTATTTTTGGAAGGAAATGTAGGTAGAATTTGCCCCAAAATGGTGAAACCTTCAAGGGAGGCACTGGTGCAACTCTTCCATTTGGTATTCAATGTTTTAATGTGTTTCAAATTTCTCTCATTTCTTGATTTGTCTTCTATTATTGCACGCACTAGTGGCTGCTCCTCAAATTTCCTGGCATATATTGATTTTCATTAGATATCTGGAAACATGGGAAGGTAATGAATTTCTGTGAAAATGATGTTTCATGGAAGGTACTACTTGTAGGTTGTTCTCTTGTTCATTTTTTCTATTCTTTTCAAAACCATATTGTGCATTGGTTGTGGACTTTTATTTTTTTTATCAATTGTATTACGTTTTCTTCATGCAATTATATTGTTATCTTACACTTTCTCAATTCAAGCTCGTTAATTTAGAAGTTTTGTGTGAAATATTAATTTCTCTTGGTACCTCCTACTCTTCCCTTGAATATATGTGGTGCACTTGTTTCTGGGCTTTGTAGTTATTTTTGCTAGGCTGCACAAGGTTGACTACCGATGGCATTGTAAAAAATGTCAAAGCACACAAAGAATTCAACATACACGGATTGAAGAAGTTGATAATTAGTGGTATTTTTGGGATAACAAGAGAGCACCTTGAGAAGTTGAATTACCTTTTGGATGGTAGTTTACAACAAAAATCTCATTCAGTAAAACCATGGTTTTATCCTAATGGTCGCTATTATTTACTTTCATATGATGATGATAATACAATTGATATTGAAGCTTGCCCTAGATGTGGGAATACAAGGATTTTTTATGACTGCACCAATGAAAGTTGACAAAAGAAAAAATACCAGACAGTTAGTGTCTGGGTTATACATTTTGTATTGCGCATTGTGATTAGTTGGAAGCTATATTTATGGTAGTGAATATGAAGAAACATTTTGTCTCGATATGCTCTATGTTGACTGCGTGTGGGCTTCTAAAAAATCAATAATCAGAAGAGCTCGCCTGTGGTAAATACACTATCTGAATTTTAGCTTTACTTTAGGCTTCAATAATTTTGGGCTATTACTTTCTTGTAATTTGGGTCCAAAATTGATTGTTTTGACCTTATCTCAGGGAGTTGCTGAAGACAAAGAAAATAAATCATTATCTTTGTGTGTTTTGAGGTGTACATATTAGTTTTCCTTATTTTGAGAATCAAAGGTATATCGAGGACAAAAAATATGAAATTATGTTTCAACTTTCGTGAGAAGAAGCCAACAACAGTTTTTCCTTTAGGATATTTTGGAGAATGTTGGAGAATGTCAGGGCTGAAGTGCATGTTGCAAAATAAAGTAAGGTCTCGTGAATAGTACCCCTAGATAAGTATATGAGTTGGTGATCTCGATCTCCTCTCCTTTAAGAAATAAATGGTGATCAAGGAGGATTTTCTTCACCACGTTGAAGATGATGAATTTGGATTTTATCTAGGTTGACTGTCAACTGATGAAGATCATAGAAAAGGGCCAGGGCATCGAGATGTATTTGAAATTTGTCTGGGGATGACACTAGAAGGGCCATATCATCTACAAAAATCAAAATATAATATACTCCAACTGTCCCCTAGACTATTTGGATGTGCACAGCCAAAAAATAATGTATATTCACAATGTATGTCTGAACACCAAACACATATCTGTCTTATGACCAGAAAAAAAATTCACAACAAGGATTCTCTTTGCAGAGACATGGATCAATGGGAAGAAGGGTTCCTTATGTGATTGTAAAAATGGCCTAGACAAAGACACTATTGCAAGGGTCTCATTGGTGGAGGTTAGGGCTCTCCTAGAGATCTCATGATTCTACATACTGAGGTCGCACTGCTCTCTGCCTATAACTTATTGCTTCTGCGTGTGAGCACTAAAAAGGAGGGAGGTGATCATCATGTTGTGTGGGTTGATGGGAGTTACTCTAAGGCTCCTCCATTTTGAAATTAAATAGTTGATTACTATTGTCTAGTTGATATGAGGCAAGATTAAATAAGTTCAATTCCAAGCTTCTTATCCTGCGGTTCAAATTGAAATATTTACAACAAACTTCCTTGTGGGATCATTATAGGACAAACTAATTTTTGGAACAGCTTGGCAATACAAGGCAACACACAATCCAACATATCTAAAATACATTCAAGTAAATGGCCCATCCTTAGGAGCTGGCCAATAGGATAATGTATTTGGGTGGGACAACAAACATGCATGAGCTCCAATACTTTTATCAAAAGTATATATAGTTTTAGTGGGTCTAATAGTCAGTAGTAGCAGGGCCTGCCTAACATTTAGTAGCAAGGTATTCTTAAATTTCTTTGTGTCAGATATTTTAGGGTGAATGATGCATTCATCATGTTGTAGAATAGTGTGGCATGGAGGAAGGAATTTGGAGCTGACAATATAGTTGAAGAGGATCTGAAATTTGATGAGAATTTGAATTCAGTGGCCTTCATGCATTGTTATGATAAAGTGGGCCACCCTATGTGCTACAATGATTATGGGATTTTTCGAGACAAGGAGCTCTACCAGAAGATATTTGGAGACAATGAGAAGCTGAAGAAGTTTCTGAGATGGAGGGTCCAAATTCTGGAGAAGGGCATCAAGCTCCTGGATTTCAAGCATGGTGGTGTCAATACCATGATTCAGATCACAGATATTAAGAATATGCTGAAGAGAGAATTAAGAGATGCATCAAACCAAATTATTGCACTTTTTCAAGATAACTACCCAAAGATGGTAGCAAGAAAGGTTTGTAATTGCTCAAAAAAAAAAAAGTTTTTGCCTTTTCCGAGATTGCCTAGAACAATCTATCTGAATGACTATAAATGATCAAAAGGATGATGTTATATGTCCTCTTAGATCTAGTGTTTTGAGAATTTTGGCACACCAAAAATGGGAATTTCTGATGCATCTCTAAATATTTATTACTTGACATATGGTTTCTAGTTTCAAATGGTGTCAAATTACATATATCTTTAGCCCATATTGAAAAAGGCTAGAAGTTACAATATATATTTTACAGAGAGGTTCATTTTATATAGGGATCTAATATAGATCTTTAGGTAGATCTGGTTTTATATATTTTGTATTAAATAATACAATAGTTTCCCACAAATATTTGAGTATGGACATTCAAATATTAGTTACTCGTACTCTGAAAATGCAATAGTATTCCTACAAAACCTTATGTATAATGAGTACATGGACATTTTCTTTCCTTTTCCTTTATCCCTTTCGAAAGGATTCAAAAAACATGTCTACATGGGCTACACTGCAAGGAATGGTATTCCTTTGGCTTAGGTGCACGAAGGATATCTAATTCATCAAAATCACTCGAGGCTTCCACTGGGCCTCTGTATTTCTAAGGCTCCTATCATTTTTGTGTCAGAGAAAACCACAACTAGAACGGAAATTTTGTTAATAGTTTAACACTATGTCAATCTCACCAGCGAAATGACTATAATATATTGTTTCTGGTGCCTGTGTCCTCCAATTCTTATTTTATTTTTCCTTATTGATTAAGAGAGTCTATGCAATGTTGATAGGTATGAGGAGTTAACATGTATTTTTGTGGTGTTTCAGTAAGTGAAAAACACTTCTCTCAAGTTTTCCTTGTATCAACGCATTTCCAATTTTTTTTCTTCAATCATAGTTTTTTTAATCTTAGTGGACCTTTGTGACATTTAAAGTTCAGCCTCATTTTTTTTTTCACCCAAAATTACATGGTTTAGAGATGGAGGACCTTATATAGTCATTTCTTTGTATGGTCACAATCTGCCCTCAAGGGTTTTGTTTTTCATGGTCAATGTAATGGTCACTGTTTTTTTTTCAAAGGGAAATCTCATGGGAAACCCAAGGATGCTTCATCACATTTGAAGATGGTATCCAGATTCTCAAATAAGCCCATTGGCATGGATTAGTGCACCTTACCTAGCGGGGTTTAACAAGGCACCATCTAGTATGGAACTAAACAAATTCTCACCAATATGGTGATAACTAATTGAGATATAACCGCTTGTGTTAAGATAGCCCCCACTGTCACATAATACAGTGAGGGAATTAGGCTTTTCACAAGAAAATTACAGAGGAAACCATTTCTTCCTATCTTATCCCAAAACTTTGAAGAAAATGAAATCACTGTATGAATGAAGTACAGTAATGGACTATTTTATCTTTCTAGGACTTTAATTCCAATCTCATCAATTGCAGACTACAGATCCTCAAGCATACTACCTTTGGGTTGTGTCTTCCGACTGTCGTTGCCTATGCCGGAATTCAAAATGATCCATTTTCAAGTACAATGTTGAAGAATTTCTCCAATATTGCTAATTTTCAAGTATTCCATATGTAATTAAGTCATTTTGCTATATTCAGTTTGCAAGCATCGGATTTTGTTGGGCCCTATAAGGGCGAGGATATTATACTCAGATGATCAAATAGAAAAATCACCTCTTAATTAATATTCTCTCTATTTTTCAAGTGTTCATCAATGTCCCATGTATTTCAGTGCACTGTACTCCATGTTGAGCCCTTTCTTGACATAGGGTACCAAGATCAAATTTGTAATTGCACATGAAGGAAAAGTCACAAAGACCTTCTACAAGTATGTGAAATTCTTTCTCTGATGTAGTGAAAATATGCTCAACCTCAATTGAAGACTCTGATTATATATGATAGAATGAAGGATATATTCAATGAAAATTTCCTAGAAACTTATTTAATACTTTATTATACTTGCATATTTATATCTCCAGAGAATGTGCCTATACAGTATGGGGGACCTAGAAGGACAAAAGATGTAGATTTTGGACCTCACAAGCCTGCAGTAGAGTTCTCCATTAGAGCTGGGGAGAAAATCAATCTTGAGATCGAGGGAGTATGGGTAATGTATGTAAAAAATTGCTCAATTTTGCAGATTTTGTGTCAGTTCCTGCATTCAAATTTAGCTCTTTCACCTCAGTTTTGTTTCCAATATACTTCCAAATTTGATGATTTTTATTTTTTTATATATATTTTATGGGTGTTGAATTTGAGATCGAGTTCATCCTCAAGATCTATGTGATTGGGACTTTTCTTTGTTTATGAATTCTCACATTCAAGCTGTCTTTGTTGTTCAGGCGAGAGCAACAATTCTGCGGGACCTCATAGTTGGTGGGTGGGATGTTTCCTATCGGTCAAAGTTTGTGCTGAGTGTATAGGGAAGCTATTCAACTCTAATTGACAAGAAGATAAAGTTGTCTTCATCTAATGAGCCAATTTTCAATTCCTTCAAGGCATCAAAGGCAGGAAAGGTAGTTCTGATAATATAAAACTCTTCTTCAAACAAGAAGAATGCTGCAACCTATAGATACATGGTAAAAAAGAACATAGTCTAGGAGTTTGAGCCTCACAATATATTAGATGTACTTATAAAGCTTTCTTACATTCAGCAATCAGAAATGTTAGTAGTTAAGAATGTGCCATCATGTTGGAGAAGCAAGTTTGTCTCTTTGGAAGCTAGAAATTTTATCTACAGATGTTGTACTATATAAATGTTGATATTGGTAATAATAAAGGTTGATTGTGTTTCCAGAGAATATCATCACTGTGAATTCCAAAACTTTTCATGTTTGTGATTGATAGGTATATGATATACATGGTAAATCAAGTATAATTAAAATTTATAAATATTGACCACCCCAAGGCTAGTTAAATTTTTTATTTATTGTTTACCCCATGCAAAAATCTATATAAATAATATTTTTAGTTCAAAAATGGAATATTTTATTACATTCCTCATCAATAAAATTGTTCTTCAAGGAATGGTTTACATTCAAAGGGTTACCAATATGTAAATGAAACCAGTCTGTTGCCTTTGGCTACATCTTTTCTAAAAGCTCAAACTTATCTTAAAATAGAACCGATTGTTTGCTTTGTCTTTTTGGTTACTATATAGTAAGTATATCATGAATCCAGGACCATGCAACCCAAAGAACCCAAATGAAGAGGGAGAAAAACTATATTTGAGGGTGAAGCACTTTGTATTATACATATGAACATATTCTAATTTAAGATAATGCAACCAAGTGGATTTAAATGAATGGGACACGAAAGGTGATGGGTTTGGATTATAGATAGCAATTTGGTCAATTATGTTTTAATGTATATATTTGTTTAATTAAATTTTTTATTTTATTATATTAAAGAGCCGTGACCAATTTTATTTCATGGAAATGATAATATTTAGATAAATATAAAATTTTTAAGATTAGGGAGGAGTTGAAGTTGTTCACTATCTTATACTTTCACTTTATTATATTTTAAACAAGGATGAATGCTCCTCTCACGAACTAGGTATATATTCCGTAGAGGTCATTGAATATGCATTTTGTGGATAGTTTTTTTTTAAGGTTTCATAGGTACGCATGAAGAGAACAAAGAAATTTTCAAGATAAATCACAAAAGTTGATAAACAAACCACCCATTCTTCCAAAACATTTTGGATTGCCTCCAAATTTATCACCTACATCACCTTTAGCTCGCATGGAAGATGTATCCCCACTCCTTGATGTTACTTTGCACCTTTTGCACCTCGGTGCAAATGCTAGTGTTAGTATGAATATTTCGTCGTAAAAGATCACTTTAGCTACGCATAACAAATAGCCCTAACATCGATTATGGCTGCCAAATATCTTTAAATCTGCAATTAGGTGATCCAAATAATGCTGCACAAATCCAGATCTAAGCATAAAATATATTAAGCAGATAAAGTAAAATGTGGCTCCATGCATCCAATAGACAAGACAAGAACAATGCATTTGAAAGAATTTTTATATTATATTAAAAGGGGGCACCTAAGAGGAAAACAAGAAAGGTGTTTTCTGGTTCTCCTCAATGGGATGGGTTCTTGAAAGTCCTCAGTGCTTCAGATCTAAAATTCCTCTCTCTTGTTGTTGTAGAAAACCCAGACAAACATAGAACTCAATGGGAGCTCACAAGGAAAAAATGGAGAATGTGACCTAGTATAGATCCAGAGTGATCTAATGCAATGGAGGTGACTAATGAATGGGGAAAACCCTTCTATTTATAAAAAAATATTAGGGCGGTCTAGAACTCGGTGCATGAATAAAATATTATTAATCGAATTCTAGAACCACCCTTTAGGAATATTTTATTATATTTTTTGGAGGGAAAATGATTTTTGACTTGGGTCAATTCCTTTATTTATAAATAATAAATAAATAAATGATTTATTTATCATTTTAGGGAAATGATGGGAATATAATTAAATAAATAATGGTTTATTTAACTATTTATTGATGATTTAGTCAAATTTAACTAAGAATATTATTTAAATAATGATTTAAATAACTTATTCTTAGGAAATAATTAAATAAATAAGGATTTATTTAATTAATTTCCTTGTTTTGGGTTAAATATGACCGGGAAATATAAAAAAATAAGTTATTTCACATGGTGAAAGCAATTTTACTTAGGGTAAAATTGGTCTTACATGGTGTACTTGGGTTCATCTAATAATAATAGGTTAGATGACCAAAAAAATGGTGTAACAGATTGCCCCCCAACGTACGAGTGTTAGGAGCAAATCGTATGACCGAAGTACGTTGTAAGAACTCAATCACTAGAGATCAAGAAGGAAGTGAGAGAGAGAAATGTAAGGTAGTCTAAATTGCTAAAGGACTAGACCCTGAGGAGACGAGACTTATAGGTGCAACAATTCTATAGTTTATGAAGTGGTACCTATGCTAAAGGCAGCGAGGGAGGCATACCTATGCCTGCCGAGACAAAGTACAAAGAATAAGAAGTCCAGTAAACAAGGAACCGAACCAGGAAGAATATGCTGGCATAAATAAGAGCCAGAAAAATAGAATGATAGATCCCACATACATGTTATGCCTGGAATAACCGTCAAGACTTATATAATAATATTTTAGTACATGAGATACAAATACGCCCAAATTCCCCCTACACACGGGGAAGGGCTCGCAAAATCTGACCGATACATGCAAATCGAAGAGGCGCTACAAGCGGCTGAGGTCCAATATCATCAAATGGGAGGAGCTGCATCAAGGCTGAAATGAAGAAGTCATCCGAGCATGTGGGGGGGCTACCTGCAGGGCCACCCCCTCATGAGGGTTGAGACATCTAACACACACCCGGGAATCACCAAGAGTTGTTGCTGCATCACTGGACTATCAAGTGTATAGATCACGATCATGCTGAAAAAGAGCCTGAACCAAGGTACACTGCCCCCTAGACCTGGCTTCTGGAGTAAATGATCTGATGTTGACATAAGTAGGTCCACCATAGGTGAGATAATAAGGGAATATCAACTAAGGCACGGGAGAAAATAGTAGAGCGACTAACAGACAGACACTGATGACGATAATGAGATGGGGGATACTGAGTAGCGGATGGACGACTTCCCTTGTTAGAGCATAAGGGGTATGAATGGCTTGGCAGCAACTGATGCAATATCAGGGAGGATAAGTGACAATGATATGGAAGGCCAAAATGTGCAACATGAGAGAGGGACCAAGCGATGCAGGATAGAGGGCTATAGTGGGAAATTAAAGGGCTCGATATAGACTCCATGATGGATGATGACTCAACTCGGATGCTCTAAACAAGGGCGACTCGATGGTGCTGCCACACAGAGAAGGTCCAATGGGGGACTATAAAAACATGAGTACAAGATGGTATCTCATGATGAAAATCTACATGAACAAAGCCAAGTAAAGAGGTAAAGTGGTGCCCCAAGTACAAGCATTGTAAGTGAAGAATTTCGATTGGAAGGAGAGATGAAGGGACCCTTCGTGGACAAAATTTTTCCTAGTTAAGTATCCAAACATGACAAACTAATAGATACCCATTTGAGTACTCAGTGAGAGCTTTCCAACGATGCAGACGGTGTGTCAAACGGGGCTACGGTTTGGTCGCAGCGGGCGAAAGAAAAAACAGGGGTTTTCCTTCTAATAAGGCATTTTCCCTCCAAAATCATTCATTTGCTTGTGTAGCTGTGGTGAATGTGGAGAGGAGAGAAGGCCCTAAATCTTGCAGTGATCATAGCGGACAAACCGACCGTTGGAATCGTGATCTGTTAGTTGCAGGTAAGAGGCCTAATCATACTCTTTGTTTTTGATGGATTCAAAGTTCAGATTAGGGTTTTAAATCTCAGTAACTGCTCCTACTTCATCATTACAATCGGGTCGCACTTTTTGGGGCAAGAAATGCGTCCGAGGATGAATATTTTGGCCTGAAAAGTGCGACCTGGCCCAGGATTTGGCCAGAAAGTGCGACCTGTTAGATGGGTGTGGTTTCAGTGTTGTTATGGGCTGAGATTCAGTTTTGGTGTAAGGAAATGCAGTTTTTTTTATCTGTAAACTGACAAAGATGATGGTTTTGTGTAGATATGGCAGATATACGGATCAAATGGAGGGGGAGAGACCTAGGTACATTACCGATGGAAATCCAAGCGGATCAGGGTGTTCGTCGTGCATTGGCTAGGTTTGGGGTTCTGAAATTTGTGGAGAACCCTTTGATGAGGGCTAGTGAGCCTTTGTTGGCTCGGATTATCAGTTACTGGGATCCAGACCATGAGGTGTTTATAGTGTAGGGGCACAGGATTGAGCTGATAGTCCAAGATCTATATTTCCTAATTGGTCTCCCGCTATTAGGGATGGTGGGAAATACACAGCCAATGTTACCGTGAGGGCGTAACATCATGGAGTTTGTTGAGAGACATTGTCGACCAGGTGTTTGAGTCAAAGGGACACGGATATCGATTGGGGATTTAGAGAGGTTGGAGACCTGGGCAGTGGCAGTAGCAGTGTTACATATTTTGGGCAGCCAAGCATTCCATCACATCACTGGAGGGCAGATGATGATTGTAGGGAGTGTGTTGGGTGGGACCTACTATGGGTGGGCCCAGATGATGTTGGTGTCGGTGAAACGACAACTGTTGCTATGCAAGCGGCAAGTGAATCATGATTGTGCCTATGGGACGGTATTGTGGTATTTCTTCTTTGAGAAGATCCTGACCTTACGACCTCATATACAGCTACCTGATGGGGATCCGAGAGAGCCCTGGATGCGTCGGTGGGGGTGACTACTATGTAGAGGAGGGGGAGGGGCGGTCGGATGGGTGTTCCGACCAGAGTTCTTCGCCCATTGGGATCAGATGCCATTATACATAGACGAATATCCCTATAGTGGGATGAGTTATTGGGGAGATCCAAACTTGTCACTTCCGCTTGGTCGAGTATGGGGACCCAATGGTAAGTGACAAGAAACTAATCTGTTATGTGCATTTTAGAGTTTGTGACTAGTATTCATGGTACTAATCCTTATAGTTTTTGGAATGCAGATATAGCTCTGGTAAAACCGGCCAGATATATGGGATGACCTGCAGTAGCAGGAGCTACAGGTGCAAGTGGATCAAGGACGGCACAGAACGAGGATATGGCCACTCTGTTGGAGGACATCCGTCGTAGATGTTAGGGGCTACTGACCGGTGTGTCAGAGCGTGGTTGGCAGGATTTAGACGACCAGTACATAGAGTTATGTATTGGGCTACCCTCAGAATGGCGAGGTATCATGTGACACATGGCGATGGCCGGTCAAACTGTGTGTGATCTACGAGCTGTGGGAGTAGAGTCGTTGGCTTAAGATCCTCCAGAGAGTGATTAGATGTAGGGCAGGTGGTTCCCCCCAGCGTCTATGTAGGGGCAAGTGGTGCCCCCCATTTTTGTAGTTCTTTTTGTTGTAACATGCTATGGGCATGTCATATGCTTCAGAGTAGATGGACTCTAAAAACACATGTTATATGATATATATGATTTATATACATTTTTTTGATGATTTTAAATGTTATTGTCTTGTGTGTGATAAATGCCAGTCTAGAACATGATTTGCGATTTCATCTACGTAGTGATTTTGACTTCTAGGGATATGGTGGAAAGTAATGGATCTAAATTCACGTATCAAAAGTTTTACTCGTAAATATTGTCTAAACAAGATAGGGTTATGCACACGATAGACGCCATTAAGTTGTAAGACAAGAAGCAGGGAATCTAAATGAATGTGCAGATGGAGGATCTGATGAGAGAGGGCATCGACTAAGAGACCACGTACTGCATCGCATTCGGCCTGATTATTGGTGGCATTACCAATGCAGACCCCATTTGCAAGAACCAGGGTATGCAAGGGGGTAAAGATGGCCCATGCTGCCGAAGCGAGATTCTGGGAATAGCGACTTGCCCCATCGACATAGCCAAGATAAGGTGTGGACGAGAGGGCCTATGGAATAGTGTCACAAGACAAGAAATGGGAGGGATGAGAATGAGGATGGCAGCGTGAGTGGAGGGTAGACATCCACTGACAACTATGGGAGGGATCAGTCTGAGTAGGAAGTCTAGGACTCATAGATCGACTAGACGGAGATGAATGAGAACTATCAGATGAAGAGCAGGAACTCAGGCTGCGAAGAATATCATAGATACGGATGGTATGATCGTGATTATGGAAGGAAATGGAAAGGTCACGGAAACCACATGACGCTGCAAAGCTACCTAAATCATTAGTATGGGAAGAGAGGCACAGGTACAGGTCATCAAGGGGAATGACATAAGAACAGGTAAAAATATGGTCAAAACATGAAGAGCACGAGAATGTGGCTGCAGGGGAATCAAGTAAAACATATGGAGTGGATTCAGAGGGAATGTACTCCGAGGGTCGTGCGGATGATGATAGGTATAGGAGGGGGGCAGCAGGTTCCAACATCTCAACATCAGGGGGAGGAATGTCAATGGTAGCAGGGTGATCCTTGAGTAGACCTGACGCATATTCAGCAAGGATGGGAGAGGAGGATTGACTTTGCTCAACTTCGTACTCGCGAATGACCTCTAAAGAGGCTCGGTAATGCGTGAGGTGAGGAAAATGGTGAGAATAATCGCCATGGACACCACACAGAGCACAGGGTTTGTTGGTGCAAAGATTCTTTGGGTTCTTGGCGGCGGATGAGGAAGAAACAGAGGTTTCGGGGACCGTAGATTCGGGGAACGCGACTTTAACCATGGGTTGGATATGGGGCAACTCAGGACAAGTATGGGTGGGATGACTGATACCATCACACAAGGCACAAGGCTTGGCAGGTAGGGGAGGGGTAGGGTCGGGTGCGGTGGCCTTGTCCTTGGATGCCCCATTGCGAGTTTTTCTTTTCTTGCCTATAGCTATCGTAGCATGAGGAGGGTCCTGCAGAGTGGCTAGGGGTACTATACCTGTGGAAGGATCAAAGGGAATCGGTTGTACAGGTGTCACAGCAATGTATGGTTTGGGGTGGCCCGGTGGGGTTTCAGCTAGAGGAGTAAGATACCATACTGGTATTCCCAAGGTTAAATTAGAGAGGGAAAGGGTGGCCATGACGGGAACCGAATAGACTCCGGGGGGGGGGGGGGACCAAGGAAAGGTATCTGACCGGTGGGGTAATGGCCAGGAGGGACGAATCACATATGGTGGAGACCTAAGGGAACCGACTCAGGAAGGTAGGGTGGTTCCTGAGTGGGAGGGTGATGGGAAGGTCCAGGCGGGAGAGGGTCGGTCGACTAAAGCGAAGGACTAGGAGCAGGTTGCGGTGGGCAAGATTGAGGTTGCTAACTGGCCGAAGCAAGCTGTGGAAGGTCGGCCTAAGATGACTGCATCATGCAAAAATTTTCTAAGCTGAGGTCTGAGACAGGAGGAGGGGGAGGACCTAGAAAAGTGCAAAGCAAGGAGGAATATTTGTAGATGCTAGGGGAAACAATGGTCAAAGAATCAATAGTTTGCTTATTGGTGACAGTAGAGATGGTGAACTTAGGGGAGGTCTGAGATTTTTGTTCATGGTAAGTCAACTGGTCAATAGTGACAATCTTTCCATTATGAGGGAAAATCATCTTGTGGTGGACTGCGGATGGGATGAAAGACATGGCATAGGTGTAACTATGCCCCAAAAGAATGTTGTAGTCAAGAGGGGAGTCGATAACTTCAACGTCGACACAAACAGTTTTACCTTAAAGGGTAATAGGACAGTTACGGAAAAGGCCGATGGGTTGGGAGGCATGGCCATCCCACGCACGAAGGGTGGTTGTGGAAGGGGCCAGCTCAGGAGATCCAATTTTTTTCCAAACTGAAGCAGACATCACACAAGTAGATGCCCCCTCATCAATAATACACCGAGTGACGTTGGCATTTCAGATTTTGACTGGGATTTGGAAAGCAACAGAAGCAGGAAGAGTGGGATGGTCTGACTGGCGGGTGTCGAAAACAATCAATTGGTCATCAGTAGGATCTACATCACCCACGATAGATAGTAGAGCCTTATTTTGAGAAGGACATGACTAGAGGAGTTCCAATGTTGAAATGGCAGTAGGAGATTGTGCCAGATCATCTACTGTGTTGTATGAATGGGCAGCCTGACCAAAGGCAGCATTTCGGTTTAATGGGCCCTTAGGAGTCTTGGTATGAACCTCAGCTTTGGGCGGAGGGATTTGCAAGGGACCATTGGGTGTCGACAGAGGCTCTGTAGGACCTGAAGATGGGGACTCGGAGACAGACGAAACAGGAGGCGTGGAATACTGGCTGGACCAAGTTTGAAGGTTAAGGTCGACGGTGAGAGGTTGGTCAGAGGCCATCATGAGGATCTGGTAATCGGAGGAACCAGAAGGGGAAGGTTGAGTGGTTACCGGGGCATGAGGTGATTGAGTGGCCACAAATCCTTGTTGAGGGAAAGGATTGGTAAACACAGTGGGTTGAGAAGTAGCTGGATTGGGAGGGACAGTAGGGGAGGAGTGTTGTCCCTGCACGGTGGCCTGAGACTCCCAAATCTACCGCATTTTTGGTAATAAAGGACAATCGTGAGTGTAATGACCATAAAAACTACAACACGAACAGGGCTTATTTGTGCGAAGCAGCCTGTTCGGCTTGGGCTGAGAGCCCTATGGCTGGTTGGCAGTGGTAGAGTCAATACTTGTAGGATTGGATCCATGATTACCAGAAGCAAATTGATTGCCTTTCCTCTTTCTTTGAGAAGGAAGAAGATTAGTTTCCCCCTGCTGTGCAAATACTTGCCCTGGAGGGGGTAGTAAGTGCGGTTGCGAGGGTGGAGAAGGCAAGGGAGTGGGAGGTCCAAATGCTAGAGGAGCTGGGACACCAGGCTGTGGGTAAGGATAAGGGTTAGGATGGGTAACATTGAGGTAAGCAGGAGTGTGGGCAAAAGGAGGAGGCATGCTGTATCCTGGATACATGCTACCTGGAGGGGGAAAAGTGCCGGAGGTGTTGGCCCCTCCTGGAGGGAAACCATAGCTCATTAGAGGCTGAGCAGAGGTATGTGAAATAGCTCCGGAAATACCATCAACAGAGGGAGATGCCCCTAGGGCGTTAGCGCCACCGGGCTTGGGGAATTCATGAAGGACGGTATAAACATAACCAGATTGAGCATAAATAAGGTCATATTTCAAGGCTATTTGGAGGGCAGCTTCTTCTTTTCTAGGGAAATGAAGGTGACATCTTTGCCAATGGGAGGTAAGAGAGAACGAGGGAACCAGTCCATATAAACCCAATCTTCAAAGGGAGGAGCACGACATAAGCTTCTTCTTCATCGCCATTCCTGGACATGGGCGGAAAGACAGGTCGAAGATGATTGACGGAAAGAGGTTAAAAGCTCGGTACCAGTGTTGTATCAGAGAGGGAGCTGGAAATAAGATAAAAAGGCTTGGGCAATGGTTGCAAAAGTGGTATGGGAGGAGGTGGCATGTTCAACATACCATTTATAAGCTTCGCCGGTAAGTGTGCGTTGGAACAATCTAAGATGAATGGAGTCATCAATAATGGAATTGGAGGAACACCACATGTGGAAAGATCGGATATGGTTGGAGGGATCTTCACTAGCAAGGCCTTCGAACTTGGGAATGTCCGAGGGGAGCTTGGTTGGCATATCAGGTCAACTGACATCATGGCAGATAGGATCATTAATCAACTGATTGAAGTCGGGGAGACTGAGGCCGGCCATATAAGGGAGCAAAAGGGCAGTCGAGGTAGGTCCCGTAGTGGTTCCATTGGAAACAGACCCAGCAGTAGAACTGGGGTTGCTGCTGGTAATAGGCCCTGAAGTAGACATGGTGAAAGTAACAGGGGGAGAACCAGGAGTAGGGGGAGAACCTGAACAATCAGAAGAAGAGTCGGAGTGCGGACTCGGGGGAGGACTTACCCGATGACGACGGAAAGGAGGAAGTCAACCAACTGGAAACTGAGGGTGAAGGCCAAGAATTCTCCAGGACAAACGCCTTGGGGGCGCAATGATGACGGGAAGAAGAAAAACTGACAAGGGCAGGGAGAGGCAAAATCAAGTGAGGTCAATTTCGAAACAAGGGCAGAGAGGTGCAGTGTCAATTGATTTTAAAGGCTTTTCCAGGCAGTGTTAACTAGGCTCTTCTTCACTTAGGTTCAATGTGTGGCATGTGTTAATTTTAATTTGTTTAAACCCAGACATTTTGAGAGTAAAAGAAAAAGTGTGTTGCGTAAAATAAATCTGCAGTAAATAAGACTGAAAGAACAGAAAATTAACAGCTAACAATGCATCAATATAACCCAAGAAGGCAGGTCTCTCAAAACTAGTCTATAAGAGGGAAAAAACTAAGCAAAGCACGTGAAAAAGAGGCCAATAGATCGAAGGTCGGGAGGGACGGTGATCTAAAGGAGAAATCTGCTAAAAAGAGGTGCAGAGAACAGCAAAGAGGCAGGGGCAAGGTTGCTGTTAAAAAGGAGGATATCAGCTAAAAACATAAGGGACAAGGAGGCGGCCCTAGAAATGAACCCAAACAAAACTAGATGAGGTGATTTGAAAGGGATAAGAGCTGATCTAAAGGGATCTGAAAATGAGGTATCAAATCAGAAAGGAACAAGGCTGAAACTCTGTAAATTTATACTTCTGAAACAGAAAAAACTCTCCCACAAAAAGTGGAGGGTACTAGAGCCCTAAAGGGCAAGATTCCCACTTAGTAGAGTGAAACAGATCAGAAACAGGTCTAAACGGGCGGAGACAGAGGCTGGAAAACCCTCACAGAAGCTTCAGACAGACCCAGAAAAAGTGCTGGAAAATTGCATAAAAAAGTGCAGGTCGCAGGTCCTGACCTGTTTTCAGTCCAGGTCACATATTTGGGGTAGAAAAGTGCGACATCAAGGACAGGTCGCAGTTTTTGGGCCAATAAGTGCGACCTGCAGATCCGGGTCTCTCAGCGGCAAATTTCAGAAAAAGTTGTCGTCTCAACTGTGGCTGATGTCTGTCACCTATGCAATAGGGCTAGAAACACACGGAAGTTAAAAATTTTGATGTTTGAGGGTTTTAGAGGTGGAAAGCACCATAAAAATAGGAAAAACAGAAAATGGAAGAGAATCCCTAAGTTCTGAAACTATGCAGGAATATATAAAACGACACCGGTCACAAAAGAAAACCCGTGTGGAGTCACCAATTGTTATTATGAATCTTTCATCGTAAAATACCACTTTAGCTACGCATAAAAAATAGCCCTAACATCGATTATGGCTGCCAAATATCTTCAAATCTGCAATTAGGTGATCCAAATAATGCTGCACAAATCCATATCTAAGCATAAAAGACATTAAGCAGATAAAGTAAAATGTGGCTCCATGCATCCAATAGACAAGACAAGAACAATGTATTTGAAATAATTTTTATATTATATTAAAAGGGGGCACCTGAGAGGAAAACAAGAAAGGTGTTTTCTGGTTCTCCTCAATGGGATGGGTTCTTGAAAGTCCTCAGCATTTCAGATCTAAAATTCCTCTCTCTTGTTGTTGTAGAAAACCCAGACAAACATAGAACTCAATGGGAGCTCATAAGGCAAAAATGGAGAATGTGACCTAGTATAGATCCAGAGTGATCTAATGCAATGGAGGTGACTAATGAATGGGGAAAACCCTTCTATTTATAACAAAATATTAGGGCGGTCTAGAACTCGGTGCATGAATAAAATATTATTAATCAAATTCTAGAACCACCCTTTAGGAATATTTTATTATATTTGTTGGAGGGAAAATAATTTTTGACTTGGGTCAATTCCTTTATTTATAAATAATAAATAAATAAATGATTTATTTATCATTTTAGGGAAATGATGGGGATATAATTAAATAAATAATGGTTTATTTAACTATTTATGGATGATTTAGTCAAATTTAACTAAGAATATTATTTAAATAATGATTTAAATAACTTATTCTTAGGAAATAATTAAATAAATAAGGATTTATTTAATTTATTTCCTTGTTTTGGGTTAAATATGACCGGGAAATGTAAACAAATAAGTTATTTCACATGGTGAAAGCAATTTTACTTAGGGTAAAATTGGTCTTACATAGTGTACTTGGGTTCATCTAATAATAATAGGTTAGATGACCAAGTAATTATGTGACTAGTATTACTTGATTTTCCATGCTTTTGTGGAACATGGTCGAGAGAAGGAACTATAACAACAATGGATTTGCATGAAAGCTTTATAATTTTTTCAAATGTGAAAGTTGTGATGCGTTACTAAGTTTCTTCATTATTTTATAGATCATTACACGTCAAACCGACTTTACTCCTTCACTAGCATTGCATTCAACATTGTGTGCAAGTATGATTTAAATGTATCAATCAAAAGTATGATTTTATATGTATTTGATAATGCAAGTTGAATACATCATACAATACATAGGAGTGCTATGGCTATGAAGTTCAATATGAGATAATATATTGATTGCTACTATTACTATTATATAAGGGGTTCTCTTCTAATGGCCATTTATTAGCTATGTGAAGAGGGCTTTGTGGAATTTGTATTTACTATAAGGTTATGTATAGCTGAGTTGCGGACAACTAAGTAGAATTTCGTAGGAAGTTGGAGTATGTGTACTTCATAATGATCTTGTCTTCTCTTCTTTGATGACTTTTCAATGTGGGAATTTTGACCCAAGCCATTACATTATCAATGTGTCAAGGCTCAAAACTCGACCTATATGTCAACTACTTCTTATGATCGTTCCTAGGAACATGAATCCTAATTTTTGTAGGTTTAAATTTATCACAATTTTTCTCTATTGTGGTCGAATTTGTGGAGGTTATCTCAAAATTTATTGAAGGTACCATGGATCTAAATTTATTATGAACTTTCAACACTATAACAAACTTTGGTGCAAATTAGGGTTATAAATGTTCATGAAAATTTTGTCTGCATGCATGAGAGTTGGGTGCAAATGCACAATGTTGTGTAGCATTAGTGTGATAAATATGGGATAGTGCAAAGCATAGTTTTGAAGATTAGTCTAAGTTGACTTGTACCTAATAAACTCAGTCAAGTTGATTATTGGTTTAACGGTTAATTGTTGGTTGAATCGAAAAAAGACCTTGCAGACCCAAATACCAAAGGACAAAATAGATCCCATCATGGGGTTCTCTTTGTAATTCTTCACCACTTCTACCTTCCATGCTTCCTCAAACTCCTCTCCAACCTCAATATCAGTGTTAGTAGTAGCATGAGCAACAACACTACACTTAGCAAAACTAGAAGAACGTGTTTTCCAAACTGCACGATAATTACTTCCCTCATGAGTCACCATGCGCCATACTTGGTCTCGGTGGTTCACTTCCTTCAACTACTGGTTCAACTACCATATCTTCATTGGAACCAACACCTCGAACTCCACTAGACAACGATTCACCATTTTGTACTAGCGATTCTCCATTTGTACTAGTGATTCACCATGATTTTATAGGATAATATAATATCGTGAGAGATTCGCCAAAAAAATTATATATACATATTATATTATTAATAAAAATGCCTTCCATTTTTCCTATGTATCATGGGGATTCTCCCATTTATTATACATATAAATTTAAGAGGTTCTTAAAATTTTCAATGTTTCTCATTCTTAAATTTTGAACACTTTGATGAAAAGTTCATCAATAAATATAAAATAATTTTACTAATATTTACAGGACTCTCAAAATTAAAATGTTGTGTACCCATTCGAGATATAAAATAATTTTGTTAATATTTATTTTAAATGACATGGCAATTAAGAAGTTGTGCTAAAAATTTAGAAGGAAAAAATATTAATATAAATTTTTAAATAAAACATTTTAGATTATTAATTTAAATTTATAAATTTTATAACATGGCAAATAGATAAATGGTTCAGAGAATCATGGTAATTGATTTTGAATTTAAAATCTGAAATATAATTATTAGTAAAATAAATTTTAAATAAAATATTTAATCAAATTTTATAAATTATTTCTTTCTTTCTTAATTTATTAATGAAAAATTATAAATATTTAAAAATTATCATTCATTAAAAAAATTATAAATATTTAAAAATTATCATTCATTAAGTTATTTATTTAATAGATAAAAAAAAATATGGTATGTATTTTAAAGTTTAAAATTTTGATAATTAAATTTTATAATTTTCTATATTTATAAAGATTTATAAATTGTATTATTTTCTATTAAGAATTTGGCTGATCCAAAAAATGTATATAGATTTTTTTTTGGTCATAATCACATGAAATAATATGTTAACAACGTTTTTGGAACCTCCTTTGGTTCTTTTTTTTATATAGTTTTTAAAATTTTATTTTAATTAAAATATTTTTTTTTTATAATTTTTAATATTTTATATAAATTTATAAATTGTGTTACTTTTGTAAAATTATTTCGGTACCGAAATAATTTTACAAATTTATATGATGGATCACGGAAACTTAGATTCCAAAAAATTATGTTATTCTATATTTTACGTAGTGTTTTAAATTTTATTTTAATTAAAATAATTTTACTATGAGTTTTTATTAAGGCGTGAATGTTTCCACGGTCAGATACATTAAGATTAAGTTGTAGAGAACTTCTGGAGATCTATGTGCTATGATTGAAGAACCTCAATTCACCCATCTTAGGAAAGAGAAGCAATGACAGTGATATGAAGAGTGCGCCCATCTTAGGAAAGAGAAGCAATGGAAGTGATATGAAGAGTGCAGATTAGGGATATATAAAGGAATTTTTAGCCATTAGAGGAAGTTGATTAAGAAATGATTCAATTTTTTATTTTTAATTTGGATTTTTAATTAAGGATTAAGAATACAATAAAAATTAAATTAAATTAAATTAAATTAAAATGAAGGAAATAATTATTATAAATTATAATTATTAATTTAATATCTTTAATATCTCTGATGATGATGATGATGATGATGATGGTTAACGTCCACTGAGACCAATCTTTGGTCTATCAGACCTAAAGAAAAGATTTATTTATTCCTATGCTCAAAAAGCTTGGAGAGAAGCCTCCCGAGCTCACTATGATTTTGGCATCTTAAAAGGCCAGGAAGGTCAGCATTGCAAAAAATATTATGAAATTGAGCTCTAATGTGGTTGTACAAAGGGCACTCTAAGAGGAAGCGATTTTCATCCTTGATGTTCATATTCTCACAGATATGGCAGTTCCTTTCCATGCGTGGTGTTTTAGGAACTGTCCAACGACCTGTTTCACTATGGAGCTCATGAGAGTTCATTCTAATCTTGGCTATATTAATTTTCTTCTTTGAGCTAGTTAAAACAGAGAGATACTTTTGATCTTCTAAGGTGGGGTTGATGACCTCCTTATAATACCTTAATTTTCTTTTAGCTACTAGATCTTTCTCACACCACATTTTTTCTTTGAACTTAGAAGTAACAATTTTTTTAATGTTATTGATGTTTTGCAATGCAACATTCTCGTCGATCTCCCAATGGTTTAACCAGGCCCTGGTGTCTTTATACCAACCTCGTTTAAGCCTTAGGTGGTTTTGGATGGAATTTAAAGCTAGCTTAGGAAGTCTATGGTCTCCTATGCTATTGAGCTTGTGCTTGTACAACAGAAGCCTAGTCATAGCTAGGCTCTCGATAGGGGAAAGACCCACTTCTATAAGGAGAATAGGATAGGGTGTATTGTTTTTAATTTTAAGGTTATAAGTTATAAAACGCTTCTGGATTTGCTCAATCTTTCTCCAAGATTCTCTAGAGATACTACAACCTCAAACCTCACATTCATATAAGATAACAGGGGTGACTAAATTTTCAAAGAGGAACTTCTTTCTATCCCACATTACGAGGTTTGTCGTTTTACAATTATTTTCAAGACCAAAATAAGCTTTCGACCTCCCATTAATCCTTTTCTGAATGTTATAGTTCCAGTTGAGCTTGTGATGAATATCAATTCCTAGGTACTTGTAAGAAGACACTTCCTCCAAGTTACTATTGTCATACATAAAATTAGCGTAAGTGTCCTTCTTGGATTTGATAATCATAACTTTTTTTTGTCAGTGTTAATAGACATACCCATGGTAGAGCAGAAATCCTTAAGAAGTCTAAGTTTCTTATCAAGATCAAATGGGCACCTTGCGAGAAGAACAATATCGTCAGCATAGAGAAGAAGGATGATGACTATCTCAGCTAAGATCGTGCCAGCACATCCTGCTTCCTCTAAACAACCTTCTAGCTTGTCGATGTAAATGCCAAATAGGGTAGGGGAGAGGGGGCAACCTTGTTTAACTCCGATATTACACTTAATATCTTTCGACCACCCCTCATTGCTCTTTAACTTGGAAATTACATTCTCATATAACCTTATAGTGGCCGCTCTTAGTTCGAAATGAACATTTAGCTCTTCTAATCTATTCCATAGGTTGTTTCTAGGAGCCGTATCGAAAGCCTTTCTAAAGTCCACAAAGCAACATAAGAGATTGGATTTATCATTGCGGCATTCCTCCACAATGATCCTAAGCGTAATGAGGTGGTCCGTTGTTGAGTGACGCCTTCTAAAACCCGCTTGGCCTTTAGCTTGCTTACCTTCACTTTCAAGCCAAATGCTCAACTTATTTTCCAAAATAATACCATATAACTTGGTTAAGAGAGGGCTGATCATAATTATTCGATAACTAGAGGGGTTATTTGTATCCCCACTTTTAAAAATAGGGATAATGAGGCTCTGAGTCCAAGGTTAGGGAACCCTTGCTTGATCGCTTGGTTGAAAAGCTTGTGGATGTGGGGGATGAGGACAGGACCTCCAATTTTTAAGATTTCCACCTGGTAACCTTCAATGTCTTTAGCTTTCCCATTTTCCAGGCGTTTAACCCCAAAATCAATATCTTCTAATGAGAAAACTTATTTCATTGTGATCAGGGTTTCAAAATCCCTGGCATTTGGAGATTCATGAAGCTTTTTAACCATGTATTAAGGGGGAATTTGGAGGAATGAAAAATGATTCAAATTTGAATTTTAAGGATTAAAATTAATTTTTAATAAGAATAAAAATTAAAAATGATAATAATTATTGATTAGGGTAAAGGAATAGAGATCTATCCGATAGAGATGAAAAATAATATTCATATAAATTAAATAAATTAATGTATATTGACTAATTTAATTACATTATTGTAAATTGACTAATTTAAATAATAATTAATTTAAGGATTTGATTATGAGAATATTAATATAAATGAATTAACAAAAGGAGCTAGCCATTATGGAAGAGTAGGAGATAGGGGGGTTTGGATTAAAAAGAGAGAAATAATAAATTTAAAAATACAAGTTAAATTACATTAATGTATATTGACTAATTTAAATAAGTAATAATTAATTTAAGGATTGGATTAAAGGACAAATAATGAATTAACTAAGGGAACAAGCCCTTAGGGAAGGGAGGGAGAAAGGTTGGGGTTTGGATTAAAAGGAGCGAAATAATTAAATCGGAATATTTAATGATGGCTGAAGTTAGGCTATATGAATTTTAAAATTTTAAGGATTAAAGATAAAAGTTAAAATTATAAATTATTAAATAATTATCAAATAGAGATTGGCATATAAGGGTTAAAAGATAGGAGGAAGAAATAAAAACAATAATTAGAAATAATTTGAATTAAACAAATTAAGGAGGGGTTAAAATGAGCAAATCAGATAAAAGAGGGGAAGAGATTTAGAAAAGGTTAGAATTAGAATTGGAGGAGAGGAGCTTAGATGATAGGAAGTGGACGATAAGCTTGCAGAAGTGGCTTAGCTGGTAATCATTGTCACAATTTACCATCGTCACAATTGAAGTCTTCAAAGTTCTTCAATCATAGCACATAGATCTCTAGAATTTCTCTACAACTTAATATAATTTTTTTTATTTTTTTTTAAATTAAAAAAATGAATTATTCTCTATAGTTTTCTAAATTTTATTTTAATTAAAATAATTTTATTTTGATTCAAATAATTTTATTCAACATTTTCAAAAATTATAATTCTTATTATATATATTAAATAATTTTTAAAAATTATAATAAATAAAAAACCTTCAACATTCTTTAAAAAACATGGCGAAGAAGATACTATGCATAATAAGGAACTAGAATCTGCATAAGAAGGAACTAGTATCTTAAATTTTTTCGATTCATGAAACTAATCCTCAAACTTAGTAATCTCTCAAATTAATTATTTAAAACTTATGAAAACTCATTTAGATAATATTATAGTCTATATCTAGGTTTGCCACCCTATTGACTCAAAGGCGCTATGGTCATAACTACCAATGAGAAAGACAAAAAGTTTTGGATATTGGTTTTTCTTTGGTAAGATGGGTTATTATATTTAAAATATAAATATATATTTTATGATTAAATATTTTAATATGACTACTTTTAAAATTATATAATGAAATTTATAATTAATATATATTAATTATAAATTTCATTATATAATTTTAAAAGTAGTCATATTAAAATATTTAATCATAAAATATATATTTATATTTTAAATATAATAACCCATCTTACCAAAGAAAAACCAATATCCAAAACTTTTTGTCTTTCTCATTGGTATTTATGACCATAGCGCCTTTGAGTCAATAGGGTGGCAAACCTAGATATAGAATATAATATTATCTAAATGAGTTTTCATAAGTTTTAAATAATTAATTTGAGATATTACTAAGTTTGAGGATTAGAATTATATAATGAAATTTATAATATATATATATATATATATATATATATATATATATATATTTATTTATTTATTTATTGTGGTAAATTGTATTAATTTTTAATAGTGGATTATAGGACAATATTGAAAAATATTATTCGAGTCTTTCACTAAGGAGATTCGATCAAAGCCAAAAGTTTACTTTTCGTAGAGAGGTAAAACTCAAAACCTGGCCTAACTAGCCTTGGAAATGGATAGTAGGAACAAAAAAAATATAACAGAAGCATGACATAAACTAAGTAGAAGGATTAAAATCCATGGTTCCAACCTGGATGGGGTCTTTGTTGTCACATGGAATGCCTCTAGCCGGAGGTGGGACACTAAGGTGCTATTCAATGTGCTCCATCTGTTGGTCAAGGTCCTTCATATGGTGATATAGATGCTCAAGTGAATAGAGGAAATCCACTTAATGCTCATACAAGTCCAACAAGGTTTAACCAAGGAGGAACTTCATGTGCCAATATATATCAATTGTATGCATATACTAGTTGGAGCGTCCGTAAGTGTGTGCTCAGTGTCTAGTACCCAATCTAACATCTCATAAATTACCTCTGTGTCTGAGAGATGGAGCCTATGAGAGGTGCCTTCCTCCTCAGAGTGAGTTATTTCCTCCTAAATTGGGCTTGGTGGGAGTTCATGGAAATGGGTAGCAGTTTCCTCCATGCAGTTGTGCATGTGTGTGTTTCTTGTGGGCCCACACTTAATAGTAGGACACTTCCCTATGGACATGTGCACGTTGTCAAGCCTTGAAGGAGGGGTTAGAAAGGAGAAGAAAGTAGAGGGCCAGGGGAGGGGTCAAAAAGGAGAAGAAAGTAGAGGGCCAGGGGAGGGGAGAAATGAGTTGTATAAAGCCAAGGAGAAGGCCATATAGTGGGGACACGAGGAAGAGAGACAATGCAACAAGAGTCACAACCAATGGAAACTACCAATAACATCCAAGGTATAAGGGAAGGGATCTGACTGGAGAGAAGCAAAGCCAACATAATAAAGTCGACTGGAGAGAAATACCAATGACTAAGGTCACAAAGAAGAAACCATGGTACAAGAGAATACAAAGAGTAGGGTCGATAAAAAAAAAGAAGCAAAGAGATAAGCACAAAAGGGATGGAATAAGACTAGAGAATGAAAGAGGGAGCATGGATCTAGAAAAGATTCTCAGGCCAAGAGAATCCAACGAAGCTTCTTTTAAGTCCTTTTCGAGTAGGAATGAGTATATGAACTCTGATTTCCTAGGATCCTAAGTGCAAGGGAGGTTGGATAATTGTCTGAAATTCAAGAGGAAGGTATGTGAAAAATGAACTAAAGGTTGTAGGAAGTATGGAGATTAGCATCCGCGCTCTGTTTCCATGGAGAAAAAGTGGGAGTGACCACTAAAATCATATTTTCCCAACAAGTGATGCCATTTTTTTTCCAAGTTGGAGTGCAGAGGAGAAGTTCAATATCATATGGAAATTGAAGTTACCACAGTTGTCATTGATGAGATAGACTTGTTGCACTTATCATCCTCTATTGCGAAGCTGAGCTCGATCTAGGTGAAAATGCATAAATCCATGACCAAAATCATCACCAACTAGTACCCTGGATGAGTGGAATCCCAAATAATAGACTGTTTGTAGCTATTACAATTAAGATATGAGTGTAGGGTGCTTAGATTATTGATGTTTCAAATGAAGGTCAACATTCAACTAGAAACCCCCTCCCTAGGTATCGGAATATCTCACACATTCCTGGTGAATTTTGGTACAGTATATTGAAGCATTAGACCATCAAGTGTGTGATTCTTGATCATGTGATGATGAGTTGAAGTCGAGTATGCAAGAAATAACAAAGTCAAAGGCTATTGAGGGCTCTCAATGTTTGATTTAAGGCATTTATCGATAAGGAAATTGGATCCAAGGTACATCGTCCTCTAGGCCACTCCCTTATAATGCATGTCTTGAAGTCAATAGAGGAGGGCTTGCCAAAATTGAGGTAATGGTGAATCCTCAACAAAGGCATAAGGTGCATATTATCATGTGACCAATAGATACTTACACCAATGTGGGAAAAGAGATGATGATGGTTAGAATTATGACTTCCCTGGTCATAGCATAACATGTAAGGTTGCCCTGGTAGTGGCTAAAACATTCCATAGTGAATGGTGATGATGTAGATGAATCCTGCAAGGACTAAATTTTGAATTTTTTTCTCAAACAAACTCCAAAATGGAATTAAAATTGCAAAAAAAAATATTTATGGTTCAAAAGAAACATTTTATTATCTTTGGTATATAAATATCTGATTCTAGTGGGCCAAATAAAACTGCAGAGATGTCTGATACAAATCATGTTTTTTTTTGGTCCTAGTGTGATGATATCAACCATTTTCCTGGGCACTGCTATACATTTTATGTTTCAATATGATTGAAAATGGAAGATATCGTTATTTTTGGGAGTTGTTCTCAGTGCCACAGACCCTATAACTATTGTGGCATTATTAAAGAAACTTGGTGCTAGCAAGAAATTGAATACTATTATTGAAGGAGAATCTTTAATGAACAGTGGGACAACTATTTTTGTTTATAAGCTTTTCTTTCGAATGGTTCTAGGTGACACTTTCAATGTGGCATAAGTCATAAAGTTCTTGTCCCAAGTTGCTCTTGGAGCTGTAGCTCTTGGTCTTTCTTTTGAGCTTGCATCTTTCTTTTGGCTTGGTATTATTTTCAATGATACAGTGATAGAAATCACCTTGACAGTAAGTGTGAGTTGTCTAGGTTATTTTACTCTTGAAGATAGTGTTTGGTTTTCTGGTTTCTTTATAGTAATGACATTAGGCATGTTTTATGAAATTGTTGCAGGGACAACTTTCAAAGGTGAACAAGTGTAGCAATAAAGTCAGTGAATATTTATTTCAGTTATAAAAATTCCAAAAATATTTTACATGAGGTATCATTCACAAGTGATCCAGATCTTAGAAAGCAATATCCAAAGACAAATTGTTATCCCTTTGTAAATGAGGAATCATATCCAACAGTTTGGTGATAAGGATACATCATTTAGAGTATTTATTCATGTCTTATGCAACCCTTTTCAACGGGTTTTCACTCGTTATTTTGAATTGTACTTGGAACCGTATTTGTAGTCCTCTCACTTGCTTCTTCTAGGAGATGCTAACTGAAGCAAAATATGATCATTTGAAATGCTAAGAAAGCTTATAAGCAGTTGTATCATGCAGATTGTTAAGACATAAATATGGTACAATCATAAGATTGTGAAAGCATCACATTTGGAAGTAAAAGCATCCAAAATTATGGAAGGAAAAGAGCCAATAATATGTTCCAAAGAAAGTCAATGATATTAATGTAAATGACAGTAATGGGAAGAATCCTTGGGGTTTGAAGAATTGGCTTCAAATCTAGCTAACTGAGTAAATCAAATAATTTCATTGCCTTGGATGATTACTCTCATGAAGTAAGTCCAAATGGAAAGAGTTATGCTCTTAATAGTGGAATTCACTTATTTGGTTTCATCCAGAGATAAAGCTCTCTCCTATTAAGGAGATTTGAAAGACAATGGTTGTTTAAACACTACTTGTCAGCTTAATATATATCTACACTTGGAGTAAGATATTTTATTCCTGATCAAATGTCAATGTAGTCTATATAACTGCAGGTTGTTGTATCCATATCAATATTTCTGGACGATATACTTCTATTGAAGTTGCATCTATAATTGTAGACACTTATTTGTTGACTAAGATTTCAAACACAAAACATAACATTATCAATGAACTCCATGTCATGGAAAATGATGCATTTTAAAAAGAACAAAGTTGTTTAGACAACGAATTTAAAATGAACATTCTGAACAAATGGAGTCGAAATTCAAAAGACTGGAACATGGGATTTTTGTAGAGCGATCTCAATTGTCTTCTACGTAGGAAGATCTAGGAAATTGCACACCATTTGAGGGATTTCACTAGTAACTTATTCCAAGGGGTGATAAAAAAGCCCGCTCCAACAAAAGTAAAGTGATTTGGAGATTAATCCAAAAAGGGATTTCAATGCTAAAAGTAAAACCTCATGGGAATAAGCATATTTTCGATCTAACCTTTATTTTCCATGGCAATGCAGGGTACAGGTGGAATGAAATAATTGCACATTTTCTCCCTTTAAATATGGGAAACCACCCATTTCACTAAGTCACAAGACACATCCTTAAGGACCATGTGTCCTGTATTTTATTTCACGTGTTAGAGACGTAACACAATTTTTGACATGTCCTAAAATCAAGAGACATGTTTGGGCCATGTTGGAAACATGCCCTAATGTGTCTTGATTTTAGGACACTTGTCCCACTAAAATACCAAAGTAAAAAGTCTCACATCTAGATTGGTTTCCATTTTTTCAGTCAATTTCGTGTCTGTTCATGAGGGGTTAGCTGACATGGACCTTAATGACTTGATGCTAGATCCAGTCTCTTTTGATGATGAGTCTCTTGAGGGGTAATCCTCCTCACCAACAAATGCAGTAAGGGATCTTGGATTGGGCATAGAGGAGGAAGATGGAGCAAAGTCAGATGGTAGTGGTAGTGATGGTGATTATGACATGGAGGACGACTTGGGCTATTGATAGAGTCATGACTAGTAAGTCGTTATGAGTACAACTGACGAGCTATGATATTCCTACATATTTTACATTTACTATATTTTATATATTCAAGTAGCGTTCCCTTAATATCTATGCAATACGTTTCGATTTTAATAAATTAATGAAAAATATTCAATTTATGGTTTTAATATCTAAATTCACTTCTAAATTTCTAATTTTATTTCATCAATCATGATACTTCCAAATTTCTAATTTTACTTAAACCACTGTTAATAACATGAAAAATTAATATTGAACATCATTGATCATTGATTGGCACTATAAGCAATATTCTAAAACAAAAACTAGATGGCGCTATATGAATTGCAGTGACATTACACCAATTACGAGGATCAATGTTCAATGTTCTTGCAAGTTAATGAGATAATCGACAGTCCACATCATTACATGCTCATATCAACGATTTTGCGACAGGTCTAAGCAATCGTAGTTTAACCGAAGGGCACCTGTCGCAAAGTTGTATTGCAAAACCAGTCATCAACATCTCTACCGTTCTATTTCTATTGTGACAACCACCTCTTCCTTTACAGAAACCATTATTGGCACCTATAGCAAAGTGATTTCCGGTCTCTACAAAACCAACAACCGTTTTCTAATGATGTGTGCACGACCAAACGTCGAGGCCTGCACAACATCGATCCATTTTAAATACTGTTTTTATGTTTGGTTTTGGGTCAAAATCCCATAAAAAAGTCGTGGCACAAATTGTGAAGATTCTTAAAAAATGGACGAATGCAAATTTGATAGTATATATGTTTTTCGAGCGAGAACTATTTTTTTTTTTTGTAAAATTAGTTATACTATTTTCTGTTATAATAAAAAGGAAGGCTACAAAAATATAAAAAAACCATGTTGTGGCCTCAATAAAGTGAAAACCGAATTGTTGCATAGCGTAAAGAAAAGCATACCAAAATTGAAATTGTTTCATCTGTCTATACTTAACATGAGCTATATGTCCTCCTACTGCATTGTCTACCTTCTTAGAACATAGAGAAAGTTCATATACATTTACACAGTGCATAAAAAGAAAATACTGATAGGCAACTATCCATCAGATGAGGAAACTGGGGCAGGTTCCTTCACTGTTGACCCGGGCATATCAACTTGCTGCATCTGCTGGAGAATCTTCTCTATACGGCCTACCCTGTCATCCATTCTACTAATGCGGTACGCTTGCTGGTATTGGGTAATCTTAATATGTTGCGATTGGTCTGAATATTTATCGGTAGATCTTGAATGCTGGTTCTATCTTTAGGCGGCACCTTAACATTGACAAGTGGAAACTTTGCATTTCTTTTGCTAGCAGGCGTTATTTTATGAGTTTATTAAATTTTATTACATGAGTGTTTTTAAAAACAACTCATTGTATTATGTTAATTTTATTTTATTTTTAAATAGCTAGAAGCAGTTTCTTAATTGTTTAAGAATCAATTTTGAAATTGATCAAAACAACTAATTATAAAGAAAAATAAAACAATAAAAGAAAAAAAAGAGTGTAAAGGCTTGGAGCTTCGGTGATAATGCGGTGTTACCTCAGATTAGATTAATAAAAATCATTATAATTCTCAGTGCTAGGAGCAAAAATGTAGTATGTGTATTTTTGTGTTTTCTTTTTCATTTTTATATTTTATGTGTTAAGAAAGTCACACTAGTAATATGAATAAATTAGATGAAGATTATAGAATTACCTTAACGATACTTATGATTTGACAAGAAGTTTTCTTAATGGGCATTCTTTTCTAGAAAATTCACTCATAAGATCTGAGTTGTTTGTGTTATTCATTTTTCACTCTTGAGGTTTAATGTTTGAATTCTAGTATGCTTAATCTATTAAATCATAGCTCTTTTATTTTCTTCTCTCTATCCTATCAGTTTAAAAGTTTGCAATCCTTAGATGAGGGTTATTTTGATTGGAAGTTATAATTTTTTTTGAATTAGATGTACTCGTTGTAGATTTTAATTTGTCTAGTTGCAACAAATCATTTTTGGTTTAATGTTTTCATTAAATATTTATAGATGTCCTCAGAACTGATCTCTCATAGCCAAGGGTTTTCTTTAGGAAAAAATATGGTAATTACTCAGAAAAATTATTTACAAAGGCATATCAGTGAACCACTAGGATGTCTGGAGGTCAAATATCAACAATATAGGACAAGTATGACACAGAAAGGGGATGTCATTTTGTAATAGGACTTAACGTGGTTCTGAAAAAATTCCATCAAACATAATGGTGACTCATCTTTGACGCTTTGAACAAGGGTGACTCAATGATGTTGCCATTGACCGAAAGTACAAGTGGTACAAGGCCCACTCGGGGTAAAACAAGAGGTTATAAGAGGGGGGAGTCTAATGGAACATGGGTTGTCATCATGAAAATGATAAATGCTAATGGTGTTGGCTCTAGTATGAAGGCAAACCGGACTCCCAATCCAAAGGGGATTGAAGGGCATGAACACCAAAATGCGAAAAGGAGAAATGTTATAGAAGTGCCCATTTGAGGAAGGCTCTAACACTTGATACATGAAAAATAAAAAAATATGGATGGAATGATCCAATTATCAAAGTGTGGGGTCCCTAAGGTGATATTCACTATATAATAGGAAAATGCAAAGAACAAAGTGATGGTTCTTATAGGTGAAATGCCACAATAAATGGTTCTAAAGGAGACTCGATAAACATGAGTAGAGAGGGGTTACTCCTGAAAAAATTCACACATAAGTCAACAAGTAAAAATAAAAGGTGGTGTTAGAGTAAGAGCGAAAAATATGAAGAAATTATATTTGAAAATATGGGGATTTGACACCTTGTTAGGGTCCTGTGATTTGGAAGATTGTATACCAAATGACAGGGTAACATGGAACCAGTCTTTGGAGTCCTAGGACTTAGCCTTCCTGGACTCAGAGAGGGATCTCTCTATTAGATGCAAAGGATGTGTTATTTTTTCTTAAGGGTTTTGATTTTAGGCTAGTTGTTAAGTGTAGGGTTTGTTGATTGTTTTGGTTGGGTAAGATGGTCAAGTGGAATAGGTGGAGTCAGAGGTCTTTGAATCATTGGGATATGGAGTCAATAAAATTCATGAGTGTCTCGATGATGAATCAGAGTGTGTTGCAGGGCCAATCTAGCAAGGTTAATGGATCCTTAAGATAATGTGTGAGGTGGAGTGAACATCAAGTTTGGGAAAAACTGGGAGGTCTTAAATACAGATAGTTAAAAGTTATAACTCATGAGGTAGGGAAAACCATTAAGCTCAATGAAAAATACTTAAACTGATAAATATTCAAGATAAACATTCCAGTGAAACATAGAAAGCATAAGAGATTCTAACTTTAGTAAATTCACCTTCAGAATTTGGGAAAACATATAAGATAACACAAATAACTCAATCTATGAAGAGGGAATTCCCAAACATCATAAATCAGGCTATAAAGAACTTTGAAACAAGTTAGTAGACATGGACAAAGGGCAAGATCGAACGAGACCTCTTTGAATTAACCTAGCAAACAATTTTCCAAAGAGAGATTTCAAGACAGAGTTTGGACAGTTTCAAGTAAGCAAGGCATACTGTGAATAATACTTGTAAACTATCATACTAATCCATATATGAAACAAAACAAGTTTAGGTGGACCTAAGGAGCAATCAAGAATTCCTTAAGATGACCAAACAGAGGAAAACATAAAAGCTATAACAAACAGGAGGACTGAGGTGCCTCAACCTATAATTTTCTGATTTATAGCAACCAAGAAGGATGAAACATAATGAGAACAAGAAAACATAAACAAGTTAAGAAGACATCACCATTCACCAAGCTAAGGAATCCTGTAAACAAGCTTCTCCATCATCAAGCCAAACAAGTCATTCATCAACTTCACAAAACCAATTTCTTCTCCAAGCTCATAGAAACCATGTATTTCTCTCCAAGTTCATCAAAATCCAACACAATACATGAGGGCCTCTTGCTCTATTTATGGAGCAAAGGAGGACTAAAACCCTAAATATGGTAGGAAAATGTCAAATTCAACCATAAATGTCATTTATGGCCAAGAGACCATGCAAGGCCCAAGGCACATAATATCCTAAGAAATAAATGCCAAAATAACTATTTGCATCTAATTCTAGAGTGCTCTGCCTTAAAAAACTCAGAAATATAATTTTGCAATAAATGAGTGAGTTTTGTTGACTTTTGGTCCAAAACACACTTAGATTGTCTCTGTGCGCAACAACACTTCAGTAGAAAATAGGGTCTTTTGTGACTAAGTTTTGGACCCCTTCTCGATGTTGGATTTGGCTCCGTGATGGCTAGTTGGAGAGCCTGATGAGTCTACTTTCCAGAAATTGTTGATTTTTCCTGAATTAGTGCAATTTTCCTATCCAAAAACCCATTCCCCCAACATCTGTGCGAAGCACCTTGCTTGAAAATGAGGCAGAATAGTCAAAATTTTGGTGTTTTTTGACTTTTTGGGGGGTAAAAAATGCTCCAAATGATCTGAAATTTTGTGAGCAGACTGTTGATGATTAGAGGAATCCAAAAATGTCATGTTTTCAAGCTGAGGGTGCATGATATTTGTGCGCAGCGCCAAGGGTGTTGCGCATAGAGGCCTTAAAATTTCAAAAAGACAAAATTTTGTTCAATTTTGCCCAAAATTGGTGGAGTGGTCCCTCAAGAGGTCTTGGACACCTATTGAGAAGCCTCAGCCAAAAATCCAAGGATATCATGGCTTTTTTCCTCCTTTAGTGTTTTATTTTGAAGTAATGCCTTCTTGAGCTTTGCCCTAGCAATTTGATTTCTAAGGGCATAGTGTTTAGTCATTTTCTCTTGGAGCTCAAGGGCCTTGTTTTTCTTCTCCAATTTATCTTATAAATTCATATTGGTCCTCTCAAGCCAAGGCTCCCTATCAAACTCTATGTCTTTTTCAAGTATCTCACTGATAGGAATTTTCTCAGCTAGGGCAGATTCTTCTTCCCTCTATTTGGCCAAGGCTTTTCTCAGCCCAATGGTCCTTGACCTCCTTCTAGGTTGTTCTTCTTCTTCTTCTTCACTCTCTAGATGAGTCCCCTTGTACTCTTCTAATTGCACCTCTGCATTTATGGCTTGTCTTCGGGCCTTGAGTGCCCTTACCTCATAAATTTACATGTGTGCACTCCTTTGTCAGTTCTCCCAATCTAAGACATCATATTTTTACTTGGATCTATCCAACTCTGCTTGAAGATCTCTTATTTGGGAATTATTACTTTGGAGGAGCGACCTGGAGATTTTCTCCTCTTCCTCACTATCAATATGTATAAGTTAAAATTATCTTTCTTCATCATGTTGATCCTCAACATTTTCATCCATTATTTCCTTACCTTTTTCCAATGGTTTGATAGCTAGAGAAGACATGGCCCCTTGCCTTTTTGAGGTAGCAAACACATCCCTCTTCCCCCTATGGTATGAAAAATCAAAAGGTCAAATGATTCCTGCTCTAGGGTCCTTGTCATGAATGTTATCATTTGATGGAAAGCCTTCTTTCTCACCTTTTGGACTATTGTGTGTAGCCTCCCATTCCATCTCACTTTCACTACTAGATATCCCATCAATGTGTACATCATCATCTTGTTCATTGAGAGAGCTGTGAGCCTCACTGCTACCTTCAACACCCTCATCATTATCACCCTCCTTGTTGTCTTCAATGTTGTTACCTTGGTCTTGGATTTGATCATCCACCTCTGCATCAGCTTCACTTTGGACTTGTTCATCATTAGAAGGCTGATCTGTGTCATGATTGTCATGACTACTGTCATGACAGTCATGAATTTCTTCTTTGCTATTTTTCTCATCAATGACTGTCTTATCAGGGTCATTTTCTTTATCATTGTCCCCTTCATCAAATTTTTCTTGTTCCTCACTGGTTTCCTCTTCTTGATATTTTATTTCCTCATTATCACCTTCTGTTTCTTCATGTTCATTACCTTCATCCATATTGTCACTGTTTGTACTATGACTGTGCTTATTTTCATGCTCATCTACATTTTCCTCTTGACTATCATCTTCCTATTCTTGTTGACTTTCATCTTCATTTTCATCATTTGTGTTCATGTACTCTGTCTCATCCTGATCCTCATCATTTTCACTTTGGTTAATATTCTGCTCATCATTAGGGTCTTTTTATTCATCTTGGGATGACTCATTTGTTTTTGTATCATCACTGCCTCCCTCTGATCTGTCACTATATTTGTCTTCATCATTGTTGTACTCACTTCCCTCTTCCTTGTCATCATTATCCTAGTGCTAGGCCTTGTGGGGGTTTCATGTGAGGTGGGAGAGCATTGTATACACTGTTAAACCTTGCACACTTTCCCCTACATTCCTTTTAGGATTGTTATATTCAGATAGGATTTGGAGGGGAATTTTCTTGACTTCCCACTTGTTTATGAAAGTTTGATAAAGGGAAGAGAGATCATGTATTGAATTAGGAGTTAATGCTTTGAACCATTTTTTGGCCTCTCCTCCTAAAATTTATGCAAAGATCCTCATTTTAATAGTTTCTTCTTCTGTCTCCATGTAATTAAAAGCATCATTGATCCTATCTACATGCTATTGGGCAATGATGGATTTGGCCCCTCTCAAATGAGGGATCTTAGACTGATAGTCATTTGGAAAAGGCGCTAGGGGTTGAAGTAAGGCCAAGGGAGAATACCAAGCTGCCATGATGGGAACTAACGGAGGGTTTACAAGTGGAGGGTTGGTGAAAGGAGATGTATGATGAAGCAGAGTGATTTTCACAGTGGTGGTATGAATGGGTGTAGTGGAAGTACTTGGACAAACAAATTGATTTTTAGTATATTTGGTATGGAAATAGTTAAAGTGATGGAGACGCTGAGGCTTCTCTTGAAAAACTTCTTTGTTGGAAATGTTGTCATTGATGGCAAATGAATTGGCAAAGACAGGAGCAACACCTAAACTATCCATAAGGCAAAAGAGACAGAGAGGGCAGCAGAGGCAGCAGATGAAACAGAGGAATTAGAGATAGAGCAGTAGAGTTGAATTAGGGGTTTAATACAGTTTGCAAAGGAGATGACAAAAGGGAAAGATGCTAGGAAGAGACAAGGTAATAGATTGAAGGAAAAATTGAATATCTGGCCAAGATTTGTATATGTTAATGAAGAACTGTGGAATTGTGCTAAGTATGGTTGAGTAAATCTGGAATATATATGACCTGTGTGATCAATTTCATAATGGGCAGAGGATACCTTCGGTGCCCGGAGAGGAATGAAATCATTGTTGAAGAGTTAGGGATATGTGTATTATATGTGTATTGACTGATGTAATTCTTGTGTGGAATCCCCTAAACCTCTGTATGAGTCTCTGCGTATGGAGTTAAAAGTGAAATCCTGTTGAGGAATCATGGTGGTAGGATTCGAATTCCAGGATGAGACCTTCTTGTAATAAAGAACTGGCTTAGTTTGATATTTGCAGTCGTGGAACTACTTGGTTGAATATATGAGGGGCTCTCGAGGCATTCAGTGTATCCATTGAAGAACTTATTGGTGGCAGAGATATGATGTTTTTGAATGTACAGGTGGAAGCGGAACTGTGACAAGATAGAACTCCGAAATGGAAGGTTGATATGTTATATATATCATAGCAGAATTGAAGAATGACATTGAATTGTAACGAGTTAATGTTTGTAAGGAAATCTCGTCAGAAGAGAACTACATTTGTTCGTTGATTATTGGAAATCCTGCCAAAGATAGACCAGAGTTATAGCGCAAACCCAGACTAACCCTTTGGAATCATGAATGGAACCTTGAGCGAAGGGCGGAACCACGAAGGAGGAACAGTGAAGGCGGTTTATGGTTTTCATCGCACCACTTTCAACGGGCAAGTGGTATTCAAGAGGTGGGGAGCGATTCCATAGAACGGGCAACACGCGTCCCTGTACGATTTTACAAAACTGCTTTTCACTATGCGCCATCGCGCGTTATAGTTCGACCCAGGACGCCCAGCGATATCGTTGAGCGTCGTTGATCTGGGAAGGGGTCATTGGACGGTCGTCATTTGTTGAAGATGCGTGAAGATTAACACAGGTACGGCGGACCATCACACGTTAACGTTCGGCATCGGAGGTCGAGCGATATGTATATACGCCGTTGATCTGGAAGCTTGCTAATCTAACAGTGATCGGATGTTGGACTTGCGCGAAGTTTACTGTGGTACGATGGGCATATTGGATTGGCTATTGACTATGTGTGTGGGCCCAGGGTCAAAGGTTTATCGTAAGATTAATTTTGAAGCGTTGGATATTTCTATAAAGTCCGAAGGGTTAAACTTTAGACATAAGGCTTGGGAATTCAAAAGTTGTAAATATATTTATTTGTCAATTTCTTTAAAATTGATAAATAAAAATTAAAAAGAGATCAAAAATCCCTGTGGGATAAACTAAAAGGAATACTGACAGAGGAATACCATTAGCGGTTCGTGGTTTTGACTCATGGTTTTAATAAAGGCAAAACTATATAAGGAGAAGAAAAAAAAATAGAGAACGAGGTGTGCATTGTAAGGGTTGTGAATAAAAATTTCTCCAAAGAATATCTGTATGGGCGAGCTCTGTTCTTAACTGATAAATCTGAAACTATGATGCACCCATGAATATAATGATCTGACGATGATGAATCTATGGTTTGAATGACGGACGAAATCATGAAGAATTGGTGTGAGTATACAGAAAATAAATAAATCTGGTGACCGACAAGGTATGTCGTATGGAAACTGGTGGATCCAGTATGAAAATTGATGAAAAGTGGTCTGCAGTGGTGCTGAGGGTCGAAGCCTTCAGAGAGGGGGTTGTAGCTCCCTTCCAGTGGTAGCTGGTAAACGAGAGCAGGGGGTAGTAGCTCCCTTCCAGGAGAGGCTGGTAAATGAGATAAGGTTGTAGCTTTCTGCAGGTGGGTGCCTGCGTGCTGGTATAAGTCTGCACCAGCATATATTGTAAGAAGTTTTCTCTATAATAAATATTGAAGACTGAGATTACAACAGTGGTGGTTTTCTCCCGAATTGGGTTTCCACCTTAAATCCTGGTGTTCATATGTGTTGTTTATGTTTGATGGTTTGTTCTATTATTTCTGTTCATGCTTAATGCTTATCTGATGCAATGCTCTAAGTAAAGACATAATAAGATATCTGGACATACATGTTGGATGCAGTACTGTAACATATGGTTTTAAGAGAAAGAAAAGAAAAATTGTTCAGCCCTAAATACTGATTCACCCCCCCCCCTCTCAGTATTTTTCCCAACAATTGGTATCAGAGCAGGTCCTTCTGAAAAGCTTAGCCGCTAGAAGGAAGATCAAGCAAGATGAGCAATCAAGATGGAACAACATCTATCAGGCCTCCGCTCTTTAACGGAAACAATTTAATCTTTTGGAAAACAAGGATGAGATCCTATCTTTAGTCTCTGGGAGCAGAGGTATGGGAAATTTTTGAACAAGGTTATCAATATCCACCTACAGTACCAATAGATCCAACGGAAAGAAATAATTATGAAACAAATGCAAAGGTGGTCAATTCTCTATTGGGAAGTCTAACTGAATCAGAATTTTTCAAAGTCATGTAGCTGAATACAACAAAGACAATATGGGACAAAATCATTCTAAGTTATGAAGGTGATGCAAAGGTAAAAAGTGCTAAACTCCAAACTCTCAGAATTCAATATGAGAATCTAAAAATGGTTAATGAGGAGAGCATTGCCAATTTATTTTTACGTCGTGATGATATTGTAAATCATATGAGAAATCTGGGAGAAACAATAACTGAATCTACTTTGGTTGAGAAAGTCTTAAGATCACTAACGACAAAATTTGAGTCAAAAGTTTCTGCTCTTGAAGAAAAGCAGGATCTTCAAAATCTTACTGTGGTGCAACTTCATGGCATACTAACTGCATATGAAATGAGAAGAGGAGGACCATCTGAAGTCAAAGAAGCAGTCTTTAGAACTTCTAAAAAAGGGAAGGAAGTACAAAAACCAGAAGGATCGGGATATATCTCAGAAGAAGATGAGATAAAATTTGTAAAGAAACTTCAACTTGGCACAGAACGGTTCAGAGGTAAGCTTCCTTTCAAATGTTTTGATTGTGGAAGAGTTGGTCATTATGCTGCTAAGTGTCCTTATAAAGAAACACATAAAAAGGGGAAGGAAGTAGCAAGAAGGAATAAGAATCGTTTTAGCACTAGAAAAAGTTACTATACTCATGAAGACAGTGATGGGTTATCTGATAGTGAGGAAGAATGTGAACAAGATCTTAGACTTCTCATGGCATTTGAAAAAGAATCTAGGGAAGAAAAGGATACTTTTGTGGATGCTCTAGAAGACAGTGATTTTCTTGATGAAAAAAATAAACTCAAAATTTTCTTAGAAGAGAGTAAAATAACCATAGAAACTCTGAAAAATCAGCTTGAAGAAAAAGAGAAACACAATGAGAAATTAGAGTGTGAAGTAGTAAGTTTAAGAAAAGAACTTGAGAAAGTAAAGACTCTGAATCTTAGATTTGCTAAAGGATCTGAAACCTTAGATGAGATTATCAAGGTACAACGTTCTCCTCTTATAAAGACAGGTCTTGGATATATCGGAGAATCTTCTCAGGCTTCAGCACCAAATTATCTAAAAGCAGTTACAGCTGGTTTACAACATGCTACCACTCAGCAAGGGAATAAAGAATCTTTACAGGTAAAGCATGATCATCTCAATTCAAAGAACACTAACAGGAATGTCTTTCAAAGAAACACCAATCAACAGGTAAATTCATGTAGAAGATTTTATGATCGCATAAATTTCTTCTTCAATGGACAATGTTTCTCATGTCACAATTTTGGTCATAAAGTTGTTCAATGTGTAGCATATAAAACTATCATGACAAGAGAAGCAAGAAAGAAAAGGATTGATATTGTAACAAAGAATAATACCTATAACAACTTTTCTCCTCTTCAAAATGAAGTTGAATGTGCTTATTGCAATAATTTTGGCCATGAAGAATCTGAATGCAGGAGCAAAGTTTAGCCAAAAGAACATGTTCCTTCAAGCTCCAAAGTATGGAAAAAGAAGGAATTACAAGTTGAAAATTGTGGCATAGCGTTATTTGCAGAAGATGAAGAAAACCAATGGTACATTGATAGTGGATGCTCAAGACACATGACAGGTGATAAAGACAAACTTCTTCCATATAGTGCTCTAGAAAAAGAAAAAAATGTTACATTTGGAAATGACACTCATGCGGTCATTAAGGGAAAAGGGTCTGTTTTTCTAAAAGAAAAGGTAAAAGCTAATGAAGTCATGTATGTGGATGGATTAAAGCATAACTTGTTAAGTGTAAGTCAAATGTGTGATCAAGGAACTGAAGTTGTCTTTAGTTCAAAAGAATGTGTGGTACGTGATCTTGATATAGGTAAAGCAATTATAAAAGGAAAAAGAACTCCAAGAAACCTGTATGTATTGAAGAACTGCAAAGAACAATGTTACTTGAGTAAATCTTCAGAAAATTGGCTATGGCATAGAAGGTTGGGGCATCTGAGCTTCTCCCAAATCAACAAATCAAGCAGACTTAAAGCTGTTCGTGATCTTCCCAATATTACTCTACTTGAAAATATCATATGCAAATCTTGCCAATTTGGTAAGCAAACCATAGTACAATTTAATGCCAAGGAAGGATCATCAAGTAAGCCTCTTGAACTCATTCATACTAACATATGTGGACCTATGAGGAAAAATTCACCACGTGGTGAAGAATACTATATCTTATTCATTGATGATTTCTCTAGAATGTGTTGGATTGGGTTGATTAAACACAAAGATGAAGCATTTGAGAAATTTCAGATCTTTAAAGCACTGGTTGAAAATGAATTAGATCTAAAAATCAAGTGTCTTAGATCTGATCGAGGAGGAGAATATACATCAGATGAATTCCTTGAATTTTGTGAACAACATGGCATAAAAAGACAGTTTTTTGTAGCTGGAACTCCACAACAAAATGGCGTAGCAGAAAGAATGAATAGAACAGTTCAACAAATGGCCAGAGCTATGCTTGATGATTCCGGAACACCTGACACATTTTGGGGAGAAGCAACACATACAGCAGTAAACATTCTCAACAAGGCACATGTTCGTGTAAATAGTGATAAAACTCCATATGAACTCTGGTATGGTAATCCTCCCACTGTAAAGCATTTTAGAATTTTTGGAAGAAAATGCTTTATCAAGAATAATGATGAAAAACTTGGCAAGTTTGAACCCAGAGCAGATGAAGGAATACTTCTTGGTTACTCCTCTAGGAGTAGAGCATATAAATGTTACAATAAAAGACTTCGGAAGATTATTGAATGTATTGATGTTGTTATTGATGAGTCTCCTGCAGCTCCAAAAGAAGAAAAGAAAACAACAGATGAAGATGATGATGACACATATCCTTCTACATCAAATAAGGATGATATAGACAGTGAACCCAATGAAGAACCCGAAGAAGATTTATCTGTAAGAGCTCCATCTAGATATGTTCAAAAGAATCATCCAGAATCTCAAATTTTGGGAGAAAAGGGATCAGGTGTACAAACAAGAAGGACTCTAGTGGGATCTTCTAGCAATCTGGCATTTCTGTCCACTATTGAACCTCACAATGTCAGTCAAGCTAGCAAAGATGAATGTTGGATTCAAGCCATGAATGAAAAGCTTGATCAAATTGAAAAGAATCACACTTGGGAATTAGTACCAAGACCTCATGACAAAAATGTCATTGGAACTAAATGGATATTCAAAAACAGGTTAAATGAGAATGGGGATGTTATAAGAAATAAAGCTAGACTTGTTTGCAAGGGGTATGCTCAACAAGAAGGTATAGACTTTGAAGAAACTTTTGCTCCTGTAGCTAGACTTGAAGCCATAAGAATGTTTCTTGATTTTTCAAGCTTCCAACAAATCAAAGTTTATCAAATGGATGTTAAATCTGCTTTTCTCAATGGTGATCTAGAAGAAGAAGTTTATATAGAACAACCAGAAGGATTCATTTGGGAAATGATGAAAAACTTGTTTGTAGACTTAAAAAGGCTCTATATGGTCTCAAACAAGCTCCAAGGGCATGGTACTATCGTCTTGACAAATATCTTCATCAACAAGGATTTTCAAAAGGGTCTGCTAATAGCAACTTATACACAAAAGCTGAAAATGACAAACTATTGATTGTGGTTGTATATGTTGATGATATCATTTTTGGGAGTAATGAAGAGTCTATGAGTCAGAAATTTTCTTCTGATATGCAGCAAGAATTTGAAATGTCTTTTCTTAGGGAACTAACATTATTTCTTGGCTTGCAAGTGCAACAAGCAATAGATGGCATATTCTTATCAGAAGCAAAATACCTCAAGAAAATCCTGAAGAAGTATGGCATGGAAGATTTCAAACCTGTAAGTACACCAATGATAACCGGATGTAATCTCAGTTCTAATGATGATTCCCCCACGGTGAATCAACCAGAATATAGATCTATGATAGGAAGTCTACTTTATCTCACTGGGACAAGACTAGACATCATGCATGCAGTTGGGATTGTTGGACGTTTCCAAGCTAATCCAAAAGAGTCTCACCTTCAGGCTGTGAAAAGAATATTCAAATATCTACAAGGAACTCAAGACTTTGGACTATGGTATCCAAAGAATGTTGATCTTACTCTTCATGCATATACTGATGCAGATTGGGCTAGAAGTGTTGATGATAGGAAAAGCACTAGTGGTGGTGCATTCTTTATGGGGCCCCGGTTAGTATCTTGGTTTAGCAAGAAGCAAAGCTCCATTGCCTTATCTACAGCAGAAGTAGAATATGTGGCTGCAGCATCATGTTGCACTCAACTTCTCTGGATGATGCAAACCCTACAAGACTTTCAAATCAAATTTTCACCTCCTATCTCCATTATGTGTGATAATACAAGTGCCATCAGTATCTCAAAGAATCCTGTTATGCATTCCAAGACCAAGCACATTCCCATCAAATATCACTTCTTACGTGAACAAGTGCTAGAACAAAAGGTGAAATTGGAGTATGTTTCCTCCAAAGAACAAGTTGCTGATATATTTACCAAACCTCTACCTAGGGAAGCGTTCGAATATCTCAGACAGAAACTAGGAGTAGTCTCTGCCATGCAGAGGATCAGGTCTACTTAAATACAGAAGATTAAATTGGTTGTGAGGTGTTTTTGGGCTTCTCTGAATGCTCAGGCTAAGGGGGAGCATTGGTCATATGAAAAGGATGCATTGTTGGCATTTATAAGTCATCTTGTTATATTATGCAGCATGATCTCAGGGGGAGCATGGTATTGTCAAACTCTTTGCCATTGATGTCAAAGGGGGAGGAAAAGCAACAAAGGGCTTCTATAAGGCCATCAGAGGAAGAGTATTGCCATCAATGCCAAAGGGGGAGATTGTTGGAAATGTTGTCATTGATGGCAAAGGAATTGGCAAATACGGGAGCAACACCTAGACTATCCATAAGGCAAAAGAGACAGAGAGGTAGCAGAGGCAGCAGATGAAACAGAGGAATTAGAGACAGAGCAGTAGAGTTGAATTAGGGGTTTAATACAGTTTGCAAAGGAGATGACAAAAGGGAGAGCTGCTAGGAAGAGACAAGGTAATAGATTGAAGGACAAATTGAATATCTGGACAAGATTTGTATATGTTAATGAAGAACTGTGCAATTGTGTTAAGTATGGTTGAGTAAATCTGGAATATATATGACCTGTGTGATCAATTTCATAATGGGCAGAGGATACCTATGGTGCCCGGAGAGGAATGAAATCATTGTTGTAGAGTTAGGGATATGTGTATTATATGTGTATTGACTGATGTCATTCTTGTGTGGAATCCCCTGAACCTCTGTATGAGTCTCTGCGTATGGAGTTAAAAGTGAAACCCTGTTGAGGAATCATGGTGGTAGGATTCGAATTCCAGGATGAGACCTTCTTGTAATGAAGAACTGGCTTAGTTTGATATTTGCAGTCGTGGAACTACTTGGTTGAATATATGAGGGGCTCTCGAGGCATTCAGTGTATCCATTGAAGAACTTAATGGTGGAAGAGATATGATTTTTTTGAATGTACAGGTAGAAGCAGAACTGTGACAGGATAGAACTCCGAAATGGAAGGTTGATATGTTATATATATCATAGTAGAATTGAATAATGACATTGAATTGTCACGAGTTAATGTTTGTAAGGAAATCCCGTCGGAAGAGAACTACATTTGTTCGTTGATTATTGGAAATCCTGCCAAAGATAGACCAGAGTTATAGCGCAAACCCAGACTAACCCTTTGGAATCATGAACGGAACCTTGAGCGAAGGGTAGAGCCACGAAGGAGGAACAGTGAAGGCGGTTTATGGTTTTCATCACATTTCTTTCAACGAGCAAGCAGTATTCAAGAGGTGGGGAGCGATTCCATAGAACGGTCGACACGCATCCCTGTACAATTTTACAAAACTGCTTTTCACTATGCACCATCGTGTGTTATAGTTCGACCTAGGACGCCCAGCGATATCATTGAGCGTCGTTGATCTGGGAAGGGGTCATCGGACGGTCATCATTTGTTGAAGATGCGCAAAGATTAATACAGGTACGACGGACCATCGCACGTTAACGTTCGGCATCGGCGGTCGAGCGATATGTATATATGCCATTGATCTGGAAGCTTGCTAATCTAACGGTGATCGGACGCTGGACTTGCGCAAAGGTTACTGTGGTACGATGGGCATATTGGATTGGCTATTGACTATGTATGTGGGCCCGAGGTCAAAGTTTTATCGTAAGATTAATTTGGAAGCATTGGATATTTCTATAAAGTCCAAAGGGTTAATAGACATAAGGCTTGGGAATTCAAAAGTTGTAAATATATTTATTTGTCAATTTCTTTAAAATTGATAAATAAAAATTAAAAAGAGATCTAAAAGCCCCATGGGATAAACTAAAAGTAATACTGATAGAGGAATACCATTAGCGGTTTGTGGTTTTGACTCATGGTTTTAATAAAGGAAAAACTATATAAGGAGAAGAAAAAAAATAGAGAAGTGGGTGTGCATTGTAAGGGTTGTGAATAAAAATTTCTCCAAAGAATATCTGTATGGACGAGCTCTATTCTTAATTGATAAATCTTAAACTATGATGCACCCATGAATGTAATGATCTGATGATGATGAATCTCTGGTTTGAATGACGAACGAAATCATGAAGAACTGGTGTGAGTATACAGAAAATAAATAAATCTGGTGACCAGAAAGGTATGTCGTATGGAAACTGATGGATCCATTATGAAAATTGATGAAACGTGGTCCACAGTGGTGCTGAGGGTCGAAGCCTTCAGAGAGGGAGTTGTAGCTCCCTTCCAGTGGTAAATTTGCAATGCCAAAAGGCTTGAGGGGTAAGTAGCTCCTTCCAAGAGGTTGGTAAATGAGAGAAGGTTGTAACTACTGCCCGGGTGGGTGGATTGCCCTACGTCTTTGGTATAAGTCTTTTGACATATATTGTAAGAAATTTTGTATATTAAATATTGAAGGGCGAGATTACAGCGGCGGTGGTTTTCTCAGAATTGGGTTTCCACCTTAAATCTAGTGTTCATATGTGTTGTTTATGTTTGATGGTTTGTTGTTATTTAATTGTTCATGTAATGCTTATAGAGTGCAATGCTCTAAGTAAAGACATAATAAGATATACGGACATACATGTTGGATGCGTCTTGTAACATATGGTTTTAAGAAGAAGAAAAGAAAAATTATTGACCCCCCTCTCATTATTTTTCCCAACACTCTGTTGCAAATCTAAGGGTTCAAGGATAGTTTGGTCAATATCAATTTGTGACCTGTTTCTGAAGAGGTTCCTTGTATGGTGCAAGTCAAGTTGGGGATCTTGAAAAGCTGTAAGATGTTAAAGTATAGAGCTTGTTCTATGGATGGTCCTAATAGTGGTTAAGTTTCCAGATCTAGAAGTTTTCCACAAAATATTCTCTGGGTCACCAACTATGTTGGGAGGGTTTGGGTCTGGATGAGATCTGGTACAGATCCTATGTGAAGCTAGATTTCAAATTTCAAAATTCAGAGAGGCTGGAAGTTTTAGTACTATTTTCTGAAGGCTGACCTCTCTTAATGCTTGGTAAACTCTTACATTATATAAGTGGGTTCATAAACTTCTTAGGGTTGGTTTGAAACAAATCTAGGAAGTCAAATGAGTGTTAATGAAGTAATAGGCCTACTAGAGACTAGTGGAGTCGCCAGGTGGATATTTTTGCTATTTTTAAGGGTGTATGCTTATGGTCCACCACTACTAACTGAAAAAAACCAATCTAGGGATGTTTCGGGGTTTTCTGAGTTTTCTTTTTATATTTTTAAGGTTTGTAAGAGTGTCCTATGGCTGAATCATCATTTTTCTAGGATGGTGAAACAAATAGAGTCTACTCTATGGCTGATAGTTTGAGTTCTCTTGATTTGATAAGTGTATCTGAAGTCCTAAGGGGTGATTATTTTGTCACTAACTCAGAGTTTCCATCACGATCACCATTTTGTTAGTGATATTGATGAGGTGGTTACAAATCACAGGATATATTTTGACAAGGGCTTCAGAAGTTTCTAAGAAGGTATAGACTTCTTATTCACTCAGAAGGTCCCACCATGATCGCCAACTGTTAGTGTGGCGATGAGGTGGAAGATTCACTAGATTTTCTTAGTCAAATTGAGGGTCTAAAGAGTCTTAAGAGGTATCTAGGCAACTATATACTCAGAAGGTCCCACCATGATCGCTAGAATGTTAGGGTCCCGTGATTTGGCAGATTGGTATACCAAATGATAGGGTAACATGGAACAAGTCTTTGGAGTCCTAGGACCTAGCCTTCCTGGACTCAGAGAGGGATATCTCTATTTGTGCCTGGAAGGCCTCAAAATTTCAAAAAGACAAAATTTTGTTCAATTTTGCCCAAAATTGGTGGAGTGGTCGCTCAAGAGGTCTTGGACACCTGTTGAGAAGCCTCAGCTAAAAATCCAAGGCTATCATGGCTTTTTTCCTCCTTTAGTGTTTTATTTTGAAGTAATGCCTTCTTGAGCTTTTCCCTAGCAATTTGATTTCTGAGGGCATAGTGTTTAGTCATTTTCCTTTGAAGCTCAAGGGCCTTGTTTTCCTTCTCCAATTTATCTTATAAATGCATATTGGCCCTCTCAAGCCAAGGCTCCCTATCAAAATCTATGTCTCTTTTAAGTAGCTCACTGATAGGAATTTTCTCAGCTAGGGACAATTCTTTCTCCCTCTCTTTGGCCAAGGCTTTTCTCAGCCCAATGGTCCTTGGCCTCCTTCTAGGTTGTTCTTCTTCTTCTTCTTCATTCTCTGGATGAGTCCCCTTATAATCTTCTAATTGCACCTCTACCTTTATGGCTTGTCTCCAGGCCCTGAGTGCCCTTACCTCATAAATTTCCATGTGTGCACTCCTTTTCTGGTTCTCCCAATCTAAGACATCATATTTGTACTTGGCTTTTCCTGAAGATCTCTTATTTTGGAATTATTACTTTGGAGGAGTGACCTAGAGATTTTCTCTTCTTCCTCACTATCAATATGTATAAGTTCAAATTCTGTTTCTTCATCATGTTGATCCTCAACATTTTCATCCATTTTTTCCTTACCTTTTTCCAATGGTTTGATAGCTGGAGAAGAGATGGCCCCTTTCCTTTTTGAGGCAAAAAACACATCCCTCTTCCCCCTGTGGTATGAAAAATCAAAAGGTCTAATGATTCCTACTCTAGGGTCCTTGTCATGAATGTTATCATTTGATGGAAAGCCTTCTTTCTCACCTTTTGGGTGTTGTGTGTAGCCTCCTCTTCCATCTCACTTTCACTACTAGATATCCCATCAATGTGTACATCATCATCTTGTTCATTGAGAGAGCTGTGAGCCTCACTGTTGCCTTCAAAACCCTCATCATTATCACCCTCCTTGTTGTCTTCAATGTTGTTACCTTGGTCTTGGATTTGATCACCCACCTCTGCATCAGCTTCACTTTGGCCTTGTTCATCATTAGAAGGGCGATTTGTGTCATGATTGTCATGACTGCTGTCATGACAGTCATGACATTATTCTTTGATATTTTTATCATCACTCACTGTCTTATCAAGGTCATTTTATTTATCATTGTCTCCTTCATCAAATTTTCTTTGTTCCTCACTGGTTTCCTCTTCTTGATCTCTTATTTCCTCATTATCACCTTATGTTTCTTCATGTTCATTATCTTCATCCATATTGTCACTGTTTGTACTATGACTGTGCTTATTATCATGCTCATATACATTTTCCTCTTCATAGTCATCCTCATGTTCTTGTTGACTGTCATATTCATTTTCATCATTTTTTTTCATGTACTCTGTCTCATCCTGATCCTCATCATTTTCACTTTGGTTATCATTCTGCTCATCATTAGGGTATTTTTCTTCATCTTGGGATGACTAATTTGGTATTTGTATCATCACTGCCTCCCTTTGATCTGTTACTATCTTTATCTTCATCACTGTTGTGCTCACTTCACTCTTCCTTGTCATCATCATCCTCCTGCTCTACTTCCATGATTTGTGCCTCACTATCCTTTTCCATGCTTTGTGCCTCATCGCTGCTTTCTTGCCCATAAATGTCAATGTCATCACTTTTTTGTTGCTCCTCAGATTCATCATCATTACTAACTTCACTATCTTTCATTTCTATTTGTTTTTCCTCCTCTTGACTTGTTTCATTATCACTTTTTTCCTCATTTGATGATTCAGTAGAAGGAGAAAGAGCTGATTTTCCTTGTGGAGAAGGCACGAGTGGAGGTGATGGAACATGATCTCCTGGGGGTGATGGAGGAGTGGAGGTAAGTGCGTGTGAAGTGGAAGGAATATTTTTCTGAATGAAGGCTTGGGGATTTGAAAATACATCACGTGAGATAAAAAATTCCCAAGGGATTCCCTACTACTCTAGCTGGTGCAAAACAATCATCTTAACCAAGGAGTGGTGAAAAAGGCTTTGCATTTGGTGGGCATAACTTCTTTTCTTGACTACTGAATCCATTTTGTCAATGCTCTTGTCGAGATAGTATGGTAGGTTTAGCAATTTAACCCTGGTGAAGTGCATTAGTAGCCTGATGTGATATGAATAAAGCCTGGAGTACCTCCCCTCACAAGTGAAGTACTTGATGATCTGCCTCATCAGTGGGGCATATCTACCTAGCAAGTGGGAGAAGGTGAAAAAAGTCTTGCAGCCCTATTGATACCTAGGTTTGAGGAAGGGCTCATAGTAGATTAAGGCCAATTTTTTCTATTTGAACCATATTTCACCCACATTTGGTATCCCTATGGCTTTAGCAATGGATTCGGATGATAGTTAAAACTTTACTCCTGCTAGGTTGACCTGGTGGTTTTGTAGGCTGAGAATGAACAACCTAGTCAAATCTGAGTGGTTTTGGACCTGTTTAACCCTCTCACGGAACTGATAGCATCCAACATCTTGAAAAAATGAAAGGAACATGGGAGAAGAGGTCATTTTAATTGTATCCAAGGGGTCAAACCTGTTAGTTCTTCCTCCCTTGTGTTTTGGCTTGATAGGCCTTTGGCCTTCATCACTACTGGTACTGATCTCTTATTCAAAAATGGTGACTGATTGTGTCCTTGAACAAAAATGGTTTTATCTTGGTGAGAGATTTTAGGTCTAGTGATGCAAAATGAGTGATGGTGAGGGCAGATTTTAACAAATATAGGAAAAATGGAAGAAGTGTAGGAATGCTTTCAGAGTTTAGAAGGAGGCTTAGCTTGTGTTGAGTGTATTTATGCTAATTATCACTCTCCAACTGGTAAATTTTTCCCTAGAAGGTTAAATGAGTGCTTGCCAAGAAGATTAGGGTTTTTAGCCAATTTAGGTTTTGGTTACCCTTCTTTGATTATGAATGCGAAAATAATACTTGGATGGCAAAGGAAAGTGACCACCAACATTTTCAAACTTTGTGCAGGAGCCTAGGGAAAATATGAGGAGAAAAAGAGTGATTTTGGCCACTTTTTGGCAGTCCTGGCCAAAATTCCTCTGTTCACATCGCCACCTAATTGGTTGTTCCTGTCGGGCCCTCTGTACGTAGTGTCGGGTCGGGTCGGGCTGTTGGCAGGCCTGTGCGTAGCGCTGGAAGGCTGTGGGCGAGTCAGGCTCCGAACTGGGCGGGTGCGCAACGCCACTGCCTATGCATATCACCAACCCTTCTGTGCGTAGCGCAATTATTTTTAGCACTGTATGTTCCTCCCCTGTGTGCAACGTCGAAGGCTCTGTGCATAACGCCTCCTCCTGTGCGTATTGCCGGAGAAAATTCAACTAGTTTGCATAAAAACCCTTAAAAACGTTCCAACGGCTCTCTATCTCTCCTTCAAAGACACAAATGAGTTGTGGAGAGGGAAAGAAGACCCTTATACTTATTTTTTGAAAAATAATTTCATGTTCAAACCCACTTTCTAATGTTTGTTTCCCTCCTCACCTTTTCACTGTTTTTTGTTCTTTTTGTCTTGTAGGTGGTAGAATTCAAAAAAATGGTCTTTTCCTTGGCTAGAGCATTTTGATGTCTCCCTTGTATTCGCAAACTCTTTAACAAGCTTAATATTTGCCTCTTACCTAGATTTTGGAAACCTTGGAATTTTCAGTCATGTATTTTTGATGCCTTTGATTTCTTGGTGGATGAGACTGGAGAGAAGAATTATGACCTTCCTTTAACTGATATTCTGTCTTGTTTTTACTGTGAAGTAGTGAAAAAACTCTTGGTGTGAAAACCCTAGCAGTTGGCATCAACAACTCCTTTAATCTTCATATGTGCCACCATTGTGAGATACATTAGGTTTGTTTGACCTTATCAATCTTCTTGTAGGTAGCCATCTTTGACAGTCCAACAGAAGTGTCACTCATGGCTAATCTATCCCTTGCAAAATATACTTTAGATAAGGAAACCATTTTTGGAGGCTTATCTGCTTTTTAGACCAATTACATGTTTGTTCCTTTGATCATTTTGACAGTGATATATCTCTGGTGGGAAAATTTAGCAGTTTAAACCATTTTGTGTCTCCCCCTGGCCACTTTTGTTTTTGCAGGTGCCTACACAACGTTTTCCTTTGATCCCTTAGTGCCTTTTTTGGAATTTTGACACCTTATTTTTCCAATAGTAAACTCATGCTTAGTAATGATTTTATCCTTTGGCACTTTACCTTGTGTCTGCCTCTTTTTGATCCTTTTTAATGCCTTTGGATGTACCTTGAAAAGTCAGGCCCTTGCACTGATACCCTTTGCCATTTTGTCTTTTTGGTGAGGTGGAATTAGTGCTTCTTTGTCAAACCCTAGAGGGTAGCTTGAATACGCCCCTGAAATTCCATCTGTTTTTATGAAGGATGCCCTATCATCATTATTTTACTTGTTTGTCATTCTTCCCAAACTCCTAGGTTTTGGGGCTGTTAGAAAAAAATAAATAGTGTTGTCTTCTAAGCTCTCTAAAACCTTTCAAAACTAATTAATTATTTCTAAAAATCTTCAATGTGCATTGGATGGAGTTGAGGTGACCTTTGTCCTTGTAGCCCTTGTACTAGTTCCTTGCACTGGTTCACTTGTTTTTCCAAATCAGTCATAAACCCTGATTCTCTTCAAACACATTCCTTGTTTCCTTCTTCTTTGCTGTGGATGCCTTCAGTGGTGATTTCACCTTATTACCTTACCTCTTTTCTAGGTTGATGGTCATCTTGATATTTTTGCAGTAATATGAGCAAGGGAAGCTGTCCCTTGCAGAATTTGTGCACTAGGCCAAGGAGGCCTTTCTTAAATTACCCTTTGATCAGTTTTGGTCAAAGTCACTTGTCCCCTTTCTTCTTTGAATGTAGTCTCTTTATACAGGAAAAAAAAATATTTTTAGGATACCAAATCCACCCTATGACCTGTGAAACCCTAGGTGACCTAGTGGAAGGTTCCTTAGATTTGGCTTGTGGACAAAAAACTTAGATTCTGGGGTCATCAAGTGTAAAAAATATTTTATGATAAACTGATGTATTGAAGATCCAAAATCCAATGTACTTGGTTTATCTAATGAGCCTACAAAGACTATTTTGGGACTATCAATGCATAAGGCACTTTTGGAGATGTAGGAGGGACGACTATTTGCTGGCCCTATGTAGTAGTAGAGAGGTTTTAGGCTTAAAAAAAAAACAGAGCATTAAGGTCAAAGGTGACACAATAGAGACAAAAAGGGTGACATGAGCCCATGGTGGGTCTTCTAGGGTGGGTGAGCTGAGCTTGACATGACGGGATGATGAGATAGTGAAAAAATTATCTTAAGGATGATGAAGGCAATGGTATTTCTAGAAATCACAATGTTCATGAACTTTGTTTCTAGAAATCTAGGGAAATCATTTAAGTCATCTATGAAGACAAAAATTACTGATGACTAAAACACCTCATGGAAAAATTGGCTACCAAATGAAGTATTAAATCAGAAAAAACTAAGAAAGATTGTTGGAACAAGGTCCCCTAACTGCATTTTTGGTCTAGTTTAGTAATATCTTGTAATATTTAGTCTATCACAGGGGCTTTGGGGTGGGTCAAATCCCCCGTTGAATTTTAAAGGGTCAAAGGGTATACCAGGAGTCCGCAAACCATCGTTTTCGGACCATAGAATAGCACATGCTAATATGTTATAAATAGATAGATAAATAGAGTCTAGAGAGGAGGCTAAGTGGTGATTAAGTTTGGATACAAACTTGTGGATATTTTGTGTCGATTGTCTGGGTAAGGGCTCCTGCTGGTTGTGTGCACAAAGACCCTGAGTCCTGCTGTGGGCAGACCCTGCTGGCTGTGTACATAGGCTGGTAAATAGAGTCTGTAAGTTGGATCTGGATATGAATGAATGAGAATGCTGTTGACGATATTTAAAGTGATTTTGTGTTATGATTATCGACTAGGCTTATGTTCTAAGATTGTGTTTTCTCACTAAATGCTGATGATATACTGATGCACACATGGATGCGATATTATGTATGCATAGATATGGTTTAATTACTCTGTTCAAGTTACCTATTATTTACGATCTGTGCTCTGCCGATATATTGTTAGGAGGTTTTGTATTAGGGCTTCTACTGCGCAGGTATGTTAGATCTAAAGGGACCCACTTTAATTAAATTTTTCTCTCTTAAGGTGCGGAAACCTGGTTCCAGCACCCTCCCATACTACTTAGGGTGAGACCTTGACCAACACAAGCAGGCCATTGCCGAAAGGGCCAACAGTACAGGGATTTTTTTGAAAACCTTAAAACTGAACCTGGGTCAATACCCCTAAAGCGAAAAAATGGTTCTGTTGCCGGGACTGGGAGAATTTTGAGAGAGATATCGGGTAATGCCACGAGGTCATTGGAAACCTTTGAGTCCTGAGCTTGAGGATTGGTTTGAGAAACAGATCTAGGAGTTTTCCCTAAAAGAGAATAGAAGTAAAAAGCTATTTGCTGAAGAGTGGAAAATTAAGTATATTTTTACAAAAGTGCACGAAATATTCTTCGTATCCTTCACACATGAATTTCAAGAGTGGTTGGCACGATTGGCGGAGTTCCAAACTTACTGGAAAGGTGATCAGGTCACATAGTGGACCCTCGAATTGATTCGGCATTTGGAAAAGACTGATAAAAAAATTAACAGGACCGTAGACCACTGGGTTGACAACATTTTGTTAGGATTCGTGACATAATTTGCAGTTGATCAATTTGTGTCATATTCGGAAGCGGAGCGAAGGTTCTTCAAGGGATTTACAGGTAAGTTCCTGAAAACCCTGCCACTGTTGATTAAGATTTTATTGAGTGAAAAGGGTGTCATGTGTGGCCACACCGAGTGAATGACCTCCGACCAGAGTGGGAGCACAATACGAAGTGGTAAATACTATCGATTTAATCAAGAAGGTGACAGATCAATATAAATTCCCTTAAGGGAATCACCTGATTTTAACCAAGGTAGGGCTGCACAAGTTGGAAGCAGCCCGTGGGCCATGCCAACATCAAACCCATGTAAGGGTAAGAATTATCCTACCCCACCTCTGCCACCACCTGAGGACGATATGGCTACGCACATGAAACTACCTACCTTTAAAAGTGTAGGAGATGAGGATCTGGATCGATTATGGTTTGTAGCAGAGTCTGTATGGACTGCACAGAACATTAATAATGGTGCTATCAAACGAGCACAACTATCCATATCCTTTGAAGGAAGGGCTCTAGACTGGTTTATGAGATTCTAATCGTCTCTAGGCTCTAGTCATCCTTGAATTAGGATCAGACGCAAATGTCGTACCCAAGAAAACTTGGCAACGAATGGGAGAACCTGAGTTGGAATGGTGTACTATTCAGTTACATATGGCTAATCAAAAAAATACTATCCCACTGGGATGACTGACGAAGTTTGTAGTAGACATTGCAGGTGTTTAAGTTTATGCTGATTTTGAGGTAATCCAGATAGTGGATGACGCGAACCCTTACCCCGTGCTCTTGGTCCTGGATTGGGCTATTGACATGGAGGTATCATTAATTTAAAAAGGAGGAGCATGATATTTGAAAGTGAAGGTACACGGGTGATAGTCCCTTTGGATCCAGTAGAAGGTGAGCGATACACTGAATCAGTACGTGAGGAGGAGGATGTTGATCACATCTACAAATTGACCACCCGGGACGACGATTGGTTCAAACCCGCGGCTGATGGTATGTTATGCTGGGAAAAGGATAGAGAATGCTTATCTGACTCGGATGGAGAGATAGAAAATTAGCAGAACCATTTTCATGATGTATCTATGCTATGGTGTCTTAAGATCACAAAGAGCTTCTGATGTATCTCCTTGAAGGTAAGAGAACTACCCTGCTTTGATGGTTCTGGGAGTGTTAAGTACTTTCTTAAAGAAATTGAAATAAATTTACCTAAAGAATAGAGGCTTTGGGCCCTTGAATTGGCTATGCATGCAACCCCTGCACGATGGTGGGAAACCCATAAGGAAACTTTGACCCTCCTGTCGACCCGCCTATGGAACCCTTCTTGGGATGAGGGGATCCACGCAAGCACTTGGCTCTCTGTATGGAAGTATGGAAGAAAAACACATGGAATGAACACGACAGAGCCAGACATCATGGAGGAACGCTTGACACAGCTGGTGGCCCTGGAAGAAGATCGGTTCATTGCTCAGTTCCACCAGCAGTTTCAGAAGGCTGGTGAAAAAGCTTGGCATGATTGACATATTCGGCAGAATATATTTAAAGAGGACGAATTGGTATTAATTTAAGACAACCAATTTTCGTGACACCCAACGAAGTTATGTAAGCACTGGCTAGGTCCATACATCATGAAGGAGATCATCAATGGTGGTGCGGTCAGTTTGGCTACGCTGCGCAGATATTTCTTAACGGGGTACATTAATGGAAGTCGTCTGAAACCATATAGGGATGACCCAGTGTCGACCAAATGACTATATGGTCGGAGTAGCTGTATAAAGGATGTTGCACATACTAGGGTGCGAGAATGGAGGCAGGTTCGACGACTACACAAGGATAGTGCACAGGGAAGTAGGTGCAAATGGGTGCGACATGGGAGCAGGGGTAGTACACAGCAGAAAAAACTAGCTGTTGGAGTAGGGTGCCAGGATGGAAAAGTGAGTTTATCGAAGAATAGAATGATAAATTGGCAATTAATGTGGTGATCTAAGAGGATTTTTTACCATTTCCATAATGATAGATTGCTATTAAGGCTAATCCGACCATTTGTTATCATCATGAGCTATAAGAAGAGGGGCATCGAGCACAAGGGGTTTGTTTGTTATTAGAAATTATCACAGCTTGTGCACCTCAGTGAATTTTATCTATTCTATACAGTTTCCATCCACGTGTATGGTCGAGCTAGCCCTTCTGACAGTAACAACCCTAAATTTATCTTCTGAGCAAGAATGACTGCTACTAACCCCACTGAGACCTTTCTTGTCACAACTTTCGTGGAGTTGGATCTGAAGTGGTATTAGATGTATCCCCTGAAACGGAGGAGGTCGTGTCTACACCAGAAAAAAGGAAGGGAAAAGGGAAGGTGAAGGGAATAGAGAAATGAAATGAAAAGGAGATGAAGTGGGTTGGGGTAAAACCATGCACGTCCCCTCGCGATTGTGCATTCTCCCCGGTAGGTGCCTAAAGGCCACTTGCCTGATTCATTGAAGCACCCTATGACAATTACGGAGGAAGCCTTGCATTTGAATCCGCTAACTTGGCTGCCACCATATGTTAAGCCAAGCAAGCCATCGATGCGTGCCCCCAAGAATTTCGATGTTGTCCACACCTACCTCCAGATGCCTTTGGTACCGAAGGCGGTGCCCCTGCATGGTGATATGTTTAGGGGCCTCCCCCTCCTTAAATTCGATGACATGATTTGGGAAATCTGGACGCCTTCCCTGCACTGGCTCCAAAATTATATCTTGAAAGGGTGATGTAGGGCAACGTGCTGAAGGTAGAGCCAATGTTGTGGCCACATGGATTGGAAAATTTAGGGATCTTAAACTTGTTGCGCATCCCCCACTTTGGCCATTACAACATCACTGGCCTGGTTGTTCGCCAGCTGCTGGTGCTGGTCCATGATGGGTGCTTATGGATCCAGGGTCGCATCCTGATTGATGCTGCTTTAATTCACTGAATCACCGACCTCCCCATGCATTGGAAAAATCCTAAGGAGGGCATTGGTAATAAGTACGAGCAGCAGATTTTTGACGACGTCCAAAAGAAATACCACGTTATTTGCAACCAAAGAGGGTTTCAGGTAGACACAATAAGTGATCCAGGGATGCACATGGGTACCTTATTGCTTGCATGAAAATTAATGTGCAAGTTCCAGGCATCAGACGTCCCCGCCTATGTAATTAAACTCACCGGTAGTTGCAAAAAAGGGGTCTGCTTCAACTAGTCGTAGTACCTCGTCGATGAATTTTTAGACAATGTGCACAAGGCCCAGGATCACATAAATTCATTTTGGTACTCCTCGCTGATGCTGTTAATGGCCTTGGTTGTGTGGGAGACACCTGCGGAAGAAGTACTCCCCGATCTCGAGCCAAGTATGTGCGAAGGGGCACAGTTTGCAAACCTCTGGGATTTGAAGGATCCCAAGATGATCAAGGAGAACAAGGTCTTTTGGGTATTATTTGACAGAGCCCTGGTAGTGGAAATTCATTCCCAGCTACGCTTGTCGCCCACAGTCTATGAAAAATACAAGGATATGGCGGAATTCCAGGTTACCATGCATAATGTGCAGTTTCGAGCCCATAGAGATCGATCTTGGTATAACCTTCCTTATATGGAAACAGAAGCATAGATTGACCAAGTGATTGCCACTTGGCCATCATAGTGGAAGATTGGCGCCAAGACGTTCGGCTCGGGCACAGCAGGCACATCCAGCAAAAGCGCAACCCCACAGGATACTATTCCATCAGCCACATCGAAGGAATCTGAGGTTCCTACTACAACGTAACGGACGACCCCGACCACCCCTAAAGGCACCACCGTGCAGAAAAAACTGGAGTCACAACAGGATCAGGACCTCGATGGGTTTGGTGGCGAAGACGTGGCATCCCAACACGGTATCAAATGCACCAACGAACCTCTAAAGGGCCCAGGAATAAGTGTAAGGCTATTAAGTGCATGCACCGAGGTTACGTTGACAGAGGATGACCTAGAGAAAATTGCAGATGCCGTCACCATCACATTCAAGGATCGATGGGCTGCTTTGGAAGAATAGTACAAGGCCGCGATAGAAGCTTTGCAATCCACGCTGCATGCCCTTGAGATGAAAGAAGAAACACTTCAAGCGAGCGTTTATAAAGCACAACAGAATTAAGTAAGCATGGATTAAGTGAGGCAGAATCGAGTGGGCCAGACAACTACAGTTACAACCTTGACCACCATAACGGACAGTCGGGTCTGCCCCCTCCTAGGTGCAGCTTTTGCGATGGTACCCACGAAATTATGCAATCAAGTCTGTGCATTCTCTTCGGTTGACCTCGATGTTTGATGCTTGATGGGTGCACAACCGCACTACTTGTTTACATCCATGACCAAGGAAATTTAGCACAGATAACTACAGGCGCAACAACACCTTAGCAAAGCCGAGCAAATTATTGTGACTAAAGCTGCCGAAGCCGCCTAAGCCCAGGATGCAGACATCACCGCCATCATGCGGCAGGATGAATTAGAGAAGTTGATAGACCGCCTCTATTAGATTATGCCAGAAGTAATTCCTTCCTCCACTGTGTCATAGGCCAAGATTGAAGGCTTGGTCGCTGCTTTGAAGGCATCGCGGACCGAAGTGCGGGTTGTTAAGGCCAATTTGGAACTTCATATAGCATCGATGCAGGCCAAGCACTAGCCTGAGACCCCTATGGAGGTGCGTTCTCAATGCGTTGTGCTCGTCATGGAAGCTACAACCAGTATTACCACACAGATCACTTAGCCACCACATTTTTTGAGACTACGATGGAGTTATGGTTCCAGGTGCAACGTGATCCCCTCATTTTCCAAATTGATCAGGAGTTGCACAAAAAAAAGAAAGAGTTTGAGCAGATGGAAGCTACTATGACCACCCTTGTCCTAGCCCAACTCCTAGTGTGCCTTCAGACCAGCCACACACTCAGAAGTTAAATTGTGGGGCTCCAGTGCAAGAATCAGGTGCTCAACAACCATCTGACACCCTGGGTTGATGAAGATATCAGGATTTCATAGGAGTTAGAAGGGGATGTGAAACAGTTGAATCAGACCTTGGAGAGTGTCACCACAAATACTAAAGGACCAAATTCACAAATGTTGGTTGATATTGCGCATAACGCAGCCATGCAAAGCATAGGTGTTTTTCCTCTGTTGGTTGGTGCTATTGAGCAGCTCTAGGAAATGATGAAGATCCTGATAGTGTTGTGACTTGGGATGAGTCACAAGATTGTTTTGGGGCCCTGTTGGAATGAGGTCCCATAACCGCATTTTTGGTCTAGTTTTGTAATATTTTTTAATATTTAGTCTAGCGTAGGTGCTTTGGGGCAAGTCAAAGCCCCCGATCAATTGTAAAGGGTCAAAGGGTAGACTAGGAGTATGCAAACCATGGTTTGCGGACCATAGAATAACGCAGGCTAATATGTTATAAATAGATAGATAAATAGAGTCTAGAGAAGAGGCTAGGTGGTGATTAAGTTTGGATACGAACTTGTGGATATTTTGTGTCGAATGTCTGGGTAAGGGCTCCTTCTCATTGTGTGTGTGGAGACCATGAGTCCTATTGTGTGTGGACCTCGTTGGTTGTGTGCACAGTCTGGTAAATAGAGTTTGTATTTTTGAAATGGATATGAATGAATGAGAAGGTTGGTGATGATATTTAAAGTGCTTTTGTGTTATGATTATAGGCTACGCTTATGTTCTAAGATTGTGTTTTCTCACAGAATGTTGATGATATATTGATGTGCACATGGATGTGATATTATGAATGCGTAGATCTGGTTTAATTACTCTGTTCAAGTTACCTGTTATTTATGATATGTGCTCTGCCAATATACTATTAGGAGGTTCTGTATTAGGGCTTCTCCTGCACAGGTTTATTAGATCTGAAGGGACCCACTTTAATTAAATTTCTCTCTCTCATGGTGCGAAAACCTGGTTCCAGCACCCTCCCATACTACTACGGGTGAGACCTTGACCTGCGCCATCATGCCATTTCCGAAAGGGCCAGTAGTATAGGGTTTTGTTGGAAAACCTTAAAACTAAACCTGGGTCAAGACCCCTAAAGCCAATAAAGACCCATTTGAGAGCTCAAAGAGATTTATAATGGTGTTGAAAACTCATAAAAAGGAGCTAATATGAGCTCATAATGGCCAAGTGAAAATTTATATATTTTTTAATAAAAGGCCTTCCCCTCCAATTCCAAGTCCAATGTGCATTCATTTGTGGAGAAATTGGATAGGAGGAGGATGCCATAAATATTTTCAAGCTCACTACAGAAAAAATTTTGACAAGTGGAATTTGGATATGCAAATTTCAAGTAGGTGTCATAACCCTACTTGTAAAGTTTTGTGGATTATATTTACATATTACGGTTCTTTTGGTCCCAAGAGGTCCCTTGCTCATTTTTTTAGGGCCAACACACCTGTTGGGGAATTTTTTGCGATGGGACTGCATTAAGTATGGTTTTGAGTGTGTTTTTCAACACAATACTCAAGGGGAAAATTGTGTTGGTGACCTAGGATATTGGGTACAAACCTTGAGGGGGGGTTGTGACCCTAAGGATGGCCCTATTTTTAGATAACTTGATGATGTTTGTTATGTGTATCTATTATTGAAAAAGTGATCAATTTGTGTAGCCATGGTAGACTTCAAAGTGCTATGGTGAGAATGGGAGTTTAATGAACTATGCACAAAGGTTGAGAGGAATCAAGCAGTGAGAGGTCCACTTGCTTGATATGGGTTAATCAAGTTATTTTAGAACACAGTGATGAGGGATGAGGAAAAAATGTAAACGAGTAAAGTAAGTTATTGGGATCTAGATAGTAAGGAATTTGTGATCTAGGAATTCCAGATTCTTACTACAATCCAAAAAATATATATTTTTTACATAGTTTCCACCTATGGAGGTGGTTGGATATGTCTAACTAGTATTAGCTCATGGGAGGTGGGTGGATGAGTTCATCAATAGACATTGTGTTCCTAGTTCCCAAGTGAGTCACTTTTCCATTGAGCTTACATATAGAGATACTAAAGACAAGAGCTACTGCAACAATGGTGATTCACATTTTGGGTAGCCATGCTGTCCATAAGGCATTTGGAGGGAAGATGGTACTAGTGGAGAGTGTGCTCACAGGGACCTACTATCGGTGGGCCCAAATTTTACTGACAACACTAGAGTGAAAATTGAATTTATACTGGAGTATTTCAGCGTGGAATTGTGCCTATGGTACAATTCTTTGTGAATTCTTCTTTGAAAATATTCCTACACCATCCACATATCTATATCTGTAATGGGGGTCCATAAGAGCCCAAGATGTGACACATGGGGGAATATTTTATGATGACGATGAGGAGGAGGGGTTGAGACAATGCTTTGACCACAATTTTTTTCACATTGGGACCAATTCCCATTATATATTTTGGATTACCCTTAGTAATGAATATAATTTCAAGGCAATCCACAACTAACACTTCCATGAGGATGAGCATGGGGTCCAAAGGGTAAGTTGTATCATCCTCCTCTGACATTTACCCAAGTTAACCAGTGCGTTGGGGTGAGCATGTGACGCAAGGCTACTACAATCTAATTCAAACTCCTAGGTCACCTTAAGGAAGTGTAACTAAAAAAACACAACCAAAATGATCATCCAAAAAACCAACAAAACCTCCAGGAGCTACCCCACTTTTCGAAGTGAAAAACTCCTGAGGAAACTCATCAATTCAAGCTCTTAGAGCCCTAGTCACTCCCTTCCAAATACCTCCAAGCTATTGTGGGTCCCAGGCGCTCCCATGAGCCTCCCTGAGTGCGACTGTGGACTTTTTTCTGCTAGTATTATGCCAGCGACTGCGAGATTTAAGGTTGAATTTCAGGTCTAGGACCCAATCACTGCCCATAACTTTATGAAATTTACATAAATGAAACGAAACATAGAGACAATTATTCCAATGCCAATTATTGAATAGAGACTTGACTAGACCCCTACTAGCCATGATATGAATTTCACAAACATGTCACAAATATATATTCTACAGGTTTAAACAACATATCTGAGCATAAGGGTCTCATACTTATCTGAGAATCACTAAGAAGCATTGGTTCCTTATCACATTAGTTGCATTATCATCTGTTAGGTCATATATTCATTTTTAATTCATTTACAAATAAAAACATGATGATATCCATATATAATCACTGTCATAAAACATGCTCATAACAAGCATATAACTAAGATAAATAACAAGGATACAACAACCATAGAATCTAAAAATAAAACAATAGATTTTCACATAAAATACCAAGGAGAATAAACTCTTATTTATGAATGAAAAAGAAAACTTGGTATGGGACTACCACGTTCCACCCGACCATATATTGGTTGAGCCAAATATCTCTTCAACCAATCACCCTTGTGCCATATTCCAAGCATGAATGTGGGAATTCAAAAAAAAAATAACAAGGCTTTACTGCAATCCTCACTAGATCACTAGGCCATAAACAACCATGGATGCCACCGAATCCCTCCACCTAAACCATGAGGAATTTGTCTCTCTCAACCTCTCCGCTTTACTGTGTATCCCACCATTACTGATTAAAGGATTCTTAGGCCTATGTGGTCTCCATCCTCTAGGATTTATTGTGTATCCAAACCTAGGATTCCTAGGCCCAATAAAGGGTACCACCATTCAGCTTTACCATGTATCTTGCCATTCATTGGTCAAGGGATTCCTAGTTTCAATTGAGGTGTTCACATCCAGGCTTTACCATGTATCCCAACCTGGGATTCCTAGGCCTTGTGAATAATCCTGAGACCACCCCATTGATCTTCAAGTCCATCCGACAATCCAACCCAATCAAAACATGAAAATCCCATCACATTGTGGCTATCCATAAATGGAAATGCAAGGTTGAAGAAAAATGTCACACCTAGAAAATCCCATGCCAATGACAACAAGAGAATCAAGAACGCACATGCATAAACGTGCATGCCAAATCTAGTAAGGAAGTCATACATGCAAATTGATACCTACAAGTAAACCCATTTTAGCTTCTTGATCCTGCTCTTCCTTGCTTGATCTTTTCTTGATCTTTTCCTTCTTTTCCTTTCTTGATCCAAAGTTGAAATTATCTAAGAAAACTCTAAGTGTCCAAGAGTTTGTGAAAGAGAGAATAGAGGGAGGGATCCAAAACTGAACTGACCAAAATCTTGAGCAAAATCTTGCCCACTAATCTTCAGAATCCTTTTATTAATGTGGCCTCTATTTTCTTCAGTTTCCATTATTTTTCATTCATTTTACTCCTCACATGCAACCCATGACAATTCACCTTCCTTTTCTCTTAATTTCCATTATTTTCATAAATAAAATGCCAACTAATTCCTCATGCCTTTCCAAATCCTTTTCCATTTCCCTTGCTAATTTCCTTTAGCCATAATAACTGAAATGAACACCCACTAGGATGTCTTTCCCAACACTCAACTTTGAATACCTGTCCCATGACCTTGGTATTATATTAATTTTTACATGGATTTTTTACCAGGGTTGTTACAGAACTCTCCCCCATGGGGGAACATTGTCCCTGGCGTTCAATGACACCTATAAACAAGCATACCGCTAAAAACCAAAACATACTACCTATGGATATTTATAGCACAACTCATTGTAGTATTTACAATGACCACCTATTGAAAACAAGAAAATAATATTCTTTACTGGAGATTTATAACAAAACTCATTACGGTATTTACAATAACAACCATATATACTTATACACATTTTCTTAAACCAACAAATAACCATACTATTTATGGAGCTTTAAAAATCCAACTCGATACAATATTTACAATAATATACACATATGCACATTTTCTCAACCAACAAATAAAAGGATATGATGCCCGTATCAATCGACAAGGTTGTCTGGAGGCTCACAACTCCACCCTCAAAAGTAGTACAAGGATTCACTTCCTTCCCAGCAAGTCTAGAATCCACTGTCAAAGTTAAAGTTTGCATCCAATGTCCATCACTACAATCCTGCACCACTTTTCCTCTCAGCGAACAGTTACTGACTCATTATTCCAGGGAACACTCCCAATGGGAATCTGATTCCATATGCAAATGCTAATGACCAAAACAAATATATTAGACCCCTATATTTCACAATATCACCAGGTGACTGATCATTTTCTCTTGGAAATTTTTTCATACTGTACGTAGATGTCAATATTCAAAATCATTTCCAGAGCAAGAATCAAAGGAAGAAGTTAAGCCAGAGAAAGCAACAGAGAATAAGTTAAGGTAGAGAAAGCAACAGAGAAGTAGTTAAGGCAGGAAAATATCAAGGGCAGAGTCTTGAACATGGTTGGGTCAAGTTGTGAGTGCTAAATATGGTCAAGTCGTGAACATGGGGCAAGTATTCTACAAACAGCTAAGAAAACAACGGGTGCAACCAATGAAACAAGGTCGGAAAACCACAGTAAGGGAGCAGTGAGGACTATTGGATCTAAGCAACGATCAATGACAAAGATTCAATCAAAATCGCAGATCGCAAGTTTTTCAGGATGGGCACAAGGGTAAAGGTTAAAGTCAACGAAATGCGATTTGCGATGAAGTGGGACCCATTCACCTGTGGCGCACAAATAAGCCTTACCTATTGCACACACTTCGTAGCCCACAGTTTTTTAACCTTACCTCTTAATAATTATGCCAAATCTTATTTTTCCGCTGATGCGATGAAGTGGGACCCATTCACCCATTCACCTACCACACCTCCTTTCCATTTCAATCCCATTAAAAAATCATTAAACATTATCTCCTTTTTTTTCTCCTTTCCACTTTAGCCTTTACCTTACCTTTCATCGTTATATCATTGATTTACCTTTTGTTTTCCCGATTTCCCCGATTGTGATTAAAGTGGGTCCATCCCTCCAGGTCACCTCCCACTTCTCATCACATCGCCAATTACATTCTTCATAACTTAAATTGTAAATATTACGAAGTGCGCGGATGCGATGCGGCTTCAAAACTAAAATCTAAACATTTTCAGGTCCGGGTATATGATTTTTTACGATGTTTTGTTTGAAAAAAGGGTTGAAACATGACAAGAAGGATTTGGGTAGCAAATAAACACCATAGGTCGATTTGGGAAGCAAAGGGCGTTCATGCAGAATTGTTATGTTATGACGATAGAAATGGAAAAGGCAGCAAAACACATCAGCATAGTAACTAGTCGATGAAAAATGGCTAGCCCTACACCAAAATTAATTACCCAACGCCAATATTTTGAAAATCAGGGCAGATGCTAGAGCCATCCTTTTTTTCCTCTTCGGGATTATCACATGCCACCTTCAAGCCTACTTTTGATTTACGAAGAGCCACCTAAATTTTTCATTCTTGAAGTGTTACCAAAAGTAATTCCATAGGCGGTGTTTTGTCAGAGGTTTTCTTTGTTTGGGGCTTGTATGGCCATACCTTTTTAATTTTCAGTTTTTTGTAATAAATGAAGTTTTCCAAAGTAGATTAGGGAAACCGATTCAAGTTTTAGTTAAATACTTCTTGAATTTTCATAATCAAGGGTTGGATATTGTTAGCCCCTGCATTGTAAGAACTACTATATTGGAGCATTGTACTTTTGGAGCTGGAAATCAATAATCAGAGACCCTTTACAAGATTCTTGAGCTGTGTCAAAATGGTGATGTGCTACTTCTCTGTTTAAATGTTTCCATTGTTTTCTCTGATGTTCATCTATTCATCTAATTGTAAATCAGAAATTTTAGATTAAGATTTGTTGTTGGAGCACCTTAATTCTGTCTGTATTTACAATCTGAATGTTTTATGCTAAAGTCTAATTAAATAATTCTTAAGTTCTCTTTAGTCATTATTGAACCTTACTATTTCTTTCACCTCATATTCATACAAATCTAAAGATACATTTAGCACAGTTAGCTTTCCATGTGATGCTCTTGATGTTTATGTGCCATTCTAGCCTTTTGACTCCATAGCCCAATGGATTATCTTCTTCAACTCTATCTTTCCAACCACATAATAAATAAAAAAAACAACCCTCATAATCTCTATAACTAGCCTAATATCAACATTTAGAATTATTAAGTTAAATCATAAAAACAGAGAGAGCCCTCTCTGAGTCTAGGAAGGCTAGGTCCTGGACTCCAAAGTGGTTTGATGTTACCCTTTGTCACTTGTTCTTTCAAATCTTACAAATTACAGAGTGACAACATAATGGCGACCATACTGGTAGATTATTGAAAACCTCATCTTTCATCAAAACTCAGAAACCCAAGTCGAATTACTGTGTGGTTTAAGTATTTTCTAAAGATTGGTTTTTTGAAAAAATATTCAGCCAAGCATTCCAGATTGAGAGAATACAGGAATGTTGCCCTTGACCTCCTAAATTTTTTTGAAGAATATGACCTGGCTGCAGTTTCAAGAAATCAGAATATCCTGACTAATGGGTTAGAATTTTCAGCCAAAACTTGTCAATTACCTTATCCTAACAAACAATATATAGTGCAGGTCAAACACCACCCAGAAGTTCTTGAAAATATGAGATATTGGCAAGTCTTTGGAGATTACAAATAGATTGAGAATTTCCTGCAATCCAAGGGTGAGTTTGAAGATTCCAATTTGGACCTAGATGGTGAAGAAGACTGCTCCATTGAAGAATAAATATGCAGGGAGGAACCTCCTCATAACTGTGATATTAATTTTTTAGCAAATAAAGATCTACATA
>CM076572.1:1161034586-1161314860 GCA_034641835.2 Pinus albicaulis | reverse complement strand
AGGTTTGGGGTTCAATCCCTACCTACTCCAAAACATTTTAGTCCACCATTCCTGGGGCACGTGGAGGCCTCTGGGCCTGCCGCGTGGTACCTTTCTATTGGCCAGAAATTAACATAGTCAATCAAATGCCAAATCTCTTGTTGCCATTTATCAAGAGCCAATTGTACCATACGGAATATTTCAGGGAATATTCTGGGGAATATTTCAGCGAATGTTTTGAGGAATATTCTAGGAATACTCCCTCGAATATTATTTTTTTAATTTCCCAAAATGCCAAGTCAAACTTGGTCAAAGTTTAGTTTTTGTAGTTTACTGGACCTTTCAAACCGCGATAACTTCTTCATACGATGTCAGTTTTTCAAACCATTTGCGATGACGGAATCAAGAAGACGAGATCTATCTGGTCACTCAAGTTTGGCATGCTTCCGAATAGTTTGAATTTTGAGCTATCATTATGGTCCATGGTCCAATTCTAATCATGTGGTCACATAAAGTGACTTCCACCACTCCCAGGATTGTGCACTTTTTGGGTCAAAAGGTGCGTAAGGGCATGCTTATCGAAGGATTTTGCGTGCAAAAGAATTTTCGACTATTTAAAATTTGATTTTTCCTCATACCTTAGAGATTTTTTAAATACTTTTAGATTCTCTAATGTCTCTTAGCCCTATAAATCCTTCTGCCTAACATTAAATAATTCCATCTTTGCTTGTACGATTTTCTAGTGATCACAGTTCCCCCATAATGTGTCAGGTCTAGGAAGAACTATATAACCAAAATACATTATAGTTAATTTTATGTATACTATGCATAGAGAGAGAGACCCGCGTGTAGCTTGGAATTGGAGACACCCTGCATCGGTTCGAAGAATGACCATGTCCTCTGGGACCCCTGTAAGAAAATATAATACACTACATAAAAATTTTCAACGAGGCAGGCATGTCGCATGCTCATAATTTTGTGGCCAGTTAAAAAAATCTATTTGACAGATACATGTTATGTCTATGTCACTAATATGGTAGTGATTGGTTGGTTGACGACAATGACTGTTGACGCCCTCAGGGGAATTTTTTCCTTGAAAATAGGTGGAATATTGTACCCATATGCGTAAAATTTGTATGGAATATAGCTGCGCATTGTATGCATAGGTGCTGGGTGGGACCTTCCTGTGTAAGCATTGCTAAAAGAGATGCTTATGAAGGCACGAGTCTTCGATGAATTTGATCAAAGTGAAATGGTTGTAAGGTACGATACCAGCTTGACATGAAAGCTTGTGTTGTAGTCGAATGTTAGGAGGATCGATGACATCTGTGGGGAACAATGTCTCCCACAGTGCCACTCGAGGATGAACCTTTTATGGAGAGGGGAGATCTAAGGTACCACTTCCTTTCTTGAAAATAGGAGTTGAAGTTGACAAAAAGGAAGCCTCAACCAAATGAGAGGGTCACTGATTCAGGGGATCAGGATCCTAGATGTGATGGGTTTAACACAGGAATGATGGCGAGGGATGAATGAAAACTGATGATGGAGATTCAGTGGCCCAACTTCAAATTATAAAAAGAAGCTTGGCGGCAGTCATAAATGTTTTTGATGGGGAAATCCCTAGAGTCGGTAGGACTTCTAGGGTGGGTATAAACTAGTTATGAATGTCATGGTGGCTTTTGCATGAGGGTGTGATACTCCGACCAAGGCTGACCAGGTACCGCTGCCATGGGTTGTCAACTCCACTTTGGGCATCGGGCCCTCAGGTTAGAGTCTTCCCTCGGCTAAGGGTCGGGCACTTTTTCAATTTTTCCCGCTTCTCCTATGATGAGATGGTGGTAAAAATTTACAAGGTCTAGGATGGATTGAATTTTTTTGTGTACACCAATATTCTATGCAGCATCATGTACGAGAGGGTGGTGTTGTTGAGACTGGTGGTGGCAGTTCCTAGTGGGGGCCACGAGAGCCTCGTATGAGGAGGTTGGATCATGTGATTCCGCGAGGAGGTGGCGGTATGGTGGGGCGTTACCAGAATGCGACAACAGAGGCTTGGTTTGAGGCCAACCAATAGATCTTTCTGCCATTCCCATATGCAGGGATGGATTTTCGGGGGGATCTATGGGTCTCCCTCCTGGCTACATTTGGGGGCTAGTAGGTATGTTTTTATGCGTTATGCATTTATTTTAGTGTATATGTTTTTATTTGTTTTGATGGTGACACTGACATATTTTTGGCTACTCTTGCAGATTTTGGTGATTTAGGTCACCCAGTGGCTCGATTGGTTGGCCGCAATCCTCTTCGGAGACCTTGAGGAGGTTGTGGGGGGCTGGGAGGAGATCCTTCATAGCCTCACGGTGGTGGTCCTGGTGGTGGGGCTGGCCCTTTGGGGGAGGGTAGGAGCTCGGCTTTCTGGATGACCTCGAGGAGGTCTAGCTGGAGATGCTGAAGGCCCGGGAGAGGGACTATTGTCCTATTTTACGTCGAGATGTAGTCTCAGTTTTGCTGGCGACCGGAGTAGTCATAGTGGGAGCAGCAGTGGGTCCAGGTGCCCCACCTGGGGGAGCACCGCCCTAGATTTTATTTGTACATGGGGAAAGCACCCATTATGAGGATGCTTCCATATTTTTTGACCACTTTTTGTGTATATTTTTTGGGTTGACCGATGGGTCAGAGATACTATTTTTTTACTTAGACACATACACTATGATATATATATGAGAGATATTTTTTGCGGCTCTACATGTGCTTATGGATTCATGTTATGCTGATGGATATCTATGTTTTCTATTGTTTTTTTTTATGTATGATGGTTTATTCGAGATGCATTCCAGTTTAGAATATTGTTAGCTATCCGATCATCTGTTTGGTTTTGAGTCCTTGGTACATGTGTAAATGTAATGTAGTCAAATTGTCTCCTTAATCTTTTCACACACAAATATTTTCTAAATAGATGTCAATCTCTTATCTTAAATGTTTGGTTTAACTACGACACTACTAATTTGGAATCGAGGTAGAAATGCATATGGTGTATGCCCTGATGAAAATCATCGCACATAAGTTCGATGAAGGCATCATATTATGCCTGATTTTTTTTTGCTAAACTGATGCACACACCGTTGGTGCAGATTGGTGATCGGTCAGGGTGATAGATGACCTAGGCAGCTGCTGCTAAAATTTGAGACCATCTTGATGCTCCATAAAAAAATTTGAAGTAATGTTTGGGTTGGTAATTCATTGCAGCGCTCGAGCGCGTTCTGTAATAAGTCTATCGATCAAAAATTTATAGTGGTTGGGTTTGTGTATGTTAACTCTAGGGTATGGCCTTCTTCGCCTTTACGGGTATAACTTCTTGAGGTAAAGGTCGTTGACAGGGTTGCTGAGGCATGTCCCGTCCATCTCCGTCAATATGTATGCCCCCTGGTGGAGGCAATGTTTTATAATGTAGGGTCCTTTCCACAAGGATTCGAACATTCCTTACACTAGGGCTTCTTCTGTGACATCATAGCAGAGGACTAGTTCTCCCTCGGTGAATGAGAAAGGGTTAATGTAGCGGTTCAATGATGCTTTTATCCTTTTCTTATGGGCCTCATTGTGTTTTAGCGACTGTCATCGCCTTTCATCGACGAACTCTATTTGTACTAGTCATTGTTGTAGAGGTTGGGTATCATTGAGGAGTTCAATGACGAAATGAAAATTCAGGATCTTGCATTCTATGGGAATCACGACTTCGACCACGTATAACAAGTGGAAGGGACTTAAACCAATGGACGTATTCACATTTTTAAGGTACTCCCACAGGGCAGAAAAAAGCATATGGTGCCAGTTGGTTTTATGGTTATTCACCATGTGTTGTAATATATTTTTGATTACTTTTTTTACATCTTCCACTTGTCCGTTGGATTGAGGGTGGTATGGTGAAGAGAATTCGTGGGTGAATCTGAGGTGGTGAGATAAATCCTTGAAAACTTCATTCTCTAATTGTTTCCCATGGTCGAAGGCTAACTCTTTGGGAACACCAAACTGGGCGATCACATGGTAGAACAAAAATGAAGCGGCAGTTTTTGCAGTGTTGTTGTAGGTCGGCATGGCCTCTGCCCACTTGGTGAAATATTCGACAGCCACTATGATATATTTATGGTTGTCCGATGATGGGGGGTTACAAGTCATGAAGTCAATTCCCCATTTACAAAAGGGACTAGCAATGATGACATGGTGCAGAGGAGTGGGGGAGGAGGGGCTCTTTCTTTATGGGCGAAGCGTTGGCATCGCTCGCATCTCTTGACTGCTGTAATGCAATCGTGAAATAGGGAGGGCTAAAAATATACTTCTCGTAGGAATTTTTTAGTGGTGGCCATTCAGATAGGTAGCCACCGCAAGCACCTGCATGGAAATCATTAAGGGCTTGTTTCGCTTGGTCATGAGTGAGGCATCGACGTAAAATGGTGTTGATGCCTCGTCGATACAAAACATCTCCCATTGGGAGATATCTAGGGACCTGTTGGCGTATGTGCTGACAGTCATCTCGAGTGAGATGAGGTTTTAACTTTTGAGTTCGTGGGAAGAGGATAATGTCTCCATACCAAGCGATGTCGGTTGCTACGAAGAAGAGATGTTCATGAGGTAGCGAATCATTCACTGGTGATTCCTTGGTATCTCTTGGGAGGTCTGTAATGAACTCTCCTAAGGTAAGTGCCTTTTTTCTTTTAAGGGATCGAAACTGTAAGTCATATTCTTGGAGAATGACTATCCATCGGACGTAATTATGGTTCATTAGGCAGCATGTGAGCAGGTGTTTGATGGGATTAATATTTGCGATGATCGTAGTGGTTTTTAAGATGATGTAGTGGAAAAGCTTCTGGACTGCATGTATTAATGCTAGGGTAGCATTTTCTTCACTCTTATATCTTAATGTTGGGCCCGATAAGGTTTTTCTAACGTAATAGATTATGTGCTCCTTCCCATCTGGGCCTTCCTGGATCAAAACTTCAGCCAATGTGGACTTGGAAGCAAATAGATATAGGATATAATCTTTGTCATAGTCTGGGGACTGATGATTAGTGTTGAAGATAAAGTTTCTTTTACTGAATCAAACACTTTTTGGGCATGATCATCCCATTTGAATGGGATGTCTTCGTGAAGGAGGCGTAGGAACCCTTGAGCATACGTGGCATAATCTGGGACAAAGCTTCTCATAAAATTGGCCTTCCCCTACAGGCTTTGCAGTTGCCTGAGGGTTCGAGGTGGAGTTACCTCTTTGATGGCTTGGACCTTCAGGAGGTCCACACAAATCCCTTGCTAGGACACAATAAAACCTAAGAGTCTACCTGTGCTAAGCATAAGACACACTTGAGGGGGTTCAAGCATAGGTTGTATTGACGGCATCGTTGGAATACCAATCGCAGATCCTTAAGATGGTTTGAGTGATTCTTGCAGTAGACAGTCAGGTTGTCCAAGTAGGTGAGGATAAGGTGTGCCAAGTCATGAAATATAGAGTTCATGGCCCTTTGGAATGTGGCTCCAGCGTTTTTCAGGCCAAATTGCATTACCTTGTATCTGAATGTGCCCTAGGGGTGGTGAACACGGTTTTGTACCAATCTATGTGGCAGATTTCAATTTGGCTGTACCTAGAGAATCCATCCATGAAGGATATAGCCTCGTGTCCTGCAAAAGCATTGATGACCTAGTCTATGAATAGAGTGGGATAATTTTCTTTAGGGCAATCTTTGTTCAAATCTCGAAAATCAATAAAAACATTTATGGTGCCCTTTTTTTTTCATAACGGGAATGGGGTTAGAAACCCAAGATGTGTAAGTGATGGGGTAGATAAACCCAGCTTTGTGAAGCTTATTGATTTCTAGTTTTATTTCTTCTACCTTTGATTGGTGCAGTGACATTTTTTCTGGCATACTGGAGGTACGCCAAGCCAAGTGCGAATATGGTTCTCTATGATGGTGGGACTAAGGCCAGGAATTTTTGAGTAGTCCCACACGAAGATATCTCGATACTCTTATAGAAATTGGGTATAAGAGGTTATTTCTTCTAGAGAGCATGCTACCCGTAGTGAGATTTCTTCAACCTTTGTAGGATTTTAGGATATTTTCACCTTGAAGGTAGGTGAGAGGTTTGACATATTTCCTTCCTCGAACATGTCGGGTGCTGGGATGGGATTTTTGAACCAATCGACTTTTCCTGATGGGAGGAAATATTTTGATTCGATTGCATAGATCTCTTGTTATTTTGTCTTGTTAGGACTAAATGTATGCTTGGGGAGAAAAAGAGAATGGTGATGCATTGCATCCCATGGATAATCTGGCTCCATCCTTACCTCTAGATATCCTCATCTGAATGAAATATGGACCCTAAGGGGGATTGATCCTGTGCAAGGTTATGCTAAATAGGTTCAACCTGCATAGAGCTAGTTGAGAGACTCAAGAAGGATTCCATAGTCGATGTTGTGTAACGAGACGCAGTCGACAAAGTGTAGATAGATTGGGTCTGCGTTTTTGTAGGAACAATTACTCTCGTAGTTGCATCTAATTCGACACCTATGGCAGATGAGTAGAACAATTGAGTCATAGTTCTGATATATGATGATATGAATCATATATGGTGTATCATTTCATCGATGTTTGGTGGGGGAAGAATATCCATGATGGGAGTTTTCATAAGTTCAAAGTTGGGTTCCCCGCTAGGATGATTAATTTCCAGTTGGTAGAAATTGTGACTGGTGCAGGGGTGCCTGAATGTTTCCATTAGCGGGCATACCTCTAGTTTGTGGTTTTGGCCAGTGAAAATGGTGAATGGTACCACTGTGCCAACTAAGTAGATTTTATGGGAATCAACACTATTCGTCATCCCAGATGTGGACGCTTGGAAAGGATCTGTTGTAGAAGAGGAGGTCTTTTGCTTCCATTTCTATGTCATTGGCTTAGGTGTGTCTAGCTCTATGGGGGAGTGTATACATAATGCTGATCTTACCACTCTTAGCTTGGGGAGATGCTCGCATTTAATTGTATGATGAAAGTGTGAACAAATTTGGCAATAAATATGCGCGATATTCTCTTGGTTGGAGAGAAGTCTCTGTGGCAGGGAAGATACTGTGCAAAGAATATTTGCGAGGGGCTTCAATTCTTTGCACTGATTGGCCCGGTGGTCAATCCAGTTGCACAATCCACATGTTATCTTAATTTTGGCCTGGGTCATGCTTGGTTGGTGTGTCATCCCATTTTGCCCATCACACCCGTGTGGGTGTGGGTTCACTGCTCTAGGGGTGAAGTACTTTTTATATTCTTTGAGGATATCATCCCTTTTTATTTCTATTGTATGAATCATATCAATGAGAGGACGAACTCACGGGATATAGGTACAATTATGTCCACAGTGATTTCCCTGACATACTGGGAAAAATAGCCTAGATATGATGGTCCCATCGTGCTCAGTTTGTAGTTTGGCAGGGTACCATCATCATAACGCTACTAAGTGCAAGTGGCGACTAGATGGTTGGGAGTTTTGCATAACGCACATGTTGGTCTTCTCTATAGAGAGCGGTTGGGGGTAACCTGGGGTTCCTTGATTGATCGCTTTTCTACTGACAAGAATAGGATGGATTTGCTAATCACATCTTTTTGGGTTGTTGAGTTATTAATATATTCCCAGTCCGTGCCATCTTCTTAGGAGAGGAATATTTTTGATCGCATATAGGCTAGTGTTGCACTAAATCTAGGTATGTAGTGACAACAACGCACCTGGTGGTTGTCACCACATATCTGACATGAATACTGGATGTCCATGTTGTCGCAATATATTATATGAACTAGATACCATCGCTGGAACATTATAAAAACTGGGAAATCAATGATGAAATGATCCAGCTCATCACAAAGTATGCAGCTCTCGATGCAAGGAGCGGGCATGAATGGGAGTCTTTTTGGTGCCCATCATTCCTCCTGTAGGTACAAGATGGTACGAGGTTCATCTCCAGATGATTGGGTGGATGGATCCTCTTGATAGGATCACTTGGTGGCGTGTAAGGTGTCCCTATATCATGGGATTTATGAGTAATGATGGGTATAGTGCCCATAATTGCTGCAGATTGCACATGCATGATTGCTACACAATTATTTGCTTTTATTTTTGGTGGCAAGTTCCTTTTTACAGGAACGTGGTGTCACAATGTCTGCCTCAAAGCCGAGGATCAGTTTTGATTCATCCAACCCTAGGAAGATATGGGTAGGGTGTCCTATTACGTCGCATATTGTGAAAACTAGTGATTCTCATTGTGTGGCAGGGGTTTCCAACTTCTTCCCTCTTCTCTTGATTTTATTTTTTGTAATCATCAGTTTTTCAATGGGAATTTTCTTTGCAGGGATGTTTTCGACCATTTCCTGGTAGGGTGGGGCCTCCTTGGGATGAGGGGCTTTAACCCTGAGGTAGTGATGTGTTTGGCTCATGTCCCAGTAGGGGGAATGAGATACAAAAATAGTATTGTGAAAGGGATGTTTGGTAACACCACTGTTGCCAAACCTACTGGGATACGAAACCAATTGAGGGGTAGAGGAAAGGGGTTTGGGAAGTGGCGTAGGCTAGAGAACTTGTCGTGGCTGAGGACTTGGTGTCATTACTGCTTGTGTCTGTGTCCTGACTAGCTTCAGTGCCTTATGTGGAAATCATGCACACCAAAGTTCCTGTTACATCAGGTTATGACTCAGGTATAATGGGGGGATCTCTTAGGAATGATCCTAGGATGGATGACGGTTTGAACTGGCCAGGGCTAAATTCTTGGTACCATGAAAGCGCGTCTGTGGATGTATCTATGTAGGGTAGAATTACATCAGTTTTTGTTAGGGTTTTTTTTTTCACTATGCGTCAATTGGTCGACAGTAACGATGCGGTCCTCATGGGGGAACATCATAGTGTGGAATATGGAGGAGGCTATGGCTGACATGGCATACATATAACTTCGACCAAGGAGTATATTATAGTCCAAGTGATTTTCCAATACTTCAATGTCTATAAGGACTGTCTTTCCAGCTAAGTAGACCGAGACGTTTTGGTAGAGACCGACAGGGGTTGAAGGGCGACCATCGTATGCTCTAAGCGTGATGAATGATGGTTTTAGATAAGGATTCCCTAACTTCTGCCAAACATATTTTGACATGATGCACATGGATGCACACTCATCAATGACACATCGGTGGATGGTGATATTTTGGACCGATACTGGTATCTGAAAGGCAGCAATTGAAGGAAGCCTAGGGGTGGCTTTGTCTAATTCAAAAGCCATAAGGCATGTATCGGTAGGGTCAATAGTGCCTAACATGGAAAGCAAGTCTTTCCAATGTTTTAGGCATGACTAATATAGAAGATTGAGCTAGATCATCCACGATGCTATAGTGATAGGCTACTTTGGAATATTTTCCTGCTCGCCTAGTTGGTCCCTTACCCATCTTTGGCAAAGGTTCAATAGGCATCTTTGATATGGTAAAAGGTGTTTTTGGCGCACTAGTACTAGCCCTTGACGTGTTGGTATTTGGTGGGGTATTCTAATTTTGATTCCGTGTCTAAAAAAGAATTTCCTCACCAGTCATGTAGAATTCATGGTTGTTCTTTCTGGAGTCGTTGGGATTTTGTTGTTGAGTGCTAATTGTCACTTAATGGGGGAAGGGCTCTTCCATGACTGCCTATTGCTGGGATGATCCCCCTTACCCATTGTTACCTGTTAGGTCCCTATATTACTAGTATAGTCCCTTATTGTTGTTAGTGTAACCCCCTTATTGTTATTATTGCACCCTTCTAACCCCCATTTTGTTATTATTGTGCCCTTACATTATTATTTTTAGGTCAGCTAGGATTACATTGTGGCCCACTAGGATTACATTATGGTCCCATGGGCTCCTATATATAGAAAGGAGTTTTTGTAAATTGTATCATCCAAGAATTGTTAATTGTGACAATTATACCTGAGATCCCCCCATTATACCTGAGTCATAACCTGATGTAACAGGAACTTTGGTGTGCATGATTTCCACATCAGGCACTGAAGCTAGTCAGGACACAGACACAAGTAGTAATGACACCGAGTCCTCAACCACGAAAATTTCTCTAGCCTATGCCGCTTCCCAAACCCCTTTCCTCTACCCCTCAATTGGTTTCGTATCCCAGTAGGTTTGGCAACGGTGGTGTTACCAAACATCCCTTTCACAATACTAGTTTTGTATCTCATGACGAGAACAAAATAAATGTTAATCGTGATTTCATAAACTCTAATGTTGGTGGGAAGAACCACCATATTCCAAAAATGGATATGAGGAAGTTTGATGGAAAGGATCCTGTAACATGGATACTACAGATGGAGCAATATTTTGATCTCCATAACGTGCAAAACACACAAAAGGTACGCATTGCAACTTACATTTAGAACAAAATACATTTGTATGGTATCAATGGCTTTGCTCCCGTAAAAAAATTGTCACTTGGTCAATTTTTACGGAGGAAATGATAGCACATTATGAGGATACAAAGAGCAATACCTTCTTTACCCAATTGATAAATCTTAAACAAAAGGGTTTAGTGGGGCAGCACATTGAGGACTTCCAAAAATTGAATATAAGGGTAACTGATCTTACAGAGGAACACAGGATTGATCTCTTCCTAGGCACTTTAAAGGATAACATCCAACATGAAGTTCGCGTTTTGGAACCTGATTCATTGGAGAAGGCATTCCGGTTGGCAAGAAAAGTTGAATGTAAAATTATGGCGACAAGGAAGCCTACCACTCAATTCTATAAAGAAGGAAGTGTTGCTACGCCTAGATTTCCACAACCTACAAGGTTGACGCCACAACAATTGGAAGAAAAAAGAGCAAAAGGGCTTTGCTACAGTTGTGATAGCAAATACACTAAAGGTCATAAGTGTGCTGAAAATAAATTATTTTACATAGATTGTGAAGAAGAAGAAGAAAATGAACAAGAAGAGGATATACACCAGGAACCGGCCCTAGAAAAGAAATGAATCCGACCATATCATGTAATGCACTGGCAGGAATTACCACTCCTCAAACTCTCAAGATAGCAGGACAGATCAAGAAGAAAAAGGTAATAGTGTTGATTGATTCAGGTAGCACCATAATTTTATTCATTGTAAGGTAGCCAAGGAATTAAATTGTTTCCTATACCCAGCACCAGAATGTCAAGTGATGGTTGCAAATGGAGGAACTATAAATTGCTCTGGAAAATGCCATAATATCAAGCTAACCATGGGGGAATATGTGTTGAATAGTCCAATGCTTTCCATTCCTATGGGAGGTGCTGATGTTGTACTAGGAGTACAATGGTTACAATCTTTGGGGACGGTAGCTTTTAATTTTCAAGAGCTTTTCTTGAATTTTTTTTCAGAAGGAAAGGAAGTCGAATTACGGGGTATTTAAGGGAAGCCGGGAAGGATAATAAGCTCTAATGTCATGACAAAGCTTCTAAAGAAAGAACAACGAGGCGTAATTGCACAATTATGCTCACTAGAAGTTCCAACATCAAAATCATCTATTTCTGCAGATCTCCAACAAGTCTTGGACAATCATTCCAAAGTGTTTGAAACTCCCAAAGGACTCCCACCTATTCGTGATCATGATCATGCTATTCATTTGATTCCAGGAAGTGTTCCTCCAAACATCAGGCCTTATAGATATCCTTACGTCCAAAAGAGTGAAATTGAACATATGATTACAGAAATGTTAGAGGCGGGTATAATTCAACCTAGTCAAAGTTCTTTCTCTGCTCCTGTAGTATTGGTACACAAGAAGGATGGATCATGGAAAATGTGTCCGGATTATAGGGAGCTCAATAAGCTCACCATTAAAGATAAATTTCCCATTCCTGTGATTGATGAATTATTGGATGAATTACATGGAACAATTTATTTTACCAAGTTGGATCTTCATTCAGGATATCATCAAATTAGAATGAAGACTGAAGATATTCTGAAAACATCATTTCGAACTCATGAGGGTCATTATGAATTTTTGGTCATGCCTTTTGGCCTTACCAATGCACCTTATACATTTCAAGGGTTGATGAATTCCATTTTCAAACCCTTCCTTAGAAACTTTGTGCTAGTATTTTTTGATGATATACTAATCTACAGCAGGTCTTGGAAGGATCATGTTGAACATGTTGATAGGGTGCTCAAACTATTACAGGAGAAACAATTATATGAAAAAACATCCAAATGTTTCTTTGGAGTACAAGAGGTGGAATATCTGGGTCATATTATATCTCACGAGGGTGTTAAAGTAGCCCCTAACAAAATTAAAGCCATTAAGGAATGGAAAGTCCCCAAGATAATAAAGCAGTTGCGAGGATTTCTCAGGTTAAAAGGCTATTATCGCAAGTTTGTTAAGAATTATGGGAGAATAGCAGCACCTCTAACAACATTATTGAAGAAAGATGCATTTTCATGGACTCATGAAGCAACTAAGGCCTTTGAACATCTTAAAGAGGCAATGTGCCTAGCATCGGTCTTAGCTATGCCAGACTTCACAAAAACCTTTATTGTGGAATGTGATGCCTCAAGAAATGGAATTGGTGCAGTTTTAATGCAGGAAGGAAGACCCATTGCTTTTGAAAGTTGTCTAATCAAAGGAAAGTATTTACAAAAACCTATTTATGACAAGGAAATGTTAGCAATACTGCATGCACTAAAGAAATGGCGAACTTACATAATGGGAGGACACTTCAAGATAAAAACTGATCATGATAGTCTTAAACACTTTTTGGAACAAAGACTATCTTCAGAAGAGCATCAAAAATGGGTCACAAAGATGTTGGGTTATGACTTTGAAATAATCTACAAAAAAGGAAAGCTTAATGTTGTTGCAGATACACTCTCAAGAAAGAATGAAGAGGTGGAAGCATTGCTTTGCGCCATTTCTATTATCCAACCAAATTGGATAACCAAAGCAAGAGATGAATGGAAGAAGGACAAACATGTATGGACACTCATTCAAAAGTTGCAGCAAGATCCTAGTACATCTGATACATTTAGTTGGAAAAATGATTCCTTATGGTACAAAGATCGCTTATATCTTTGTAAAAATTCCCAACTAAAACAAAATATTCTTCTGGAATTGCACACTTCTCCTTTAGGAGGACACTCAGGATTTTTAAAAACTTACCACAGGGTGAAGAAAGAATTTTTTTGGGATGGCCTTAAATCTGATATTCAAAATTTTGTGGCGGAATGTTTGGTTTGCTAGTAGAATAAAGTGGAAACAATTAAGACCCCAGGACTTCTACAACCTTTATCCATTCCAAGTCAACGTTGGGAGGAGATTTCAATGGATTTTATCACGGGTTTACCTAAGTCCGAAGGAAAGAGTGTCATCATGGTGGTAGTTGATAGACTTACCAAGTATGCACACTTTTGTGCATTATCTCATCCATTTAAAGCAAGTACGGTTGCTACTACATTTATGGATAGAATTCAAAAGCTACATGGAAGCCCAAGGGTTATTATGAGTGACAGAGATCCCATTTTTACTGGAAATTTTTGGACGGAGTTATTTTCTTGTTTGGGTACTCAATTAGCTCATAGCTCATCTTATCATCCTCAATCTGATGGTCAAACTGAGATAGTAAATAAATGTTTGAAAGGATATCTTCGTTGTTTTGTATCTGATAAACAAACACAATGGGTCAAGTGGTTACCTCTCGCTGAATGGTGGTATAACACTTCCTTCCATACTGCAGCAAAAATGACCCCATTTATGGCACTTTGTGGATATCATCCACCATCCATCACATCATATTTAAGGGAAAATTCGAAGGTTCAAGCAGTGGAAGATCACATCGAGCATCAGCAAGAAGTTCTCCAACTCTTAAAGGATAACCTGAATTTGGCACAAAATCGAATGAAACAACAGGCAGATCAACATCGCGGCGAGAGAAGTTTTGATGTAGGAGATTGGGTATTTTTACGGCTACAACCATACAAACAAATGTCCCTCAAGCAAGCAAAGAAGGATAATAAATTATCGCCAAAGTACTATGGTCCTTACAAGGTGTTGCAAAAGATTGGTACTATGGCACACAAATTGGAGCTTCCTGCTTCTTCGCGAGTGCATCCAGTTTTCCATGTTTCATGCTTAAAGAAGGTTATAGGTGAAAATATTCCAGTTCAAACAATATTGCCAGAACTTGATGAGGAAGGAAAAATCATATTGGAACCTGAAGCGGTCACGAAAACAAGAACTTGACAGCTACGAAATCGATCAATTTCAGAGTATCTCATCAAGTGGAAGAACTTACCCACTAAATATTCTACATGGGAGGATGAGAATTTTATACAGAAGCACCCAGAGCTACTCAAGCGTTGAGGACAACACTTTTTTGAAGGAGAGGGGCATGTTAGGTCCCTATATTACTAGTATAGTCCCTTATTTTTGTTAGTGTAACCCCCTTATTGTTATTATTGTACCCTTGTAACCCCCATTTTGTTATTATTGTGCCCTTAAATTATTATTGTTAGTTCGGCTAGGATTACATTGTGGCCCACTAGGATGACATTATGGTCCCATGGACTCCTATATATAGAAAGGAGGTTTTGTAAATTGTATAATCCAAGAATTGTTCATTTCTGTAATGTATTGGAGGTTGCCCCATAGAAGTGGCTTATTTCTAAGGCGTTGATATCTCTTTTCTTCTATTTTTGGAGCTGGTTACACAACATTACCTTGCAGCTTCTTCAGCTCAGGAAGGTCGAGAAAGTGGTGAGTGTAATGGCCATACTCACCACAGATCGAACAAGAGTGTTTTGTTCGAAGAGGTGGCCTTTTTTTCTGTCGGTGGGTATTGCTTAGCTCCTGGTTTTGATTTTGGCTGGGGTTGCCTCTAGCCTGAGATCATAGAGGGCACTGCTGGTTGTTGCCCCCTGTCCATGATTTCCTTTAGGCTTGTTTTTTAATTTTTTCTTAACCATGTTAGGAGGGTAGTTCTCCTTGTTATATGGTTGGCACGATTGGTTTTGGGAAGGTTGCACAAAGTTCACCTGTGAATTATTCTGCATACGCGGGTCTTGTGCTGGGGACTGAGCATAATGCGGTCCCTATTTTATGAATGGATGTTGGGGGGGAGCCCTTATGACAGCATGTCTATCTGCGTATTGAGTCCCTTGGGCTAGAGGATAAGGTCCTCTGTGCTGATGGTGATATGATGATTCCCTTCTGCGAAAATTTTGCGAAAGCATCTAATGAATTTGGTAGCCATATTGTGGTACATTCTGGGTAGAATAATACGTGTAACCGCGGTTTTGAGCACTACTTCCTGGGTAACTTTGGGTCAATGACCCAATTAAACCATCTGCAGAGTTTGACACACCTAGAAATTATTTTTAAGTTTGTAGGCATGGGTTGTCTGGCAGGATATTGTAAATATACCCTAACTGCGTAGAGATCAGCACGAGCTATTGGGCCTTACTGATGGCATCCTCTTTGAATATGGGCCTATGTTGCACCACATCCTTTGAAATATCTGTAGTGAGAGTTTGTAGGAATAGTTCTAAGAATACTCTATTGTCGAGTTTAGCTTTACACAAACTATGACATCGTCGCCATTTGTGGAGATGGTCCGAGATATGGACGGTGAGGGTTTGCCTATAATATGTCAGTAATTCCATTCCAGAATCATGGTGGATGGGTAACAGAAAATAGGTCAATAACATTGTTAAGTACCTATATTAATAGTGTAGTCCCTTATTATGTTAGTGTAGGCCCTCTTATTGTTATTTTTGTACCCCTGTAACACCCATATTGTTATTATTGTGCCCTTACATTATTATTGTTAGGTCGGCTAGGGTTACATTGTGGCCCCATGGACTCCTATATATAGAAAGGAGGTTTTGTCATTTGTATCATCCAAGAATTTCTCATTCATGTAATGTGTTAGAGGTTTCCCCTTGAAGTGGCTTATTTCTAAGGCGTTGATATCTCTTTTCTTCTATTTTTGGAGGTTGTTTCACAACATTTGGTATCAGAGCTTTGGATTCTAGGGTTTCACTGCTCCAAATAGGTCATCGTGGAATTTTAACTATAACTTATTTTCTACAAAGTTTCAGAAGTTGAAATTGTTAGAGTGAAAAACTGAAGTCCTGAGGAACATCATCACAAAATTTCATAGCTTGGTTCGCAATATTTTCAGAGATATGATCTGTGGATGTCAGGTCTTTTTGTAGGCTCCTGAATTTAACCTAAACAGGTCATTGTGGAATTCTCGCTATACATTTTTTTATAAAAAGTTTCAGAAGATAAAATTGTTAGAGCGCAAAGAATAAATCCTAAGGAACATCGTCACAAAATTTCATAGCTTGGTTCAAAATAGTTTCAGATATATGATCTGTGGACATTAGGTCTTTTTCAGGCTCCCGAATTTCATCTCAAATAGGTGATCGTGGGAAAATATTCATAACCCTATCTCTGAGCAATGGATTGGAATTTTGTAAGAAGTGGTAGAAATCAAACAGACTGTAGTTTCCTATCTATCAATTTCAGAGCCAAAGGAGAAAACAGTGACACGTGGGAAGTCATGCAAGTTTTCTCTACTGAACTAGTCCATAATTAGGTCATTGTGGGAGATTGGACATAACTTTGTATTGAATAATCCAAATCAAGTAAGACCTATATAATTTGAAAGAGAATTCATAGGGCTACCAGAATGCCAAGTTTCAAATATTTAATATCCGAAATCATAGATATAATTCAGTTTCAATATCGAACTCCTCAAAAGCAAGAAAAAGGTGTGTATTTGGTTTTTAAAATTGCATAACGTTTTTTTGAAAAATAAGTTGAAGTGATTCCAAGGACATATTTTAGAATTTTTATCAGTATTGGGTTCTATAATGCCTCCAAAATATAATTCCATACCCATTAAACCCTCAAAAATCTATACTATGATGCATGAAGAGGAAGAATTGCAGTATGAGATATAAAAATTACTGTACCAAGTGCAACAAATTTCGATCTTATGAAGAGTAACCGAAGATGACATAGGTGGTTTAAAAGAAAAAATGGAGGCTAATTTGGATGGTTTCAAGGATAAAATAATAGCTAATATGGATGATAAATTAATGGAAGATCACATCGAGCATCAATAACAAGTTCTCCAACTCTCATGGGATAACCAAACTTTGGTACATAATCTAATGAAACAATAAGAAGATCAACATCACATCAAAAGAAGTTATGAAGTAATCACAAAAACAAGAACTCAAAAAGTATGATCAATTTTAGAGTATCTCAGCAAGTGGAAGAACTTTCATGTAAAATATTCCACATGGGAGGATGAGAATTTTATACAGAAGCATCAATAAATAATCAAGCGTTGAGGACAACACTTGTTTGAAGGAGAGCATTATGTCAAGTCCCTATATTAATAGTGTAGTCCCTTATTATTTTAGTGTATCCCCCCTTATTGTTATTGTTGTACCCCTGTAACCTCCATATTGTTATTATTGTGCCCTTACATTATTATTGTTAGGTCGGCTAGGGTTACATTGTGGCCCCACTAGGATTACATTGTGGCCCAATGGACTCCTATATATAGAAAGGAGGTTTTTTCATTTGTATAATCCAAGAATTTTTATTTCATGTTATGTATTGGAGTTTTCCCCCTCGAAGTGGCTTATTTCTAAGGCGTTGATATCACTTTTCTTCTATTTTTGGAGTTGGTTTCACAACAAACGTAGTGGAGAGGGTGCTAAAGGTTTCATGTCTAGCATAGGGTTGCTCCACATACCATTTCGTTGCTACTCCTATCAAAGTGTGTTGAAACAGTCTCAGTTGAATAGTATCATCAATGATGTTGTTCGATGAGAACCATAGGTAGAAATTAATAACATGATTTCCTAGGTCTTCTGCTTGCTTTCCTTCGAAATTTGGAATGTTTGAAAGAAGCTTCGTGGGTATGGGAGGCCTTATGGGGTTGTGTGCAATGGTTTAGTTCATCAACTTGGTTAAATCTGGGAGATTCAACAAAGATAGAAAAGGTGACTGCGATGTTGTAGTCATTGTGACTTGTGAAAACACAATGTTCTGGTTAGGAAGAGGGTTTATCTATGATGTACCCTACTGTGTATTCAACTGGCTTCCTGAATGGGTAGCACTCCTCTACCCTCTAGGTGTGTGGGAGGAGTTCTATGCGGTGTGGCGTTGGGATACTAACCAGGGTTCCCAACTAAAGATGCCCCAATAAAACATGAACCAATAATGGTGGTAGTGTTCTGTCTTTGATGCCTAAATGGAAAAATACTTGGAACCCCTCCCAGTAATGGGGGGATGTCCAAAAGATGTTTTTATCAACGAGATCCCATTGGGTCCATTATGGCATTAACTAGGTTTGGCTTTGGAAATATTTGAGAGGATGTATACTATAATAAAAGTAAAATTCTAATCACATACATAAAACAAAGCGAAAATAAAATAAATTTTCCCTTTAAATAAATCCTATGTGATCAGTCAATCAAAAAAATATGGTTTTTGTTTATTTTCATATGATACTCAAATCCTAGAAGACCTAATCATCCTCACACACTCAAATGTAACTAGGCCTTGAGAATATATCTTGTGAGTGTTGGCACAACGTCCCGTAAGAGCTGGTGACGCCCCCAGTTAGCCGAAGAAAATCCAGCAAGGTAAGGGTAGACAATCTAGTGCTTTCATGAACTGTCACCTATAGGGAAAGGATGCCATAATTTTTTCCACTAAGTATCAGTGTCCCACGTGAGCATTCGAGTCTTGGGCTTCTTGGTAGTTCAGCTAATAGTACCGAGTATCAGATAGGTTAGGTAGCCCCAACTGATATCGCACGCACTGCGCCTAAGCCTAACCCCCTTTGAATCAGGTCTCTGCCAAGCTCTGGTTTTATTTTCTATGGAATGATAGGTGGATTTGAAAGCTCCCTAAATATTCAACTGCTATGTTTCAAGATGAAGAGTGATTAAGGTGGCTTATTGGATGCCTACCCCCTTTATCCTAACTTAGACTATAAATTCTTTTGTGGCCCCTGTGGATAGAATTTAGTGAGTTTTGTTAAGTTAGTTTTAGGTGTATTTTCTTTCCTTAGTGTGTGGATGTGTGTGAGAAAAAAGTGAACAAGCACGTAGATTTAACGTGTGGATATGCGATGATTCTTTTCAAAATCCCCTATCTAAACTATGTTTTATTGTTCCTTGCTCAAAAGAAAAACATGTGTAGATATGGGCCACTTTCTATTTTTCTTAGTTAATATATGTGATCAACTATAGGGAGATGGTGAGTTGTGAATAGAGAGCGTTCATATGCTTTCCTAGGATCACCGAAGGGTGTAAAGGTAATAGAGATTACTTTCTCTTCTATTGACAATTTAGTCTTGGTCCCAAAATCCTTGTGCAAAAAATGAACTAAACTAATGAATTTTACACTAGAAAAAGAAACTAGCTAAGCATGTGTGGAATTCGGCCACTTAGTTTGGCTAATTATCTAGGTTTTTTGGTACCTAAATTTGCAAAACATAATTTTTTTTCGGAATGCAAGCTAATTTCCCCCCCTACTTAAACTATGTGTGAACTTTGCAAAAATCAACTTGAAATAAAACTAACACCAAGCCTACCAAAAGCAGCTAAGAGTGAGATTTAGCAAGCTATGGGGCACCTCAACCAGTGCTAGCAGATGTATTATGGGCTGCCAAGCACTTTTAGAAGAAGGAAAAGATGGAAATAATAGAGAAATTTCTCATTCTATTTTTTGCGCACAAAAGGTTGAAATAGGCATGATGTCTGCATGCATGTCAGCTCTGAACGCGGGCCTTGGGCATGCCTGTCTGTGGGAAATGCGTGAAAATTCCTACAAATGTAACTTTTTGGAGTTGGTCTGCTTCAGTCTGTCACTTGGGATGAACTAGGGACTGAAGGAGAGAAAGGTGGCAATTCTAGCCCAACTCCATAGCACAGAAAGAGGACTCTACAAAAAGGCACAACCACATAAAATTGGAAGTAAAATTTAGTGGATTCTCAAATCGTGTGTTAGTGTGTTTGGTGAATGTATGTATGAAATCACACCAACTTAAGGGGTGTGTTTTTCCCTCTCAATTCATTGGTCACAGGAAAAAAATATATGGATTCAAGCAAGTTAGTGGAACATGCTAGAACATAAAACTACTAGATAGAGAAATAGCATGCATATTCAAACATAAAAATTAAACTAAAACTAAAACAAATAACACAAAAGCTCTAAATAGAGTAAAAAAACTTCAATAATCCAAACAGTCGTGCTTATGTCCCCTCTTATTGAGGGTTGATAGGAAATGAGGATGACATTTTAACCCACTTGCCAAGGGGCCCTTAGAAATTGGGGTTCTAGGTCCCAATGCAAGGATGCGTTTACTTCTGATATGCCTTGGTGCAAATTATCCCTCTCTCTACTATGGTGGATTGGATTTGTTGGATGGAAAAAAACTGAGTCCCCTCTATCGCTGCTCTGGATCACACACTGCTAGTATTGCTTGGGAAATTCTGGTCAACATAACAATGTGCTCCCAAGTTTCTCATCTCTTGGTGGCCTTTTATAGGAGAATTAAAATCCTCCTTCCCTCTCTTGGTACATTGTGGATGGTGACCCAGGAGAGGAGGGTGATGCAGCTGTGTGCTCCCCTGATTTCCTAAGGAGGCTTGGGTGGTTGTCCTTTGGTGACTTCAAGTGTGGAATCAATGTCATGGAGTGTGTTTTTTGTGGTCCTAGACAGTGACTTCCACCACTCCCAGGATTGCGTGATTTTTGGGTCAAAAGGCGTGCAACGACACGCTTATCGAAGGATTTTGTGCGTAAAAGCATTTTTGACTAGTTCAAATTTTATTTTTCCTTAGACCTTAGAAATTTTTTAAATAATTTCAAATTCTCTAATGTCTCTCAACCCTGTAAATCCTTCTTCCTGACATTAAATAATGTCGTCTTTTCTTGTACAATTTTCCTGTGATAACAGGGGTATATTATCTTTATATTGGTATTTCCTTTTGTTTTCTGGTTGTATGATTTGGACACAAGATCACAAAGCAATAGCCACTTGAATGTGAATTTAAATGCAACAAAACTAGTGCTTTCAATGAGAGAATACTTAATTTCTGTCTGGTTTGTTTCTAATCTTGATTGATTTCTCTCTTACCTTGTTTTTCTAAGTTTTCCGCCATTTTTCCGACACTTTCCAATCATTTTTAGGATTTAATTTATGAAATTTTTACTTTTATCTGAGTATGAGAGCGAGTTTTAGGAAAAAGATTTATATTTTCCCAATTCGCTCACATGAGGGGTTATCGGTGCGACTAGATCATCTGAATCACTCCCTTTTTTTAGCAATAAAGCATCTCACTAAAATTCCCCTGTCATGTGCATTCGACCAAGCTTCTAGCCATAAAAAATAAATTTTGTATTTTTATGTTCCTATGTTTTTCATTGACCAGTCTAAGCTTCCTGCTTACTAGATGGATCTGGTCCAGATCATTTTGAATTTGTTGCATTTCCTTAGATTTAACCATTAAGGGAATTTTGAGGTCTGAAATGGGCCTCCTAAGGAAAATGTACTACCAAAATAAAATTTATAAGAAATAATAGGATTCAAGATGATGATGTCAACCATGCAGGATCATTCACCATTTTTTAAGTAAAAGGGTAAAAAGATTAAAAATTAATAAAATAATAAAACTACTTTTTAAACTGATATTTTCAACTTATCTTCCAAAGTTTTTACTCAAATTTCGAGCAGGAGTACTCATTCGATGCAAAATTTAATTCCTCATCCAAGGAGTACCCATGTTGCATACTTTTGATGGATATTGCTACATGAAAAATGAGAAATACTTGAGAAACGTGATTAAATTTTGCATCCAACGAGTACTCCCTCTCGAAATTTGAGTAAAACATTTGGGAGATAAGTTGAAAATATGAGTTGAAATAATAGTTTTTTCTTTTTTCCCTCTAAAATTTGATGATGTAATCAAATCATATTTTATTATTTCCACTATTATTTTATAATTTCCTTATGAGGCCAATTTTAGACCTCAAAATTCCCCTAATGGATCCTTCACTGAGAGAGGTTTCTGTTGTCTCTTGGACATTAATTTTCTTCTCTTTTATGAGCTATTGGAGATCTATTACAACTATGGTTTTCTTTTGTTGATTAGCCATTATTTATTTTTGGGATGATTTATATTTTGTTAGTTTATCTGAAGTCTTCCATCACCCTTGTCTTTCAAGGAGTTTTTGGTGTTCTTTGGATTCTTTGGGTTAAGTCTTGACTTTTTCCTCTCGATCTCATTTTCAGATCTGATTGAATGTTTTCAATGACTGTTTAAGCCTGTTGTATATCTTACTTTCAGATTTTTGTGGCCTTAGTGAAATTTTATCGCTTGTTCTTGAGTGATCTCTTTTTCTTTTGGTCATTTTTTGTCACAATTAGTGGTTTTGTTATTGGTTGTGCTATTTTCATATCGAAATTTTTTTTTTAGTGTATTTCCATTCCTCCTTATAACCCTCATTTGGTCTTGTTTAGGCGTTCCTTTCTCTAGGGTCTAGTTTAGACCTTTGTAGAACATTGGCCTTGGTTAAGCAATTGGTAGGTGGGGTGACATGACCCATTTCGATTAGTCTTAGCTAAGACCAAAAACAGTTGGAATGTGACTCTCAAGCGGGTTTTGGTCTTAGCTACTTTTTGAGTTAAGTGTCCTTTCCTTGCATGTGTATCTATCCTGCGACTGTCCCCCCAGGTCGTTTTATTGTTAGTGATAAGCATAGTGGCCTATCCTTTATGGCTCATACACAGGTGGAGGATCGGAGTCGTCTTCTTCATACTTGGGACATATATTAGCCATACTCTCTTACTACCCTTGAGGGTTGTTCCATGTCTAGTGAGGGTACTTGTGTCGAGTTCGCAACAAAAAGGGTTCGGAAGAATGTCGCTAGTATAATTATTCCACTGCCAGGCTCTTTCTATTTTGGTTTGTGTGTGCTATATTTTAGGACATTTCTAGGGTATGTTGTTTGGTCTGAGGCAATAGTTTTGGCCCAATGGTGTTTGCACTAACATAACTATATTAATTTAAAATTTTCACCCTGGGTGAATTTGTCCACCATAAATCATGTAACCTTCATGGTTTACATCATGAAAGAGGTAAATTTATCACTCCTGCATGGAGAGTGTCTCTTGGTTCTCAAGTCTTAGGCCAACACATAGTCTCGGTGTCTGGACCTGTTCCTTCACATATTGATCTGATCTCTATTGAGACTTTGGTTGGCGATTCTGTTAGCCACCTATAAAATTTGTCATATCAAATGGTGGCTAAATCATTTTTAAGCCTTCATGAAACAATTTCATGCCAAATTGTTAGTTCTTAAAGTATTATGAAGATAACTAATCCTTTAGTTAATCTTCACTGTTGTTTCCCTCATAATCCTGAAAAATCTGCTGTTTGCCTAAAAATACTGCTCAAAATCCCATTTTCCCATCATTTTTACCTCTCCTTTCACTCATAAATGACCCCATTTTCATCTCTTTTTCTCCATGAAAACCCCTCCATAAGCCTCATTCAACCTTCAAAATCACTCCAAGATCCCTTTTAAACCTTATATTTCTCTATTATTTGGTTTAAAAATGCCTTCATTCCCCTATCGGAACCAATAAATTGGCTTAAAAACACTGTTTTTAAGGCCTAAAACAATCCAAAAAACATTATAAATTTCTTACAGTCCCCGAGGGCTTAACTCTGGTAAACCCTCCACCTCATAAAACCATAAACCCCGCAACTGGGTGGTAAGGGCTTAAAACATCTCCAAAACCCTTCAAAACCCGACTTTCTTTTGATTTTGTTGTTCCATGATGAAAATATTTTAAATCAATATAGACCATTGATCTTCGCAGATCAACGGCCATCATCATGCCCAATCCTCACTCTTACATTTTCCTCTGCACATTTAACTGCGCTCCATCATAGAATCTTGACCGTCCATCATTTAAATCCAATGGTCAAGGTTAAATCCGATAGGCCAAACTTCTGTCGAGACCTACCTTCCACCTCGAAAAACACACAGCCGCTCACAAGCTGCCACCTAGACTACACTACCTCCCTAACCCGCATCTTCCTCCATCACATGTGATCTGCACCATTGGATCTACACCCATCCATCCGACAGCTGACGTTCCATTTCGCAAAATTTTTGCAACTACACTTTAAACACAAAAAAGTTTTGCGAAAAGGGTGGTATTCGGGAGGACACGCATCAAGAGATGTATTTTATTGCATTTTTTTTGGGCAAACCACTCACCCCCCCAAGTAGAATGTGAAAAATACCCGAGGTTTTCTGCCAAACAACCTTTCCCCATTTCATTTCATTTTCTCATTCAATATCCATCGTTCATCCTTTTGATCGAACGGCTCTCATCAGATCTCAACCCCAAGTCTTTGCCCCTTCATTTATTATCCAAAGCATTTCATTGAGGCTTCTCCACCGTCGATCTCTGAAGATTGGCGGTCCTGATTAAATCTCCCCCCCCATTGCATTTCCACACCGTATGAACTCCCAAGTGCTCCATCGCTTGATCCTGGCCGTCCATCATTTTCATCCAGCGGCCCATATTACACTTTGACCCCAAGTCATTTCCTCCATTTATCCTCTGAAGGTCTCCTCGCCTGATCTTGACCATTTATATTTTTCATCCGATGGCTCAGTTTTAATCTGACTGCCACTCACCCAACCACCTCCCCATTAAACCCATCGAGCAGTCTCAATCGTTGATCAATCTGGATCGACGACCATGATTAAACATTGCCTCCAAAGCAGCCTTAACCTATTTTTCACATATTTCCTTAACTTTGTGTGTTTTTTGCAGGCTATTAATATTTTTTATATAATTTTAAAAAAGAAAAGAAGGTCGGGGATGACGATCCCCCAGGCCATTATCCATGAAGACAAGGAATCTACAGGGTTCCAACAATGGTTTTTCCATGCCTCATGAGCATTTGTGAAGTCATAAAGCCCTCTGCGTTCCTGCAAAAAAACAAAAACACAGTGAATATCAAATAGACAAAGAGTATCAATTTCACAACATAAGATCAAAGCAGAAATGAAGAATTAAATGTTTTTAACACAGTTTTGAGGGATTAAGGCACAAACTCAGTAAACCAAAGGCCTAATCCTGAGACGAAGATAGTATGAAGACCAGAAATGAAGACCAAGGCCTAATTAGGCCTAAAAACACAAAATAAAGCAAATTAACAATGTTTTAAGGAAAACAAAGAGAAACATCAATCCAAAAGGCCTCCACTGCAACATCAGAGGCTAATGGAATCCTCTCCAGCTACCAAAAAGCCACCTGCAGCCTCAAAGAAATCAAATAAGGCCTAGTTATTGCCTATTTCAAAGATATTTTCCTAAAGATAGTTGAATAGTTATTTTAAACAAAAGAAGATATTTCAAATTGTCAGTGAAGTTATTGTAAAATATAGATAGAGCCTTGAAGTCAATATTTTCGTCCATTAAGCCTAAAAAACTAGAAATAGAGTTATGAGATAGAGTAATAGATAGAATTCATTCCTGCCGTATGCCTTGCATGGTTTTCAAGGCTAGGAATTGCATTAAGTGTAGAATTAATGATACTTGAACCCTAGAAACTCTTCCACCTCCTCATTTTCTTATAAGATCTCCTTAAGGAGCACATTTTAAAGGGTTGGTTTCTGAACGATGTAATACTTGTTTCTTGAAACGTTCTATATGTAAATAATTTTCAGAGGCTCTTGAAGCTCTTTTCATGATCAAAGAAGTTAGGCTGAGAAGAGAAGATGTTGCTATACTGAAACATTGGACTTGAAGTATGTAACTGGATTGACATCAATATACAAGCTGATTCATGGGATCCTGGTCTATATCACTGGTGAAGTACCTCTTATTGTAACTTGTTTTCCTTTCATGTATGCCATTTTTTTCACTTTTCTCTGATAAAGAACAGAAAATATAGAGCTAGGATTTACTTTTAAAAGTACCCTACTCTCACTGATAAGATTTATCTTTATGTTTTCCTCCTATTGTGTGTTGAAGAATGACTTAAGTTAAGTGGAAACATTATCAAGGAAGGTTTGTTTGTCCATGTCTTGATGTGCAAAACTGGAGAGGAAGTTGTTGAATGATATTTTCTTTACATGTTAAGTAGAGTTAGAATAGAAAAGTTTATGGTTTGCCCTGTCTTCTAGTTTCTTTCTCCAAATGTTTTTTTGAAGGTTTCCCTCAGAGTATGCTGAAGCAGGCTTAGATTTTAATGGATCTTGCTTGATCTTAAGCTGCATTTTGTTTTCTTGTCTATTTTGATCCTTTCTGAAAGTATTGATGTGGATTGATGGATTGTTTGTCTGATAAGTTAGCTTTAATACAAGCTTGTCCAAATAATTTTAAGGTTAGCCCTGTCTTTGGTTGGTTTCAAACAATTGCTTAAAAAGGATTTTCTTGTATGGAAAGTTGATAAATCCTTGTTGAAATTATTGACTTTTTCCACCTTCTCAACACTTTTAATGTTCCACTCCATTTAAATCTAAAGGATCTTTTGATATAGATGACTTGCCCCTTGGACCACTCTTGAAACTGTTATGCAATTAAAACCTTTTATGACTCCATAGCCAAATGGATTAGATGTTGTTTCATATCTATCCTATCTACTAAATCTTGTTCTGATTATTCACACCTTCACCTCTTTGAAACTCTTTCATTTTTAGGACTTTCCACTCAATTAAAAATCATGTTGAACCATTCAAACAAACAAAAAACCCTTGTTCTTAATAAATATCCTAATATCATACCAAAAGCCTTAAAGATAAATAAATCTTTGCACTTATAGAGAGATCCCTCTCTGGATTCAGGAGGGCTAGATCCTAGAATCCCAAAGTGGTTTTATGGTCTAGTCTTTGCAGCGTTTAGTCTTGCCACTCTGCTAAATTACAGGGAACTAAAATTTTCTGGCGACCATACTAGGGACTTATGAATTAATAGATAACTTCACAACTCAGACTATCCCTTTTTGACAATGAACCAAGTGTCTGCCTAGAGTGGTTTTGATTATTGATGGTGAACAACTTTCAAGCCCTAAAATCAAGTAAAAATCCTTCACCTGGTGAATCCACTGAACATCAGTAAGCCAAAAAATTTAGCATTTAGTGTAGTATAAGTAGCTCTCTTCAAGCACTACCAAAGCAAGTGGTAATCATGATAGGACTTATTTTGAATCAGTGACAAACTAAGCAACCCTTAGGATTCTCATACAGACTTATCAAACCTTGAAGGAATCGGTTAACTTAGCCATAAGAGTAAACTCTATTTGTCTCATCACCTTAGCTAAGTGTTGAAATAGATTAAGAACACTCTCACAACCTATAATACTGAAAAAACTTTGAAAATCCAAAAATATTTTAGAAATATTTCAAAATAAACATGGTGGTGGAACCATAAAACATTTTACCTTCACAAAAGCTAAAATTTTTCCACCTGGTGACTCCACAACCCTAAACAGACCTAAAAACTCCACTGGGAAACCCTTTTCTATCATAACATCATACATACTCAGTTAAGAAGACTTTGAGGATTAAAGTTATCTTGCTAAAGATCAGTTAGCCTACTAAATATTGTCATATTTGGTTAAACTTTTCTTGTTGTTGGGTCTAAAAGGATAGCATAGTGGGTTCTAGAAGAATCCATAATAGAGCCTATCCTAACCCAAATTCTCCTGAGATATTTGATAATCCTGAAAGAATACTTAGGAAGTCTCCCAAGGCCAAAGCTTCAACTATTGTTAGATCACTCCATAGAGCTAATTCTGTTCCTGAAAACCTTGCAACTCTACAAGAATCACAAGTTGACTTAAGAAATCCATTCAGAACTAGGTCATTTTATGATATAGATCAGATAGATTTAGAGTCTCCACCTTCATCCCAAGATAGAGGTAAACATCTTGGTAGTAGAGAAACTACTCTGCTTGATTTACATTTCCTTCATAATTTTGGTTTCTCTCATCCAAGATCAGCTCAAAAATCTCTTGTTGTTCCATCCACATCTGTTCTTCACACATCCACTATCCAAAAGACCCCACTCCAGGCCACTTTCCCTCTTGTTAATCCACCCCTTGTAAATCCACCTCTACCTCCTATCATGGTAACATGGTATGCACCATTGGTCCTTCCTTTGCCTCTAGTCAATCTACCACAAGAATATCAATCCAAGATACCATTATTTGATGTCAGTGGTACTACTACTGGTTTACAAGATGTGGATAAGATGAATGAATACTTTGATCGAAATGAGATTGATGATGAAACTGTCAAACTTAGGTTATTTTCTCAAAGTCTAGGGGGAGAAGCAAGAAAATGGTTCAAAACCTTAACCCCTAACAGTATTAATGATCTCCAAGATCTCCATCGGTTGTTCCCAAACAAGTGGGAAGTCAAGAAAAATCCTCTTTAGATACTTTCAAACTATAACAATATCAAAAGAAACATTGGAAAAAGTGTCCAAGCTTATTGCACTAGGTTCAATAGTGTTTATAATGCTCTTCCCCCAGACTTAAAACCTCCACAAGGCTTAGCCTTGAACAAGTTTCCCGAGGGATTTGATCCTGAAATGGCTTATCAACTTAGAGAAAGAGACCCTTCCACTCTAGATGATATGCAAAAAGGAGCTTAAGCTGTGGAAGTAAATTTAATGGAGAAAATAGCTAGAATGAGGAATGAGAATAAAGTATCATTTAGGGAAGAATCTACACCCTCCACATCTAGCTCTAAAATGGAAAGAATGATGGAAGAAATGATGAAAAAGATGAGTATACTTGCGAGAGCACAAGCTGGTGAAAACCAATCAGCTCTTCAAAACAGAAATCAAAATCAAAATCAGAATTTTAGGAGAAACCAACCTCAAAATAGACCAAGGGATGATGATCAACAGATTACACCTCCTTTTCACCAAAACTATGTGAGTGAGGTTGAAGAAACAATTGAAAAAATAGAGGAAGATGACATAAACGTGTTGGGAGTAGACAATGATAATTTTGAGGTTCATTACAATAGGAAACAAGGTTTATACACAGCCTATGATGATAAAAGAGTAGAGGATGAATATTACTATCAAGAGCTGGAAAATGTCATCATAGAAACTCCAAAAGAATATGACCTTCGGAGTAAAAAGAATCAGCGAACTCCCAAAACTAAAACCTCTGAAAATTCTTCGAAAAACAGCCCTGTAAACAAAATGAAAGTTGTAAAACAGAAAGATAAAATAGTGGATGTAAATTATGATCAAAACAAAGAGAAAGACACTCAAAATAATGAAAAATAGAGTGCAGACCTTAGCAGTGTTAGCACCTCAGCTAGTGCTCCTATTAAAACAATTTTGACCAATGTAAATAGAGGAAATCAGCAAGTTGATTTTGCTGATAAAGTGGTGGTTAATAAAGCTGAAACAAACATTGTAAAAAATCAATTGCCTTTTAGTTTGGAGTAGGAAATTTCCAAGATAAAAATATGTGTTCCTCTTACTGAATTAGCCACCCAAGATGTATATAGATCACAAATTTTGAAAGCTTTCAACATAACAGAGAACAATGACACTGTCAATCTTAATGATGACCAACCAGAGCTTTTATTTGGTCCTAAGATTGAGGGAAGATACGAAGAAGGACTAGTTCCTCCTTTTTATGTTAGTTTGAAGATTCATGACAAAATTTTACACAATGCTATGCATGACTCAGGGGCCTCTCATAACTTAATGGCGAAATCAGTAATGGAGAGCCTGGGCCTTGAAATTACCAGACCATACAAAGATCTATACTCCTTTGACTCCAGTAGAGTGAAATGTTTAGGTTTGATCAAAGATCTCTGTGTAAAATTAGCACAAATTCCATCCAAGTGTTTAGTGATGGATATTGTACTGGTTGATGTACCCCACAAATATGGTATGTTTTTATGAAGATATTGGGGAGCTAAGTTACAAGGAACAATGCAAATGGATATGACATATGCTACTATTCCTGTTTTTAATCAAATAAGAAGACTTTATCGGGAATATCATATGAAATACATGGTAAGTAGCCAAGAAATACCAGAAAACTCTCCTATATATTTTGTACATACAGGCCTTGACTCATTTATTCTCTTCAATCATGAAATATCAAATGAGTAGGAAACCTTAACTGATTTAATGGCCACCCCTCACTATAACATAGTGGTAGATACAGAAAAGGAGGAAGACAAGATAGAAGCATCAAAACACCATGTCAAAACGTAAAATCACTATAAACTAGTCATGGGTCTAGAACTACAAAACAATCATCCATTACTTGTTAAATTTGAGAACCAAGAGAAGAATCCTCAACTTAATGAAGAACATGAGGAACTAGAACAATTTAAAAACAATACTGACTATCAAGAACAATATAAAAACACATAAGATGAAAAGGATAGTAGTCAAACGAATAAATCTGAATCTATTCCTCTTTGGAGTATGAATTTTGATGGGTATTGCACTAAGAACAATGCAGGTGCAAGCATTTGGATACACAACACCGAAAACAATCATACTGAAGGGCATTCTTGCAGATTAAATTTTCAATGTTCATATAACATAGCTAAGTATGAATCCCTCCTTTTAGGCCTACACCTGTGGAATAAATTAGGAGCCAGAAGAATAAAATTCTATGGGGATTCAGATTTGATTATTAGGAAAGTGAATGGGGAATATAGTGCCAAACACCCCAGACTTAGAGCTTATAGAAATGATGTCATGGACTTACTAAGAACATTTGAGGAATCCCAACTTATCTTTGTCCCAAGAGACCAAAATATCCTTGCTCGTAGTTTAGCTTTCGCTGCTAGAACATGTCTAACACCTTATGAAACCAAACAATGCACTACCCAAATCAAATTTAGACCAACTGTCCTTAACAATGAAAAATATTGGCAAGTGTTTGATGGAGATAAAGAAATAGAAGACTTCCTACAGTCTAGAAATGAATTTTAACTACCAAGTTCAGATTCATAATATGAAGATGACTGTTCTATTCAAGAAAACCCACTTAATGAAGAAGTAAAGTCTCCAGAGATTGCTGATATAAATCTGATGTCTAATAAACTTGAACACACCACAGAAATTAGTGCAGATTTAGAAAAATAAGACTTAGAAACTCTGCAATCTAACAATCAAAGTTTGCCAAAGGGACTGGTCCCCTTAGAAGAGTTTTTTGATTTCAATGATGTGGACAAAAAACCAAAGCTGGAACCTGTTGAAACTGAAGTAGAAGAGTGTAACATGGGTAGTGAACTAAAGCCAAAAATGATTAAACTGTCTAAAACCTTACCAGCTCACATGAAGTTGAAATACAATAAGCTGTTTAAGGATTTTTTTGATGTATTTGCATGGAGTTATGAGGATCTAAAGTCCTATGATACAGAAATAATTCAGCACAAGATACCCCTCAAAGAAAACCAAAAACCTTTTAAACAAAAATTGTGCAGAAACAACCCTATTCAATTACCTTTGGTTGAGAAAGAAATCAAGAAAATGTATGAAGCTGGAATTATTGTTCCTATTATATATTCAGAGTGGGTGTCTAATCTAGTGTCATTTAGGAAGAAAACAGGAGAAATAAGGCTTTGTATTGACTTTAGGAACTTAAACAAAGCTTCATTAAAGGACAATTACCCTTTACCCAAGAGGGATCATATTTTACAATGGGAAGTTGGTTCTAAAAGGATTTCTTTGTTAGATGGCTTCTCAGGGTGCAATCAGATATTAGTGCATCCTAATGATCAACTCAAAACAACCTTTACTACACCTTGGGGTACTTTCATGTATGTGAAAATGCCCTTCGGTTTAATGAATGCTGGTGCTACATTTCAGAGAGCCATGGATATTGCATTCTTGGAATAATTAGGCTACTTCATCATTATTTACCTTGATGATATCACTATTTTTTCCAAAACAGATGAAGAAGACCTAGAACACTTGAGAAAAGTCTTTGAGAAATGCAGAAAATATGGGTTATATTTAAATCCAAAGAAAACAATGTTTGGTCTCCAAGAAGGTAATCTACTCAGGCACATCATATCAGAAGAGGGGATAAAGATAGACCAAAAGAGGATTGATGGTATATTGCAAATCATCCATCCTATAAATATCAAGGAACTTCAATCTTTCATTAGGAAGATTAATTTATTGTGAAGGTTCATACCCAACTTGGCTGAACTCCTTAGAAACATAACAAACATGTTGAAGAAGGAAGAAGGAGTTAAATGGACCTTAGAAGCAAAGAAATCATTTGAACGGGCAAAACAAGCTTTAACCAAAACACTACTTCTTATAACTCTTGAATTTACAAAGGATTTCTTCATTTTTTTATTTGCATTAGAACACACAGTAGCTACTATCCTATTATAGGAAGACTCAAAGGGACAAGAGCAGCCAATTGCATTCTTTAGTAAGGCATTGATAGATGCACCTCTGAAGTACAATATCATGGAAAAACAAGCATTTTCCTTAGCCAAAGCCTTAAAAGACTTCAGAGTATACATTTTAAATTCACACATAGTTGCATTTGTGCCAAATTCAGTTGTGAAAGATATTCTAACCCAGGATCCAGATGGAAAAAGAGGAAAGTGGATTGCTATGATACTTGAATATGATTTAGAAATCAAGCCCACTAAGCTCATAAAAGGCCAAGGACTAGCACGATTAATGGTTGAGTCTAATTTTGAAGCTCTTGATATTAACATGATAGATGCATTAGATGAATAGGAAGAATTTCCATCTCCCATTGTTGAAGATCATTTTCTGAGTTCATCTTGGTATGCTGATATTTTGTATGTTTTGCTCAATTTGAATACACCTCCTATTTTTTGTTAGCTCCCTGTAATCAGCAAGATTGGCAAAAGTCCGGTCGCAGGGAGAAACATCATTTCAACCACTTTGGGATTCTAGGATCTAGCCCTCCTGAATCCGGAGAGGGATCTCTCCAATAAGTGCAAAGATTGATTTGTCTTTGCAGTTTGGGGTAATGATATTAGGCTAGTTATGAAGGCTGAGGGTTTGTTTTGTTTTTCGGATGGTTGAGCATGATTACTTTTTGAGGTGGAAAGTTCTAAGTGAAAATAGTTTCAAAGGTGAGAAGTTGCAGGCAATCAGAGTAAGCTTCATCCAAAAAGATAGATAATTGCAAGTTTTAGTCCATTGGGCTACGGAGTCATAATAGGGTTTAATTAGAATATCAAGAGGCAAGAGTGGTCCATGGGGAAAGTCATCTATGTCTAAGGATCTCTTTGAAGTTTGATTTATGGAATGAAATGGTATAATAAGAAGGAGAATTAAACAGATGAAGAACAAAGAGCAGCCCAGGATCTGGTAAGTACTTCTAAACTAACCAGCCTTTGACAAACACTTAAGAAAAAACATAAAATCAAACTAGGATTTGGTAAGTACTTTTAAATTAGCCAACCTTTGATACACTTTCAATAGAAAACATTTTAAAACAAAGGGAAACTTGAAGGCAACTGTTGGAGTAGAAACTAGCGGGTCGGGCTCACCACAAATCCTCTCCTATCTCTGCTTTACTTAGTTACTTTCAAGACAAACACAAAGATAACACAGAATGGCCCAGGATCTGGTAATTACTTTGAAACTAGCCAGCCTTTAACACATTCCAAGGGAAACATTCAGATAGTCTTTGGGGATAAAACTAGGACTAGGGCACACCATATCTTCCTTAGTTCATCTCTACTTGACTAATAATGAACATAACATTCAAGAATAATATTCAGCTAAGACGATAAGATGAGGGAATGCCAACATTCCTATGCTTACACTGAATTAAATCATTCCCAAATAACACAAATTGGAGGAAAACATTTAGAAAAATATTTTCAGTCAGAGAAGGGTACTGATATACAGTAGCTCCTAAATCTATGCATGTTGTTCTTTATAAGAGAAGATGAAACACATTGAAAACAGAAACAATATGACAAGTTACAATGAGGAAAACATCACCGTCAACATAGACCAAGATCCCATAAATCAGCTTGTATTGATGCTCTAAACCAGTTACAGCTTTAAGTCTAATGCTTTAGTTTAGAAACCATCTACACATCTCAGCCTAATGTATCTATCACCAGCAGAGCTCCAAGGGCCAATGAACACTATTTACAGATAGAAATCTCAAGCTCAATTACATTTCAATGTTCTACAACCAACCCCTCACTCATCTTTTGTAGAAGTATATATAGAAGAATGAGGAGGTGAGATCTAATAAAATATCTTTGAAGATAATTAATACAGACTTAAATGGCTTCTTGGCCTTTGGGGGGCTCAATGAAGAGACTTACAATAGGTTTCCTCTGTATTAAATAATTTACATTAAGATTAAGCTCGGTGGGAGATTTTGTTGACCTTTGAAGCTTTGTGTGATGTCGAAGTTACTCTTCTGATATTTTGTCATTAGTTTGTCTGCAGAATTTATCCTCTGGCTTTGTTATGAGGAAGATATTTGGTCCTGATCAATAGCTTTGACCTTTGATTGAATACTTTGAGGCACAGGTGGCATTTCGGTAGCTAAGAGGAATAAATTTGCCTCAGATGTGGTGGTGGAGGCTTTTTATTGATAAAACACTTAAGATTTTCTTCAACTGTGTTTTAATTGGGGATGGGGCTTTTGATAATCATTCTTAGCCGTGATCCCCGCAAATCTTTCTTCAATCTTCCATCCTGGTACATTTTTTTCTTCGAAACTGATACTCTCTGACTATGCTTGATTCACTGTGTTTTTTGCTGATGTGCAGGGTTGCGCTAGGGTGATATGGCATCAATGCCTCATGAATCACCAATGAAACATGAATTTTAAACCCTGCGAATGATTTTCATTGGTGAATCGAAGGCAGGATAATCTTCGCCCTCTGCCTTCGAAATTTCTTCAGTCATGGCGGAAAAACCATTTAAATCCTGCAAAATAAAAAAAGACTATTGTAAAATCCTGCATGTATAGGTTCGCTGCATCAGAAGGCACATGGAGGGAGCATGGCCATTGGATGGAATCATCCAACGGTCTAGATTGATCGGGAGAAGTCAAAGAGAAGGCAGAAGAATATTTTAAATCAAAGTCGTTGATCGTGCAGAGATCGATGGTCGGGAACGGAGGTGAAAAATAACGTGATAGGGTCACTTTATTTGGAAAAAATGAAGAAAATAGGTTTAGAATGGTGTGTGGGGTTTGGGACAATCATGGGCTGTCGGATGAGAGCAGCCCACACGATCAACGGTGGAATAACAGGAACTAATAAACCTTAAAAACACACTTGGACTTCAAAATTTAATTAAACCATGTTGAGTAAAGTTCCCAGGTCCAGATTTGTTGACTGGATGAGGAACCATTGAGACCCGCTCCAATAGAAATCTTCCGCGTTGATGCTGATGTGGCGTTGGGACTACCGGCACTACTGTGGATGAGGAGACCGGGCAATGGAATGTGGGCCGTCGATCTGCAGATCAGATCGACGGTGGAGATCCTTTAAACATCGCGTCGTATCCTGGTTAACTGACGAGCTTCTTTAGAGAGCGACCACCATCCGATGAGTGACCTCAGATCGGACAGTGGATGTCCATATCGCGGCGAGTTCACGTTCGATCTATAATTCATGATGGATGACAGTTTTGTGAACAGTTCTTAGGCCACCCGTCAACCGGTGTATGGAATCACTACAAAATGAAAAATACCTCCCCTCTCTCAAAAGTGGTGCGATGGATACCGCGTGGTTTTGCAATGGTGAGTGGATGGCGGGGACCACCGGGCGATGGATTGTGCGCCGTCAATCTGCAGATCAGATTGATGGTGGAGAGTGACTTGGAATTTTGCACTGGCGGAAAAGTTTTTAAAATATAATAAAAATCGAAAGATTAATATAACCGAAGGTTTATACTTTGGGTGGAAATATTTTATTTGAAGCGGATAGGCACCCGTCTGTGAGGCCATGGGTTATATGGGGAAAACATATGACCGAGAGTTACAGAGGAGGGGCTAAACATAATAGGGCAACACGATAAGCACTTGGAGGTCTAGCGCCTGGTTCTAGCACTAGGGCGTATGGAGGGGAAGGGTCAAAGACTTAGCCCAAGGGGGCTTAAGTCTATGATATATATAAAATATGGTTTTCAATTATTTTCAAAGGGTTTTGGGGGTTTCGATAAGGCTAAGAAAGGGTCTTAAAACTTATCAAATGGAAAAGGGGAAAAACATGAAAATGAGGGTTTTTCATGGGAGATGAAGGGGTTAGAATGAGGTTAGTTTTGGAAGTATAAGGAGGGGAAAAAATGGTGTTTGTACCAGTAATCTTTCTTGGAAATCTGCAGGATTTCTGAGTGTAAAAATGGGCACAGTAGTGAAGATTTGGACAGAGGCATGAGGCCTTTAGGAGTCTTCAAGAGCCAAAAAATTTTAGCAATAAAATTTGTTTCTTGAAGGCTCTAAAAAGTCTTAGCCACCTTTTTCTATAAAATTTTTTATAGGTGGCTAATAGTGGCTCCACTTGGGGATGGTGCCTTCTTGAAGGCATCAAGAACTTCAGACTTGCATTCTCTGGGAGGCTAACCTGTGCCTCATCCATTGGGCTGCCCTTCCTTTGCTGGGATGATATTTCTTTGAAAACATGTTAGCAGCCATAAAAACAATGGATTTTCATCAATACAACTTTCTACCTCCCCAATCCTACTAATTTAACATTTTTTCTTCAATAGAGTGCACTTGGATTGGCAAACTCTTATCACAACATTTTAGTCTTTTGAAAGCATGAAATATAATCTATTTCTATTCCTTATTTCTCCATGGACTCAATTTAAATAGTTGAGTCCATATAATTTTCTACCTAATCTACTGTCTGTTGGGATTAAACTGTCCAACAGACTTTTATTCTCTAAATTCTACAACAGAAATTTAAAAACAGTCAAGTCAAGATTAAGCTATTTGACTTGCTCTTATCTATGGCATAAAAACAAGCTGCACATAGACATTTATTTTGCAGAAAATTTAAAACAAAAATTTGAAGGCCTGAGATATGAAATTTGAAAGCATCTCCTTCCTCTTTTGTATAGCTCTGTTTTGACTTTTGTTTTGAGCACTCTTTCCTTTATCAACTGGTTCAGATTTTGAGCTGATTAGAACCAGATATTTACATATTTTGACTCAAAATTCGAAACAGATTTGATTCATTCTCTCTTTGAAACCTTGGGTTTAGATTTTGAGCATGTTTGAACCTTTAATTTCTATCCTAAACTATCTACTGATAAGCCAAGTTTAAACAGTTTGGCAAATTGAATTCACTATCCTATCAGCAGAAAATTTAAAAACTAATTAGTCAATATTAGGTTGTTTGACTAACTAGAAGTTTGTTTTCAGGAGTGGCATTTAAGCTTGCACACTTTCAGATTTGTTTCTCTTTTTTGGTATGGGGGTGTACTGTTGAGCCTCAAATTTGTGCTTTCCTTCACCTCATTTTACCTCATTTTTCCCTTGTCCATTTCCATTTTAAACCCAATTGATCAATAAAAATAGTTAAAATTACTTCTAGAATGGTTTACATGACTGACTTGTTGAATTTTGTGATTGTTGCTATTGTTAAGCATTTTGACCGGAACTAGCTGCAGAATGCAGGCATTCCGTAGTAACCGGCGATTCTGCAGCTACCTTTATGTTTGAGTATGTTCCAGGTGGCCTCTGGAGGAAAAACGCATATGGGCATGATCCACGTCGTGCCTACATGGTGTGTTGCTCGTCATGGAAGAAGAAATGAATTCTGGGTACGGTTATGCACGTGTGAACACATTTGTGAAGGAAGACTCCTACTAGGACTGTCACAGTCCAGGTGTCTTTTCTCCTTCACGCAGCCACCTCAAAGACTCCTAAGATGATTTGGATAAGGAAGAAATCATTCCTAAATTATTGTAATTATTGTTACTTGCATTTACTTTATAAACTCTTGAGTAGGCCGAGAGCTTAGTTAGAAATTTTGTATTAGATTTGCTGCTAGATTTTGTGAAAACTCTGTGTTACGTCTTTGAAGACACAGAGCATTGTGTTCAAACTATTGCATCATTAATGGAGCAGACAAAATTATCTTGAAGGCGTGATTTAATTTTGAAGTTGAATGCCGTCAAGTGGTAGAGGGCCCCTGCCCCTTGAACGGATTTCTTTTGCGTAATCTAGATAAGTTTTTCCTAGCTGTCTTTACGTTCTGCATATTGAATTAGTAGTTGTTTTGTTTTATATACTGTAGTCGTACTCATTCTAGTTCTTCCATAAGAAGACACTCTTCCAACAGACTAAAATGATGAATGTTTAAATGACTATGGTATTGTAAATAGGAGTTAAATTTGTATTTGTTTTTAACTAGCTACTGTAGTCATATTCGTTCCAGTTCTTCCACAAGAAGACACTTTTCCAATAAATTAAAATGATGAATGTTTAATGACTATGGTACTGTAGGATAGGAGTTGTATTTGTTTTTAACTAGATACTGTAGTTATATTCATTCCAGTTCTTTCACAAGAAGACATTCTTCCAATAGATCATAACAATGAATGATGAATAGCTATAGTATCATAGGAATTAGTTGTAGTTTTTAGTCTTCACTATCACATTTGCACTTGTCCTAATCACTCTTCCACAAGAAGAAATTCTTCCAAGACATCCTTAAGAAGTTCAAGATATGACCGTGATGTGATAATTTAGTTTTTTAATTGCTTTCAGTTCATTTGCTTTCAACTGCATACAAGTTCACAGTCAGAATTGTTCTACCTCTTCCACAAGAAGGAACTTTTCCAAAATATCACTAATGATGAACAAACAGATTGTGTAACCTCATAGAATAATGCATGTTAATTAGAATGCTCCGGAGTTTGATTTTGCATTTAATTCATGTCCAGCTACTTCGTTTCAAAGTTTGATGATGGCTTATGGTTTAACATTGTTCTAGTTTAGAAGCATCTTAAGCTCATGTTTAAATCGATTCATTGCACTTACATCTCATAGTCACATTATCACCCTTTGCACAGTAAATCACTTTAGTTGATAGGACTCATAAGACAGCCCTCATTATTTACAAATATCTTTTTGTTCTGAAAACCACCAGTGATCCATAACCTTAGGAACAGAAGATAACATCATTACAAGGTCTGAAATATATCTGCAAATTCCTCACCATAAACAGAGCTCTTCCTCAACAGAACCACCTTGAAAAGAAACCAATAACTCTTTGAGTATAGGCTCTGTGACATTCAATTGAAATTGCATAATAGAACTAGGAATTAGTCATGGAATAGATGAGCTTAGAATAGAATGTTGCATCATGATTAGTGTCTAACTATCTAGTTAGAAAACTTGCATATTTAGTGATCATTTCCCAAAGTCTAGTTTGTGTCATTTGTCATCATTAAGCTCTTGTTTCTATTCAGTCATAGTTTAGATGTTGCTTCAGTGTTTTTGATTACATTTTCCATTCCATACATTAGGCTCAACTGTGTTCTTGACCACCAATTTCTTTTCATTAGTTTTCTAGGCATTTTCATTGTAAACATAAAACTTCAAAAGACCAAAAACATCATAAATCAACATAAAAGACCAAAACATCACAACACACTACACACAACGCACTAGGAAACAAGCACCTAGGTACATATGGTACATTTCACTTCAGCAGTTTACAAATCCTGGTTGACAATTAAATGAACTCAGTTTAGGAGACTAGATTGAGACACAACATTTTGGCGCCGTTGCCGGGAAAGTGAAAACTAGGTAACCTTTGTTTCTTAGCATCCAAAAACAATTTTATGCGTAGGGAGAGAGATTCAAGGGGAAGATTTATAAGCAGCAGAGGCAGAAGTTTGACATCTAGAACACCACTTGTTTCATCTAGATCTAGAGCTAGTACACCTTTAACTCAAACCCATCTTCCATCCTTTACTGATCCTGGACTTCTAGAAGATCTAAGGTCACCTATTCCATTAGAGAAACCTTCCACTTCATCTACTGAACCTGCCATAGAAGAGGATCCAAAAACCTTTGTTGAGGATACAAACCTTTCTACTTCCACAGGAGAGTCAACCATGGCAGAAGAAGGAGGAGGAGGAGTTGTTAATGGAGAACACACATTATTTGGAGGAGGTAGAGGTAGAGGTAGAGGAGAAGGAGGAAGAGGAGGTAGAGGTAGAGGAGAAGGAGGAAGAGGAGGTAGAGGTGCAGATGGAGGAAGAGGTAGAATAGGAAGCTCTTTTGGGTTCCCTATACTTGATGAAGAAACCAATACAGCCATGAAAAACATTTCACCTTCTGTCCTTCCGAACTTCTATGGACTTAAAACTGAGGATCCTGAAACTTTCTTATTCGAATTTGAAGTGCTGTGTAGGACTTATGACTATCTTCAAGATGCTCAAAAATTGAAATTATTTCCTTCAACTCTGAAAGGATCAGCATTGAAGTGGTTTATGAGCTTAAACAGTAGTTCCATTAGGACATGGGAAGACATGAAACAAGCATTTCTAGAGAGATACTTGGATTATTGTATGCCGGTTAATCATAAGGAAGAAGTGTTCAAGATGTTACAAAAATAAGATGAAAACTTAGAAGATTTGTTGGAAAGATTTAATACAACATAAAAAGGGCACAAATGGAAAACCTAGATCAAGACACTTTAAAAGCTCTTTTGTTGAAAACCATTAGGGATGAATGGTTGGATATCCTTAACATGATGGGAAAAGGGGATATATCACAACTCACATTACCTGAAATATCTGAGTTATGTATCAACCTTTCCAGAGGAAAATCTAAAACTGTCAAAGGTCCAAGAGATCCTGCTCTTGCAAGGGCAAGTAAATCTGCTTCTGGGACAGTAAGTAGATCAAAAATAGGACACATGCTTGATGATTTTAAATCTGACATCTTAGGGAGTCTTAGTGAACAAATAGACACCCTCAAGATACAAAACAAGCAAAAGGCTGAATCTGATGCCTTGGCAATCTTTTTTCCCAAATGTAGGAAGAAACATGCCTTGAGAGAGTGTCCTTTAGATGTAAAAGTTGTAGAAACCTGTGTTATTTGTTCTGAGAAACATGAGACCAAGAATTGTCCTTCTCTTCCTGGTCTCAAGGCTGTTTTCAAGAAGAAACTCCTACAGATTCCACAGAATCTCTTAACTTTGTATCTAGAAGACCTTGGCAGGGATCTCAGACACAGGGATTTCATGATCAAATGTATAATCAACCTCCACCTTGGAATTCTTGGCAGCAACCTTGGCCCCAATTTCAAAATCAATCTCAAGCTTGGGCACAAGGATCACAAGGTTCCTATGGAAGATACTCTCCATATTATCAGTATCCACCATCCTATCCACCATATCCACAATTTTATCCTCAAAATCCTCAACAAAATTTTCCTCAAAATCTTCAACAAAATTCTCAACAACATCATCAGAACCAGCCTCATCAAAATCAACCACTTCCATTACCATTCCCTCAAAAATCCAATCAATTACCAGCTCAGCCCATACCAAACCCCAATAATAAGAATCCTCAGAATACATATATGATAGAAGGACAACAATTTCCAAATTATTTAATTACTCCTCTAGACCTTAGTGATGTTCAACTTAGGTCTGGAAGGATACTTGAGAAGAGGAAACCTTCTGTGATCATACAAGAACAAGATAATTCTGAGGAAGACTCCCTACAGGTTAATAAAAGTCTTGAGGAAGAAACATCCTTTCAAGGCCAAAACATTGAAAAATTGAAACAAAAAGATCCAATAAGCCCAACTCCAGTATTAGAGCAACCATCCACATCTACTTCTATACCTCCCTTTCCGGAAAGATTACAAATTGACAAAGGTGTAGAAAAAAAAATAATGGTGCCTAATTATGATTTCTTGGATGAATTGAGAAATGTTTGCATTAAAATTCCATTATTGCAAGCCATCAAGGAAATCCCAATTTTAGCCAAAACAATAAAGGAGTTGAGTATGAAGACAACAAAGAAAAGAATAAGAGAAACCAAGAAATTTCAACTGGTAGGACAAATAGCAGACATTATGATGGGTAAGACTACTATTCCAAAGTACCTTGACCCAGGAAATCCAGTTGTCAAAATTCACATCAATGGAATTGAAATTCAAAACACACTCATTGACTTAGGAGCAGCAATAAATATCATGAGTAGACAAATCATGGACAAACTGAAACTTCCTAATCTTCTCTTTACACCCACACTGTTACAATTAGCAGATAGATCTGTGATCAGACCAGATGGGGTAATAGAAGACATTCCAGTGTCCCTAGACTCTTGGGAGTACCCTGTGGATTTCATGATCCTGACACCAAAGAATAATCTAGGAGGCCATCCTGTCATACTAGGAAGACCTTGGTTGGCTACAGCTGATGCTTTTATTAGTTGTAGGTCCGGTGATATGTATATTTCTGATGGAAGTTCAACAAAGAAATTCACTTTATATCCTCCAGCTAGGACAATTACAGATCTAGATGACACTCGATGGATAGAGGATGAAGAATATTTGCAACCACTCTTCACAATTTCAGAAATTAGTGAAGATAATCAAATTCTGAATACTCTAGAAAATTTTGAATCTTCTCCAGAGCACAAACAAGAATCATTTCAAGAGAAATCCAATATTGAGTTCTTGTCATCTAGACAGATGTCTCTTCATTCTATGGACAAATTTGGCGGTTCTACAAGTGAAATTTTTCCAGGCAAGACCTTGAATATAAACAAAAACCTGGAAAAATCTCAACAAGAAGAACTAGTCAAAGTATTACAGAGACATTCTTCTGCATATGCATGGGAATACATTGACATGAAAGGGATAAGTCCCAAGACTTGTACTCATCACATCTATATAGAGGCAAATTGCAAACCAATCAGACAACCTCAAAGACGGATGAATCCAAATCTTAGGGAAATTGTCAAGGAAGAATTACAAAAATTGTTAAATGCTAACTTCATTTATCCTATTTCAGATAGTCAGTGGGTTTCCCCTTTAGTAATTGTACCTAAGAAAAATGGAAAATGGAGGGTGTGTGTTGACTACCGAGAACTGAATAAAGCTACTCTTAAAGACCATTTTCCCTTACCTTTCATAGATCAAGTATTAGATACATTAACAGGTAAAAAGTACTTTTCATTCCTGGATGGATTTAGTGGTTACAATCAAATACAAGTAGCACTTGAAGACCAAGATAAAACCACATTTACTTGTCCTTGGGGTACCTATGCCTACCGAGTATTGCCATTTGGATTGTGCAATGCACCTGCAACATTCAAAAGGGCAGTATTAGGAATTTTTTCTGATCTGATACATGACTGTGTAGAGGTGTATATGGATGATTTTACAGTTTATGGGGATACATTTGAAGAGGCTTTAGAAAACTTGGAAAAGGTCTTAAAAAGATGTCAAGAAGCAAACCTTTCTCTTAGTCATGAAAAATGTTTTATGATGTTCACTGAAGGTATTGTTTTAGGGCACCACATTTCGGGGGATGGGATTAGAGTTGATGAAGCGAAAGTTGAAGTTATTTCTAACCTATCCATTCCAAGTTGTCAAAGAGATGTAAGAAGTTTTCTAGGATTTACGGGGTACTATCGGAGATTTATAGAAAACTTCACCAAAATAGCATCTCCTCTTTTCAAATTACTCACCAAAGGTTGTGAATTTAAGTGGACTTCTGATTGCCAGTTAGCTTTTGAAACCCTGAAAACCAAAATTTCTGAAGCACCTATATTAAGGGGACCTAACTGGAAGTTACCTTTTCATATCTCGACAGATGCTTCCGATACAGCTTTAGGAGCAGTATTGGGACAGAAAGATTTAATTCCCTATGCCATCTATTATATCATTAAAAATTTGACTCCCGCAGAGTTAAACTATACTGTAACTGAAAAAGATTTTTTAGCTGTTGTTCATGCCATTAACAAATTTAGACACTATATAACAGGCTATGAAACTTTTGTTCACACTGATCATTCTGCAATTAGATATTTAATGAATAAATCAATCACTAATGGTAGAGTTATAAGATGGTTGTTATTATTGCAAGAATTCAACATTACTATTCTAGATAGGCCTGGAAAACAAAACACTGTGGCTGATTTCCTGTCTAGAATTCAAAATATCAAAGATGACACTCTAGTTGAAGATCAATTTCCTGATGAATATCTTTTTGCAATCTCTACTCAAACTCCATGGTTTGCTGATATTGCCAATTATTTAGTTTCAGGAAAATTTCCTTCAATTATGAATGCAAGGGATAAAAGAAAAATAATTAATGATAGTGCAAGATATTCATGGGTCGCTAATGAGTTGTACAAGACAGGTTCAGATTTGATCATTAGAAGGTGTGTTCGTGAAGATGAGATGCCTGAAATTCTCAAGGCATATCATGATGAACCTTGTGGCGGACACTTTGCAGATAAGAGGACAGCCTATAAGATCCTTAATTTAGGATATTATTGGCCATATTTGTTTAAAGATGCAAGGGAGTATGTCAAAAGGTGTGACAGTTGCCAAAGGGTAGGGAAACCTTCTCCTTCAGGTGAGATGCCATTACAACCTCGGGTACACATTGAACCTTTTGAAAAATGGGCCTTGGATTTTGTAGGACCTATTAGTCCTCCATCAAGACAAAAGAAATACATATTAGTTTGCACTGATTATGTTACTAAGTGGGTAGAAGCTAAACCATTACTTGTTGCTAATGAATCATTTGTAGTTACTTTTCTTTTTGAGGATATTTTTACTCGTTTTGGTGTCCCAAGGAAAATTGTTACAGATCAAGGAGCTCAATTTACATCAAGGCTAGTGGAGCAAATGATGGAGAAGTACAAAATCAGACATAGAACATCTACTCCTTATCATCCACAAGCAAATGGTCAGGTGGAATCCACTAATAAAGTCATTGAAGGAATCCTAACAAAGACTCTTCATCTACATAGAAGAGATTGGGTAGATAGGCTTCCTGAAGCCTTGTGGGCCTATAGAACTACATGGAGAAACACAACAGGCCATACTCCTTATGAGCTTGTTTATGGGAAGCAAGTTTTGTTTCCTATAGAGTTCCAAATTCAAACATTCAAGATGGCGGTTCAGCTAGGACTTGATCTAACGGAGGCACAAAAGCATAGACTGGAGCAAATTAATGAATTGGATGAGATCAGACAAGATGCAGTTCAGAAAACAAGTCTAGTCCAACAGCAAAGGGCTAGATGGCATGACAAGTACATCAAAGAGAAGAAATTTAAAGAGGGTGATTGGGCTCTCTTGTTTGATTCAAAATTCAAGGATTTTCAAGGAAAATTTCAGACACATTGGCTTGGGCCATATGAAATTGTTCGAATTTTTGATAATGGGGCAGTAAAAATCAGAACTATAGATGAAGAGGAGGTCACTTTTCTTGTGAATGGCCATAGACTGAAACTATACCACAAGCCACTCTCAAGAGAAGAGTTTGTCAAGAAGTTCCAAGGAGACAATGATGTGAAGTTAATGAAGAAGAGTCTCTCTTCTTCATCAACTTGATTAAATTTTCTGAAGCATTTCTCTTTTGAAAAAAAAATAAAAATAAAAAAAAATAAAAATAAAAAAAATAAAAAATAAAGGTATAAACATGAAAACCAATCACTGATTGGCATGTTTATACAGAAAAGATAGGGTGAAAATCAGAGTCTCTCTGACACTCTAACTTTTTCCATTTTTGTTTCTAAGCAGCTGTTATAAAAATCATAAGTTCAGTGCCATAGTACTTATGATTCATTTCATCTCACTCCATTCACTATCCATCCATACTTCATCTCATCCATCATTCACATTTCACTCCATTCCACATCTCATTCATTTCACTCCATCTTCCATTCACTTCATTTTCATGTCAAAACATAGAATTTGATATCTTGCTGCAAGTGAATAAAAATATGCCATGAATTGCAGTACATCCCTTATGTTCCTTCATTCCATGAACTGAATCCATTTTTATTCCATTATCCACTTCATAATCCATCATCCATTTTCATCCATTTTCATAAACATTTCACCCATCTTCCAGAAACATTTCATTTTCATGATTAAAGTATTCTACAGGAACATTTTGCAGCTCAGTGGACATTCTGCAGCTGATCACCTTTTCTGCAGCCCGACAGTCTTTTCGCAGCTATAAACCCTGAAGGCATCAACCAGCAGACATCAGAATTACAGCAAAGTGATCCAGTGAATTCATGAATAAAAAATATCAAGAAAATTGTGAAAGATTCCTCCAAAGATGAGCAGAGAAGACAAAGGCTACACAAACATCAAATAAAGGGCAGAGGTAACAAATTTAAATTACGATGGAAATTCATAAAAATTTAGCATAGTTTAGTTGTGGATTATTCGAAAGGTTGTTTTAATTATTTTATTGATCAAACACCAAACAAAACCCTCTACAGACTTTGTATTAAATCTTCCAATTCAAATTTTCTATCCGATAGCATTTGAGCGGTGAAACGGCCAAAGCATTTGAAATTCCCACGACTCTTAACCAAGTTATTTAATGATGAAGATTTTTCATGCCGTCGTAAATCCTCCGCCGTCTCCTCAAATCATTAATACAATCCTCCACCTCACTCCACCACTCTATGCCATGACCATTTGCCATAACGTCATTCCGTAGCCAGTATTCCATTCCGAAGGCAGAAGCATTATTATCATCAGGAGCAGAACAGAAGAGGTAAATTGGAAGCATAACGGTGTGAGAACTCAATGAACAGATAGCTTATCACTGAGAACGAAGTTTGGAGCATTTTCACTGTCAACACAGAATTGTGGCCGTATAGAGTTTAAAGCCTGTTGCTACCAGAAGACAGAGGTGCTAAAATTGAAGACTTTGCTACCAAAGACAGAGGTGTGGTAGTGATTGAAGTTTGAAGTCTGTTGTTACCCGAGACAGAGATGTTGTAGTGTTGAATTTGAAGCATACCATTTGCTATCAGAGACAGAGGTTGAGTTTGAAGTCTGTTGTTACTAGAAACAGAAGTGTTTTTCAGTGATTGAGTTTGAAGTCTTTCTATTATCAAGGACGGAGGTATTGCACAAAAAGAAACTTGAAACCATCTACCATTGTCTATCAGAGACATATTAGCTCGAAAATTGAAATTGCTTTCATATCACTCCAAAGTTCAACAGAAGTACATCAGTCTGAGGTTTCGAAGGCATTCTTCATTATCAAATAGAGGCATACCAACCAGAGATTTTGAAGACTGTTGCTATTATAAATCAAAGGTATGTCCTTCCAAAATTGAAGCCATTTTCATTTAGAGCTTGAAGCCATTTTAGTCCGAAAGTAAAAGACATTGTTTTGTGGGTAGAGTATTAATTTGATATTGAAAAACATCATGGGTTTCATCGTAAGGACTGAGCCTGTGGGATCAAAATATTTAGAAGGTTACCCATAGTGCAAGGAGATGTTACAACAAATAGGATGGCTTCAACTCTTGGAAAAATTTAATGGCTTCCATAAGGAAGTAACCAAAACATTTGCCAGATCATTCCAAGGTACTGAAGTTGAGATAGGGGATGTCAAGTTTGCTATTACTGAAGTTTTTATAGCAGAGGCTACAGGATTGTCCAGAACTGGGGAAAGATGGTTTAAAAATAGGGAATTCCACAATGACTCATGGAAACAAATTTTTAAATCACCAAATATGGATGTTAGTGTGTTCAAGAAAGGAATTCCCAGTACAGCCTTGAAAAGCAAATGGAGAAACATACTACTTCTTTTACAAAAGTTTGTTACATGTGAGGGTAGATATGGGACATTTTATGTCTACCATATTAGACTAATGTTGCATTTTCTAGGAGAAGATTTGAATTTACCATATTTCTTGTATCAAAGTCTGAAGAAAATGGCTTCCTGTATTCAGAGAAGAGTTCAGTTTTTAGAGACAACCCTGTATCATCATGGGTTGGTCAAAATTTTAATTGAGCATCATCTATCTAAAAAAAATGATACATGGGATGATTTCTTAATAAGAAATCATTTTGAAGAAGCAAAAGAACTATCACCTGAACCACAGCCCACAAAAAGAAGTAGGAAATGGAGGACTCCAAAAGGTAAAAATGACAAACCAGTTCAAGAAAGCAGTGAGGAAGTCATTTTGGAAAAGTTGACTCGAATCAAGAGCCAACTAAAGGAAAAGAAGATAATCAAGGAATCTGTTATAGAGAAAGGAGAGGGGTCCTCTCAACTTAGGAGAAGCCACAGATTAAAAGGAAAACTGAAGAAAACATCAATCAAACAAACAGCGGTAATCAATATTGAAGATGAAGAAACATCCATGGAAGAGTATGATGATGAAGATTTTTATGAAGGCACCCCTGAGATTGATCCTGCTCAACAGGAAATCTATGATTATGTGGAAACTTTAGAGAGAACAGCTTCAGAAAGAGAAGAGAGAACCCCCAGTCCTCCACTGACTGAAATTGATATATTAAGGAGGGACAGGTATGAGTTGGAAGTATTGAATAGACACATTAAAAATGAGAATGAAATTCTCAAAGATCAAATCAAGCTCAAGACTGACATGAACTCAACCTTATCCCTGCATATAGACAAAGTAGAGAGGACCAATGAGAAGATGAAGACAAAAAGGAACAAAAGTTGATCGAACATGATAAAACCTGGGTTCAAGCTTGATGAGGAAGCCAGAGGCCTCTGTATTGGATAAAGAAAGGAAGAAGGGGATTAGATGTCCTTGCAGAAGCCTCAGAATTCATAGGATAATTTGCATGAGGACATGCAAAGAGACAGCAGTGGGAGTATGTTGAGCCTCAAATTTGTGCTTTCCTTCACCTCATTTTACCTCATTTTTCCCTTGTCCATTTCCATTTTAAACCCAATTGATCAATAAAAATAGTTAAAATTACTTCTAGAATGGTTTACATAACTGACTTGTTGAATTTTGTGATTGTTTCCATTGTTAAGCATTTTGGCCAGAACTAGCTGCAGAATGCAGGCATTCTGTAGCTAACCGGCGATTCTGCAGCTACCTTTATGTTTGAGCATGTTCCAGGTGGCCTCTTGAGGAAAAACGCATATGGGCATGATCCACGTCGTGCCTACATGGTGTGTTATTTAAATCACTGGAAGAAGAAATGAATTAGGTACGGTTGTAGATGTGAACACATTTGAAGGAAGACTCCTACTAGGACTGTCTCAGTCCAGGTGTCTTTTCTCCTTAACGCAGCCACCTCAAAGACTCCTAGAATGATTTGGATAAGGAAAGACATCATTCCTAAATTATTGTAATTATTGTTACTTGCATTTACTTTATAAACTCTTGAGTAGGCCGAGAGCTTAGTTAGAAATTTTGTGTTAGATTTGCTGCTAGATTGTGTGTAAACTCTGTGTTACGTCTTTGAAGACACAGAGCATTATGTTCAAACTATTGCATCGTTAATGGAGCAGACAAAATTATCTTGAAGGCGTGATTTAATTTGGAGTTGAATGCCGTCAAGTGGTAGAGGGCCCCTGCCCCTTGAACAGATTTCTTTTGCGTAAACTAGATAAGTTTTCCTAGTTGTCTTTACGTTCTGCATATTGAATTAGTAGTTGTTTTGTTTTATATACTGTAGTCGTACTCATTCTAGTTCTTCCATACGAAGACACTCTTCCAACAGACTAAAATGATGAATGTTTAAATGACTATGGTATTGTAGGATAGGAGTTAAATTTGTATTTGTTTTTAACTAGCTACTGTAGTCATATTCGTTCCAGTTCTTCCACAAGAAGACATTTTTCCAATAAATTAAAATGATGAATGTTTAATGACTATGGTACTGTAGGATAGGAGTTGAATTTGTATTTGTTTTTAACTAGATACTGTAGTTATATTCATTCCAGTTCTTTCACAAGAAGACATTCTTCCAACAGATCATAACAATGAATGATGAATAGCTATAGTATTATAAGAATTAGTTGTAGTTTTTAGTCTTCACTATCACAGTTGCACTTGTTCTAATCACTCTTCCACAAGAAGAAATTTTTCCAAGATATCCTTATGAAGTTCAAGATATGACCGTGATGTGATAACTAAGTTTTTCATTTGCTTTCAGTTCATTTGCTTTCAATTGCATACAAGTCCACAGTCAGAATTGTTCTACCTCTTCCACAAGAAGGAATTTTTCCAAAATATCACTAATGATGAACAAACAGATTGTGTAACCTCATAGAATAATGCATGTTAATTAGAACGCTCCGGAGTTTCATTTTGCATTTAATTCATGTCCAGCTACTTCGTTTCAAAGTTTGATGATGGCTTATGGTTTAACATTGTTCTAGTTTAGAAGCATCTTAAGCTCATGTTTAAATCAATTCATTGCACTCATATCTCATAGTCACACTGTCACCCTTTGCACAGTAGATCACTTTAGTTGATAGGATTCCTAAGATAGCCTTCATTATTTACAAATATCTTTTTGTTCTGAAAACCATCAGTGATCCATAACTTTAAGAACAGAGGATAACATCATTACAAAGTCTGAAATATCTCTGCAAATTCCTCACTATAAACAGAGCTCTTCCTCAACAGAACTACCCTGAAAAACAGCCCTTTCTTTGGTATAAGGCTCTTGTGACATTCAATTGAAATTATGAATAGACTGAAATTAAATCATTGAATAGATAGGCTTAGATAGAATGTTTAGTCATGATTAGTGTCTAACTATCTAGTTAGAAAACTTGCATATTTATTGATCATTTCTCAGAAGTCTAGTTTGTGTCATTTTTCATCATTATGCTCTTGTTTCTATTTTTTCTATTGATTAACTGTTTCAGATGTTGCTTAGGTGTTTTGATAACATTTGCTCATTCCATACATTAAGGCTCAAGCTGTGTGATTGACCAACAATTTCTTTCATTAGTTTTCAGACATTTTCATTGTAGACATAGAAACTTCAAAGACCAAAAACATCATAAATCAACATAAAAGACCAAAACATCACAACACACTACACACAACGCACTAGGAAACAAGCACCTAGGTACATATGGTACATTTCACTTCAGCAGTTTACAAATCCTGGTTGACAATTAAATGAACTCAGTTTAGGAGACTAGATTGAGACACAACATGTACCTTTCTTGTTTTCATAATTTGCCCTATTTTCTTTCTTTTCTTTGTTTTTGTATTTTTTATTTTTTATAACTTTGAATGCAATGGTGGATGAGATATTTATAATGAGAAAAATATAGAAGGGCTTTAAAACATAGGATGGGTCAAGAGAAGTAATGTTTAAGTATCCTGCCATTGACAAGACCCCGGAACAAATCTACTCCATTCAACTCCTGCAAGAAAAATGCATTGTTACCAGCAGCTGAATGAATAGAGTAAGGGCCAAGCCATAAGTTGTCAAATTTTCCATGCTTGCCCTTTTCTTCCCTCCTTGAGTCCCACTTTAAAACTTTGTCCCCAATTTTGAAATTGTTGGCCTTTGTTCTTCTGTCAAAAATATTTTTAATGCTGTCTTGTTTTTGCAATGCTTTGTTATAAACTTCCTCTCTAGTTTGCTGAAGATGGATGGTCTGATTTATCCTTCTGATCATGTCATTTTATTCAGTTTGAAAATCTTGGATCAAATTCATCACTGGTACCCCAAGAATGTTTGTAAAAATTGCATTAGTACCATACACAAGCTGGAAGGGTGACATGCCAATAGATTTCTTCAAAGTCAATCTATCAGCCCAAAGTGCATGAACTAGCTTTGTGTGCCAAGACTTTTTATTGTCCTCCAACAGTTTCTTGATTATGTTCACTAAAATTTTGTTTGAGGATTCTACAAGTCCATTAACTTGAGGGTAATAGGCCGTGGAATGTCCCAATGTTATCTGATATCTATGACAGAACTCAACCATCCTCTTTGATCCAAATGCTGCTACATTATCAGTGATAATCTTGGTAAGACAGCCAAATATAGAGCGAATGTTAGTCTCCATGAATTTTATAATAACTGAATCATTGGATTGCCTACAAGGTATGGATTCTATCCAATTAGTGAAATAGTCTGTGGTAGTGAGAATCCATTTATGCTGGGCAAAGGATGGGGGATGGATTTCTCCTATGAATTCAAGTCCCCACTGTTGAAATAGGGCTTCAACAGTGATTGGATGTAGAGGTAGGGGTAGCAGTTTTCTTTTGCCTTCAAAAAGTTGACATTTATGACAGGTTATGATCATCTTGTGCACATCATGGAAAAGTGTAGGCCAATAGAAACCAGCCCTCAAAATTTTGTTGGCTGTTGTCTTCCAATACAAATGACCTCCACACTCTCCTTCATGGAAGTGGTACTTAACATTCTCTGCATCAAACTCAGGCAAACATTTAAGCAATACACTACTTGCATTTTTCCAAGAAAAACGTTTATCTATAATGAAATAGTTTGCAGATTTTAATTTTAAGAACCTTGCCTTTGTTTTTGTCAAACCGGAAGGTGTATTCAATTTAAGAAAAACATAAATTATATCAGCATACCAAGAGGAATTCATAAAATGGTCTTCAATAATGGGAGTTGAGATTTCCTCTTGTTCATCCAAAGCATCAATCATATTAATATCAAGAACTTAAAAATTTGGTTCAGCCATTAATCTTGCTAGATCTTGGCCTTTGATGAGTTTAGTGGGTTTTATCTCTAAATCATATTCAAGAATAACAGCAATCCACTTACCTCTCTTACCATTTGGGTCCTGTGTTAGAATGTCTTTAACAACTGAGTTTGGGACAAAGGCAATGATGTGTGAGTGAAGGATGTATACTCTGAAGTCTTTCAAAGCTTTAACCAAAGCAAAATCTTGCTTCTCCATCATGTTATACTTCAGAGGGGCATCCCTCAATGCCTTACTAAAGAATGAAATAGGCTTCTCTTGTCCTTGTGGATTTTTCTGTAAAAGGACAACAGCTATGGTATGTTCTGATGTAAATGAAAAAATATAAAAATCTTTTGAAAAATCAGGACTTATTAGAACTGGTGTTTTGGTTAAGGCTTGTTTCGCCAGTTCAAAGGACTTCTTTGCTTCCAAGGTGCATTTTATCCCTTGCTCCTTCTTCAACATGTTTGTAATATTCCTAAGGAGCTCTGCCAAGTTTGGTATGAACCTTCTCAAAAGGTTAATCTTTCCGATGAAATATTGCAACTCCTTGATGTTCCGAGGATGAGAGATTTGGAAAATGGCCTCAATCCTCTTTGGATCTATCTTTATACCCTCCTCAGAAATGATGTGCCCAAGAATTTTACCTTCTTGGAGACCAAATAGTGTCTTCATAGGGTTTAAGGATATCCCAAACTTTCTACATTTCTTCAAAACTTTTCTTAATGTTCTAAGTGCTCTTCATCTATTTTTGAAAACAAAGTAACATCATCAAGATAGATAATGATGAAGAAGCCCAGTTCCTCTGAGAATGCTATGTCCATGGCTCTTTGAAAATTTGCTCCAGCACTCATTAGACCAAAGGGCATTTTCACATACATGAAAGTGCCCCATGGTGTAGTAAAGGTTGTCTTTAATCGATCAGCAGAGTGGACTAAGATCTGATTGTACCCTGAGTAGCCATCAAGCAAAGAAATTCTTCTAGACCCTACCACCCATTGTAAAATATGATCCATCTTAAGTAAAGGGTAGTTGTGTTTAAACGAAGCTTTGTTTAAGTCTCTAAAGTCTATACAAAGCCTGATCTCTCATGTTTTCTTCCTAACTGACACTAGATTAGACACCCATTCAGAATATCTAATAGGGACAATAATACCAGCCTCATACATTTTCATGATCTTATTCTGAACCAAAGGCAACTGGACAGAGTTTATTCTGCGCAATTTCTGTTTGAATGGTTTTTGGTTTTCTTTGACCGGGATTTTGTGCTGTATTATTTCAGTGTCATAGGATTTAAGATCTTCGTAACTCCACGCAAAAACATCAGAAAATTTTCTAAACAGGTCTATGTATTTGAGTTTAATGTGAGCTGGTAAAGTCTTAGACATTTTAATCATTCTCGGCTTAATTTCACTGCCTATATTGCACTCTTCCACTTCAGTCTCTACAGGTTCCAATTTTGGTTTATTTGCCACATCGTTAAAATCGAACAACTCTTCTAAAGGGGCCAGTCCCTTAAGAAAAATTTCATCTTTAGAGTGCAAAGTTTCCAACTCCTCTGTTTCTAACTTTGTATTCATCTCTGTTTTGTTTTTTGGTTTTCTAGTTAGAAGATTAATATTGACAAGCTCAGGAGATGGCTCTTCTTCACCAAGAAAATTTTCTTCACCACAGTCTGTATCATAGTCTGAGTCTGAACTGTGTAGCTCGAATTCATTTCTGAATTGCATGAAGTCTTCTATTTGTTTGTCTCCGTCAAACACTTGCCAGTATTTTTTATTATCAGGCACCGCTGGTCTAAATTTCACCTGAGTTGTGAAATCTTTGGTGTTATATGGCATTAAGCATGTTCTAGCTGCAAAGGCTAAATTGTGGGTGGAAATATTTCTTTTTCTTGGGAAAAAAATCAGTTTGGACTCCTCAAATGTTTTTAAAAGGTCCATGACAATGTTTCAGTAGGCCCTAAGTCTGGGATGATTTGCGTTATACTACCCATTAACTTTCCTAATAACTAACTCTGAATCCCCATACACATTGATTCTTCTGGCTCCTAAATTTTTCAATAGATGTAAACCTAAGAGAAGGGATTCATATTCAACTATGTTATTAGAACACTGAAAGTTTAATTTGCAAGAAATGCAGTCTGTGTGGTTATTTTCAGTGTTGGAAATCCAGAAACTTGCACCAGCGTTAGTTTTAGTGTAGGATCCATCAAAATACATACTCCACGGAGGAATATTCTCAGTTTCATCTGTTTGGTGGTTGTCCTCTTCAAATAACGTGCTTCTTGATTGTAGTGGAATATCAACACTTAGTTGTATTTGTTTCAACTCCTCATGTTTTTCATTGGGTTGAAGATTTTTTTCTTGACTATCTAGGTTTAGGAGCAATGGAGACATGACTTGTGGCTAAAGACCTTTGTTTGATTTACTAACATTCATAGTTTCATCCAACTATTTTGACACTTCTACATTGTCTTGATCCTCCTCTCTATCTGTCATTAAATCATACAAGGTCACTTGTTCGCTAAAAGTTTCATCATTCAACATGGTAAAGGAATCAAGGCCTGTATTTACAGAATAAAGGGGAGAGTTTTGTGGTTTTTCTTGGCTTCTGACTGTGTATTGCATATAAGACTCCCTGTAAAGTATTCTATTCTGATTGAAAACAAGGATAGTCACATAGGTCATGTCCATTTTCATAGTCCCTTGTAACTTAGCCCCCCACGATCTTGATAACAACATTCCATATTTGGGGGGAACATCAGCCACAACAATGTCCATGACTAGGCATTTGGTTGGAATCTGGGCTAAGTTAACATAGAGATATTTGATTAATCCTAAACACTTTACTCTGCTTGAGTCAAAGGAGTAAAGATCTTTGTAAGGTCTGGTGATTTCTAAACCAAGGCTCCCCATTACAGCTTTTGGCATTAAATTATGAGAAGCCTCGGAATCATGTATAGCATTGTGCAAAATCTTGTCATGAACGTTTAAACTCACATAAAAGGGAGGCACAGGTCCCTCTTGATACAAACCTTCAATCTTTGGACCAAAAATAAGCTCTGGTTGGTCATCAGTAAGATTGACAGTGTCCTCATTCTCTTCAATGTTTAAAGCCTTCAAAATTTCGGTCCTATATACATGGTGGGCAGCTAACTCAATCAAAGGAACAGGGATTTTGATCTCTGAAACCTCTTGCTCTAGGCTGAAAGGAATTTGACTCCTTAAAGTACTTGTTTCATCCCTATTATCTGTCACTCTATCAGCAACATCAGCTTGTTGATTTGTTTTATTTATTTTTGACAAAATTGTTTTAACAAGAGTACTAGTTGAGATGCTAGTACTACTAATGTCTGCACTATGTTTTTCATCGTTTTGAGTGCCCTCTCTTTACCATTATCAGAATTTACAGCCACTGTTTTGTCCTTTTCTTTGACCATTTTAAGCTTGGTTGTAGTGTTGCTTTGTGAAGGCTTGTCGGAGGTTTTAGTGTTGGGAGTTTGTTGATTGATTTTTCTTCTAAGGTCATATTATTTTTAAGATTCTACGATGAAATTTTCCATGTCTTGATAATAATTTTCAACATCATCTCTTCTGTCATCATGAGGTGTGTATAAACCTTATTTTCTATCATAATGAACCTCAAAGTCATCATTATCTACTCCCAGCATGTTTATATCATCATCCTGTATTATTTCATCTTCTTCCTCAACCTCTCTTACATAGTTTTGATGAAAGGGAGGAGTGATCTATTGATCATCTTCCTTAGATCTGTTTGGAGGTTGGTTCCTTCTAAAGTTATGGTTTTGGTTATGGTTTCTATTTTGAGGAGAGGTTTGGTTTTGACTTGCTTGGTTCCTTCTAAAACTATGGAAGGAGGCCATGGTTGATGAAATGGAATCCTTGCACAAAAATGAGGCATGGGATCCGGTGGAGTTGTCGGCTAGAAGGAAGCCCATTGGGAGAAAATGGGTGTTTAAGAAGAAGATGAATGTAGAAGGCAAGGTGGAGATATACAAAGCTCGGTTGGTAGAAAAAGGTTATTCCCAAGTGTCGGGAATTGATTTTGGTGATATTTTTTCTCCTGTTGCCAAAGTTACTTCTATTAGATTACTTTTATCTGTTGCTGCTGCATTTGATTTTGAGATAGAACAGATGGATGTGAAGACAACATTTCTTCATGGGGATCTAGAAGAGGAGATCTACATGAAGCAACCTGAAAGCTTTATGGTGAAGGGTAAGAAAGAACTGGTATGCAGGTTGAAGAAGTCTCTGTATGGGTTAAAACAGTCACCAAGGATGTGGTATCGGAAATTTGATACCTATATACGGGGACTTGGCTTCACCAGAAGCAAGGAGGATCACTGTGTTTATTTTAAATTAATTGGTGACCATGTTATTTATTTGGTCTTGTATGTGGATGATATGTTGTTGATTGGAAATGATAAAGAAATTATCCAAGATTTGAAGACCCAGTTGTTCTCCAAATTCGACATGAAGGATCTTGGTGCTGCAAACTATATTTTGGGCATGGAAATTAAGAGAGATCGGGAAAAGAGGAATCTCTGGTTAAACCAGAGGAAGTATGTCGAGACTATATTGCAGAGGTTCAATATGCAGGATAGTAAACCGGTGAATGTTCCTATTCCTGTAGGTGTAAAGTTTTCTGCTGAACAGTGTCGCAAGACACAAGAAGAAGAGGAGGATACGTCCTGTGTTCCATATGCAAGTGCAGTGGATAGTCTGATGTATGCAATGGTATGTACTAGACCAGACATTGCACATGCAGTGGGAGTATTGAGCAGGTTTATGTCAAACCCATGGAAGGAGCATTGGATAGCAGTGAAGCGGGTTTTCAGATATTTACGTGGCAGTAGTGATTATGACTTGTGCTACCAAGGAAGACCAGGATTGGAAAGAATGTTGGACATTCATGGTTTTTTTGATGCAGACTTAGCTGGAGATCTGGACCAAAGAAGATCTACAAGTGGGTATGTGTTTAACCTATTTGGAGGCGCAGTCAGTTGGATGAGTAAAAGACAGTCTGTAGTGGCTCTTTCAACTACAGAGGCCGAATACATAGCAGCCACTCATGCAAGCAAGGAAGTAGTTTGGTTGCAAATATTGCATTCAAGTATGGGGTTGGTACAACAAGCTATAAGGATAGACTGTGATAGCCAAAGTGCAATTTTCTTGGCTAAGAACCCTGCTTACCATTCAAAGACAAAGCACATTGATGTTCAATATCACTTTGTTAGAGATATGGTTGAGGATAAAAGGGTGTTGCTGGTAAAGGTGGACACTTTGAAGAATGTTGTAGATGCATTGACAAAGTCTATGAGCACTCAGAAGTTCTCTTGGTGTAGAGAAACAATGGGTGTTGAAGAATTGGCCCAATGACTACGCTCTCTTGTGGCCTCTTGTGGAAAGAAAACAACAAGTGGGAGAATGTTGGGTTTGTGTTATATTCTTTCCACAACTAGCCCCACGCACTGTACATTGCACCGGGCGCAACAAGGGGGTCACAAGGGAGGAGGCAGCCCCCACTGTTGGGGTCCGGGGCAGCGCCCCGGCGAATTTTTTTTTTGTATGCGGACCCACTCATAGGCAGACCCACCCATGTTTTGTGCATGATTTTGCACAAGGTTTTGGGGTACGATGGTTTTCGGCCCCTGGTATTTTGTAGACCCGGTCAATGGAACTACGGTTATGTTCTAATCCAGGGTTAATGGATTGGGGTTTATGTATGCTTCGGCATGTATATATATGTGTTTTAACACTAAAAGGAATATAATGAAAAATCAAGCTGGTCGTCCCGATTTGGGATCCAGGGGAAAATCTCTGTGTTTTTCTGTTTTATGTTTTATGCTCTCGATATTGTTTATTTTCTGTTATAATATTCCTGTGTAGATAATTTCTGTTCAGGGTTAAAACCTACACTCCTAGCTCTGCTTTACTTATTTACTTTCAAGACAAACACAAAGATAACACAGAATGGCCCAAGATCTGGTAAGTACTTTGAAACTAGCTAGCCTTTAACACATTCCAAGGGAAACATTCAGATAGTCTTTGGGGATAAAACGAGGACCATGGCACACCATATCTTCCTTAGTTCATCTCTACTTAACTAATACTGAACATAACATTCAAGAATAATATTTAGCTAAGACAATAAGATGAGGGAACGCCAACATTCCTATGCTTAAACTGAATTAAATCATTCCCAAAATAACATAGATTGGAGGAAAACATTCAGATAAAGATTTTCAGTCAGAGAAGGGTATTGATATATACTAGGTCCTAACTCTATGCATGTTGTTCTTTATAAGAGAAGATGAAACACGATGAAAACATAAAAAAAATGACAAGTTACAATGAGGAAAACATCACCGTCAACATAGACCAAGATCCCATAAATCAGCTTGTATTGATGCTCCAAACCAGTTACAAATTTAAGTCCAATGCTTTAGTTTAGCAACCATCTACACATCTCAGCCTAACATATCTATCACCAGAAGAGCTCCAAGGGCTAGTGAACAATATTTATATATAGAAATCTCAAGCTCAATTACATTTCAATTTTCTATAACCAACCCTCACTCATCTTCTGCAGAAGCATATATAGAAGAATGAGGAGGTGAGATCTAATAAAAGATCTCTAAAGATAATTAATATAGACTTAAATGGCTTCTTGGCCTTTGGGGGGCTCAATGAAGAGACTTACAATAGGTTTCCTCTGTATTAAATAATTTACATTAAGATTAAGCTCAATGGGAGCTTTTGTTGACCTTCGAGGCTCTGTGTGATGTTAAAGTTACTCTGCTAATATTTGGTCATTATTTTGTCTGCAGAATTTATCCTCTGGCTACGTTATGAGGTAGATATTTGGTCCTGATCAATAACTTCAGCCTTTGATTGAATACTTTGAGGCACAGGTGGCATTTTAGTAGCTGGGAGGATTCAATTTTCCTCAGATGTGGCGGTGGAGGCTTTCTGTTGATAAAACACTTAAGGTTTTCTTCAAACTATGTTTTAATTGGGGATTAGTCTTTTGGTAATCATTCTTAGCCGTGATCCCCACAAATCTGTCTTCAATCTTCTGTCCTGGTACATTTTTGTCTTCGACACTGATACTCTTTGACTGTGCTTGATTCACTGTGTTTTTTAATGATGTACAGGGATGCGCAGGGGTGATATGGCATCAATGCCTCATGAATCACTGATGAAACATGAATTTTAAACCCTGTGAATGATTTTCGTTGGTGAATCAAAGACAGGAGAATCGTCACCCTCTGCCTTTGAAATTTATTTAGTCATGGCGGAAAAACCATTTAAACCCTGCAAAAAAAAAAAAAAACTACTATAAAATCCTGCATGTATAGGTTCTTTCCTTCAGAAGGCACATGAAGGGAGCATGGTTGTTGGATGGCATCATCCAATGGTAGATATTGATCAGGAGAAGTCAAGGAGAAGGTGGAAGAATAGTTTAAATCAGAGCCGTCGATCGCGCAGAGATCGACGGTCGGGAGTTGAGGCAAAAAATAACGTGGCAGGGTCACTTTATTTGGAAAAAAAGAAGAAAATAGGTTAAAAATGGTGTGTGGGGTTCGGGATTATCGTGGGTCATCGGATGAGATTGGCCCACATGATCAACGATGGAAAAAAAGGTGCCAATAAACCTTAAAAACACACCCGAACTTCAAAATTTAATTAAACCATGCTGAGTAAAGTTCCCGGGTCCGAATTTGCTGACTCGACAAGGAACCATGGAGAACAGCTCTAATAGAAATCTTCCGCGTGGATGTTGATGTGGCATTGGGACCACCGACACTGTTGTGGATGAGGGGACTGAGCGATGGAATGTGGGTCATCGATCTGTAGATCAGATCGACTGTGGAGATATTTTAAACGCCACGTCATATCTTGGTTAACTGACAGGCTTCCTCGGAGAGCGACCACCATCCAATGAGTGACCTCAGATCAGACATTGGACGTCCATATCGTGTTGGGTCCACATCTGATCTTTAACACGCGATGGACAGCGATTTTGTGGACAGTGCTCAGGCCACGCGTCAATCGCTGTATGGAATCGCTGCAAAATGAAAAATAATGCCCCGCTCTCAAAAGCAGTGCGATGGATACCATGTGGTTTTGCAATGGTGACTAGATGGTGGGGACCACTGGGTGATGGATTGTGCACCGTCGATCTGCAGATCAGATCGACAGTGGAGATCGACTTGGAATTTTGCACCGGCGGAAATGTTTTTAAAATATAATAAAAATCGAAAGATTAATATAACCGAAGGTTTATACTTTGGGTGGAAATATTTTATTTGAAGTGAATAGGCGCCCGTCTGTGGGGCCATGGGTTATATGGGGAAAACATATGACCGAGAGTTACACAGGAGGGACTAAACACAATCGGGCAACGCGATAAGTGCTTGGAGGGCCAGCGCCTGGTTCTGGCACTAGGGCATATGGAGGGGAAGGGTCAAAGACTTAGCCCAAGGGGGCTTAAGTCTATGATATATATAAAATATGGATTTCAATGATTTTCAAAGGGTTTTGGGGGTTTCTATAAGGCTAAGAAAGGGTCTTAAAACTTATCAAAGGAAAAAGGGGAAAAACATAAAAATGAGGGTTTTTCATGGAAGATGAAGGGGTTAGAATGAGGTTAATTTTGGAAGTAGGAGGGGAAAAAATGGGGTTTGCAGCAGTAATCTGTCTTGGAAATCTGCAGGATTTCTGAGTGTAAAAATGGGCATAGTCATGAAGATTTGGACAGAGGCATGAGGCCTTTAAGAGTCTTCAAGAGCTAACACTTTTTAGCAATAAAATTTGTTCCTTGAAGGCTTTAAAAAGTCTTAGCAACCTTTTGCTATAACAAATTTTATAGGTGGCTAACAAGTTTGTCTAAAAGAAAGGCAAGTTTTTTAATGTTAAAAGATGTTAATTACTGTATTTTGGATAAATGTCTATATTGGAAAAATGCTAGTTGATTATTGCTTAAATGTTTGCCTGATAATGATGCAGATAAGATCAAGCATGAGTTCCATGAAGAAGAATGTGGAGGCGACCTTTATTGGAAGAAAACTGCCAACAAAATTCTGAGAGCTGGTTACTATTGGCCCACCCTCTTTCAATATGTCCACAAAATGATTATTTCCTATCATAAATGCCAACTCTTTGAAGGCAAAAGAAAATTGATTCCCTTACCCTTGCATCCAATCACGGTTGAAGCTCCTTTTCAGCAGTGGGGTCCAGATTTCATAGGAGAAATCCATCCACCCTCATCTGCCCAACATAGATGGATTCTCACTGCAACATACTACTTTACCAAATGGATAGAAGACATCCCTTCTAGGCAATCCAATGAATCTGTTATCATAAAATTCCTTGAAAATCATATCCTCTCTAGATTTGGCTATCCTAGGCAGATTATTACTGACAATGTTGCTGCATTTGGATCCAAAAATATGGTTGAATTCTGTCACAAATATTAGATTACATTGGGCCATTGTACTACTTATTATGCTCAAGGTAATGGGCTAGAAAACTCCTCAAACAAAATTTTGGTGAACTTAATCAAGAATTTGTTGGATGACAATAAGAAATCATGGCACACAAAGCTAGTGCATGCACTATGGGCTGATAGATTAACACTTAAGAAATCAATTGGAATGTCACCCTATCAGCTAGTTTATGGAGCAGATGAAATTTTTCCAACCATTCTAGGACTGCCAGTCATGAAGTTGATCAAAGAGGTTCAGTCTAAAGAAAATGATATGACAAGAAGAATCAATCAGACTATACATCTTCAACAAACTAGAGAGGAAGTCTACAACAGAGCATTACACAAGCAAGAAAACATCAAGAAGTTGTTTGATAAAAGAACCAAGGCCAGTGATTTCTGCATTGGTGACAAAATTTTAAAGTGGGATTCAAGGAGAGAATATAAGGGAAAACATGGAAAATTTGATAACTTATGGCTAGGCCCTTATCTCATTCATTTTACTACTGGTAACAATGTTTATTTCTTGCAGGAAATGAATGGAACTGAACTTTTTGGAGGTCCTGTCAATGGCAGGATGCTCAAACATTATTTTTCTTGATTGTATTAGTTTGAAGCTTTTTATTTTTCATTGAAAATACCATATCTTTCACTGTTTTCAAAGTTAGAATCTGGAAAAAATAAAAATAAAAATAAAAGAAAAAAATAGAAAAGAAAAGAGGTCAGAGTGAAAACAAGAAAAGTATAGCCCCATACCAAAAAAGAGAAACAAAATCTGAAAGTGTGCAAGCTCAAATGCCACTCCTAAAAGACACACTCCTAGTTAGTCATACAGCCTTATCATGACTAATTAGCTTTTAATTTTTCTGCTGATAGGTTAGTGAATAGATCAACCAAACAACATAATCTTGGCTTGTCAGTGAGATTGATTAGGATAGAAGAAAAAGGTTCAAACAAGCTCAAAATCTGAACCTATGAATTTCAAAAGATGAGTGGCTCTAATTAGATCAAATCTTGAGTCAAAGATAGAAAAAGAAACTAGTTCTAACATGCCCAAAACTTGAACTAGAGAACAAAGAGAAAACAAACAAACTAAAAAATAGAGCTGAAGAATAATGAAGGATGTTTTTAAAATTTTCAGATTTTAAGCTTTCACCATTTTGCTTTACTTTTCTACAATTTTAGTCTATGTGCAACTTGTTTTTATGCCATAGATATGCATCAAGTCAAACTGCTAAATCTTGGCTTGTCTTCTTTTAAATTTCTGTTTTATAAATTAGAGAATAAAAATATGTCAGAAAGTCTAATCCTGATAGATAGTAGTTAGGTAGAGAAGCTTATGAAATCAACTGCTTAATCTGAGTTCATGGAGAAATAAGGGTAGACTTAGACTAGTTTCTATGTTTTCAAAAGAATTAAATGTTGATGAAAATATTTTGATAATCCAAATGCACTTTGAAAGAAGAGAAAATGTTAGGATAATTAGGATTGGGTAGGTAGAAAGTTTGTTTTGATAGAATTCCATTGGTTTAAATGGTTGCAAAAATTATCATATCAAAAGAAGACCAGAAAAAGAAAAGTAGGTTGCAGCCCAATGGATGAGGCATTGACCAGCTTCCAGAGAAGACATGTCTGGAGTTCTTGACACCTTCAAGAAGGTGCCATCCCCATGTGGAGCCACTATTAGAAACCTATAAAATTTGTCATATCAAACGGTGGCTAAATCATTTTTAAGCCTTCAAGAAACAATTTCATGCCAAATTGTTAGTTCTTAAAGTCTTATGAAGATAAATAATCCTTTAGTTAATCTTCACTGTTGTTTCCCTCATAATCCTGAAAAATTTGTTGTTTGCCTAAAAACACTGCTCAAAATCCCATTTTCCCATCATTTTTACCTCTCCTTTCACTCATAAATGACCCCATTTTCATCTCTTTTTCTCCATGAAAACCCCTCCATAAGCCTCAATCAACCTTCAAAATCACTCTAAGATCCCTTTTAAACCTTATATTTCTCTATTAATTGGTTTAAAAATGCCTTCATTCCCCTATTAGAACCACTAAATTGGCTTAAAAACATTGTTTTTAAGGCCTAACATAGTCCAAAAAACATTATAAATTTATTAAAGCCCCCGAGGGCTTAAATCTAGTAAAACCTCCACCTCATAAAACCATAAGCCCTACAACCGAGCGCTAAGGGCTTAAAAAATCTCCAAAACCCTTCAAAACCCAACTTTCTTTTGATTTTGTTGTTCCTTGACGAAAAGATTTTAAATCAATATAGACCGTTGATCTTCGCAGATCAACGACCATCGTCGCGCTCGATCCTCACTCTTACATTTTCCTCTGTACATTTAACTGCGTTGTATCATAGAATATTGACCATCCATCATTTAAATCCAACGGTCGAGGTTAAATCCAATAGGCCCAACTTCTGTCGGGACCTACCTTCCGCCTAGAAAAACACCCAGCCACTCACAAGCTGCTACCTGGACTCCACCACCTCCCCAACTTGCATCTTCCTCCATCGTGTGTGATCTGCACCGTTGTATTTGCACCCATCCATCCGATGGCTAATGTTCCATTTTGAAAAAGTTTTGTGACTACAGTTTAAACACCAAAATTTTTTGCAAAAAGGGTGGTATTCGGGAGGACGCGCGTCAAGAGATGTATCGTATCGCATTTGTTTTGGGCAAACCACTTACCCCCACAAGTAGAATGTGAAAACTACCAAAGGTTTTTCGCCAAACCACATTTCCCCATTGCATTGCATTTTTTCATTCAATATCCACCATTCATCCTTTTGATCGAACGGTTCTCATCAGATCTCAACCCTAGGTCTTTGCCCCTTCATTTATTCTCCGGAGCATTTCATCGAGGCTTCTCCACCGTCAATCTCTGAAGATCAACGATCTTGATTAAATCTTCCCCCCCCCCCCCATTGCATTTCCCCCCATATGAACTCCCAAGTGCTCCATTGCTTGATCCTGGCCATCCATCATTTTCATCCAATGGCCCATATTACACTTTGACCCCAAGTCATTTCCTCCATTTATCCTCTGAAGGTCTCCTCGCCTGATCTCAACCGTTTATCTTTTTCATCCGACGGTTCAGACTTAATCTGACTGCCATTCACCCAACCGCCTCCCCATCAAACCCATCGAGCAATCTCAATCGTCAATCAATCTGGATCGATGGTCACGGTTAAACCTTGCCTCCAAAGTGGCCTTAACCTATTTTTCACGGATTTCCTAACTTTGTGTTTTTTTTGCAGGTTATTAATGTTTTTTATATAGTTTTCAAAAATAAATGAAGGTCGGGGATGACGATCCCCAAGGCCATTATCCATGAAGACAAGGAATCTACAGGGTTCCAACAATGGTTTTTCCATGCCTCATGAGCATTTGTGAAGTCATAAAGCCCTCTGCGTGCCTGCAAAACAACAAAAACACAATGAATAGGAAACAAACAAAGAGTATGAGTGTCACAGCATAATATTAAAGCATAAATGAAGAATTAAAGGTTTTTAACACAGTTTTGAGGGATTAAGGCACAAACTCAGTAAACCAAAGGCCTAATCCTGAGACAAAGACAGTATGAAGACCAGAAATGAAGATCAATACCTAATTAGGCCTAAAAACACAAAATAAAGAAAATTAACATTTTTTTAAGGAAAAAAGGAGAAACGTCAATCCGAAAGGCCTCCACTACCACATCAGAGGCTAATTGAATCCTCTCTAGCTACCAAAAAGCCACCTTCAGCCTCAAAGAAATCAAATAAGGCCTAGTTATTTCCTATTTCAAAGATATTTGACTAAAGATAGCTGAATAGTTATTTTAAACAAAAGAAGATATTTCAAACTGTCAGTGAAGTTATTGTAAAAGATAGATAGAGCCTTAAAGTCAATCTTTTCGTCCATTAAGCCTAAAAAACCGGAAACAAAGTTATGAGATAGAGTAATAGATAGAATGCATTCCTACCTTATGCCTTACATAGTTTTGAAGTCTTGGAATTGCATTAAGTGTAGAATTAATGATACTTGAACACTAGAAACGCTTCCACCTCCTCATATAAGATCTCCTTCAGGAGCACATTGTAAAGGGTTGGTTGTTGAACTTTGATGTAATACTTGTTTCTTGAAACTTTCTATATGTAAATAGTTTTCAGAGGCTCTTGAAGCTCTGTTCATGATCAAAGAAGTTAGGCTGAGAAAAGAAGATGTTGCTGTACTGAAACATTGGACTTGAAGTATGTAACTAGATTGACATCAATATACAAGCTGATTCATGGGATCCTAGTCTATATCATTGGTGAAGTACCTCTTATTGTAACTTGTTTTCCTTTCATGTATGCCATTTTGTTAACTTTTCTCTAATAAAGAATAGCAAATGTAGAACTAGGATTTACTGTTAAAAGTACTCTAATATCACTGATAAGCTTTATCTTCATGTTTTCCTCCTATTGTGTGTTTAAGAATGACTTAAGTTAAGTGGAAACATTATCAAGGAAGGTTGGTTTTTCCATGTCTTGATGTGCAAAACTTGAAAGGAAGTTCTTGAATGATATTTTCTTTACATGATAAATAGAGTTAGACTAGAAAAGTTTATGGTTTGCCCTGTCTTCTAGTTTCTTTCTCCAAAGGTTGTTTTGAAGGTTTCCCTAAGAGTATGCTGAAGCAGGCTTAGATTTTAATGTATCTTGCCTGATCTTAAGCTGCACTTTGTTTTCTTATATGTTTTGATCCTTTCTGAAAGTAGTCATGTGGATTGCTGAATTGTTTATATGATAAGTTAGCTTTAATACAAGCTTGTCCAAAGAATTTTAAGGTTAGTCCTATCTTTGGTTGGTTTCAAATAGTTGCTTAAAAAGGATTTTATTGTATGGAAAGTTGATAAATCCTTGTTTAAATTATTGAATTTTTCCACCTTCTCAACAATTTTAATTTTCCACTCCATCATTTAAATCTAAAGGATCTTTTGATATAGATGACTTGCCCCTTGGACCACTCTTGAAACTATTGTGCAATTAAAACCTTTTATGACTCCGTAGCCCAATGGATTAGATGTTGTTTCATATCTATCCTATCTGCTAAATCTTGTTCTGATTATTCAATCCTTCATCCCTTTGAAACTCTTTCATTTTTAGGACTTTCCACTGAATTAAAAATCATACTCAAGAATCCAAACAAACAAAAAACCCTTGTTCTTAATAACTAGCCTAATATCATACCAAAAGCGTTAAAGATAAATCAATCTTTGCACTTATAGAGAGATCCCTCTCTAGATTCAGAAGGGCTAGATCCTAGAATCCCAAAGTGGTTTTATGGTGTAGTCTCTGCAACATTTATTCTTCCCACTCTGCTAAATTATAGGGAACTAAAATTTTCTGGCGACCATACTGGGGACTTCTGAAGTAATAGATAACTTCACAACTCAGATAATCCCTTTTTGAAAATGAACCAGGTGTCTACCTAGAGTGGTTTTGATTGTTGATGGTGAAGAACTTTCAAGCCCTAAAATCAAGTAAAAATCCTTCATCCAGTGACTCCACTGAACATCAGTAATCCAAAACAATTAGCATTCAGTGCAGTATAAGTAGCTCTCTTCAAGCACTACGAAAGCAAGTTGTAATCATGATAGGACTCATTTTTAATTAGTGACAAACGAAGCAACCCTTAGGATTCTCACAGAGACTTATCAAACCTTGAAGGAATCAGTTAACTTAGCGAAAAGAGTAAACTCTATTTGTCTCATCACCTTAGCAAAGTGTTGAAATAGATTTCGAACACTCTCACAACCTATAAGACTGAAAAAACTTTGAAAATCCAAAAATATTTTAGAAATATTTCAAAATAAACATGGTGGTGGAACCATAAAACATTTTACATTCACAAAAGCTAAAAATTTTCCACCTAGTGACTCCACAACCCTTAACATACCTAAAGACTCCACTAGGAAACCCATTTATATCATAACATCATACATACTCAATTAAGAAGACTTTGAGGATTAAAGTTTTCTTGCTAAATATCAGTTAGCCTACTAAAGATTGTCATATTTGGTTAAAATTTTCTTGTTGTTGGGTCTAAAAGCATAGCATAGTGGCTCCTAGAAGAATCCATACTAGAGCCTATCCTAACCAAAATCCTCCTGAGATAGTTGATAATCCTGAAAGAATACTTAAGAAGTCTCCTAAGGCCAAAGCTTCAACTTTTGTTAGATCACTCCATAGAGCTAATTCTATTCCTGAAAACCTTGCATCTCTACAAGAATCACAAGTTCACTTAAGAAATCCATTCAGAACTAGGTCAGTTGATGATATAGATCAAATAGATTTAGAGTATCCACCTTCATCCCAAGATAAGGGTGAACATCTTGGTAGTAGAGAAACTACTCTGCCTGATTTACATTTCCTTCATAATTTTGGTTTCTCTCATCCAATATCAGCTCAAAAATCTCTTGCTGGTCCATCCACATCTATTCTTCACACATTCACTGTACAAAACACCCCACTCCAGCCCACTTTCCCTCTTGTTAATCCACCCCTTGTAAATCCACCTCTACCACCTATCATGGCAACATGGTATGCCCCATTGGTCCTTGCTTTTACTATAGTCAATCTACCATAGGACTATCAGTCCAAGATACCATTATTTGATGTCATTGGTACTACTGCTGCTTTACAACATGTGGATAAGATGAATGACTACTTTGATCGAAATGAGATTGATGATGAAACTGTCAAACTTAGGTTATTTGCTCAAATTATAGGGGGAGAAGCAAGAAAATGGTTCAAAACCTTAACCCCTAATAGTATTAATGATCTCCAAGATCTCCATCAACTGTTCCTAAACAAGTGGGAAGTCAAGAAAAATCCTCTTCAAATACTTTCAGACTATAAAAATCTCAAAATAAACATTGGGGAAAGTGTCCAAGATTATTGCAATAGGCTCAATAGTGTTTATAATGCTCTTCCCCCAGACTTAAAACCTTCACAAGGGTCAGCCTTGAAAATTTTTCCCGAGGGATTTGATCCTAAAATGGCTTATCAACTTAGAGAAAGAGACCCTTCCACTCTAGATGATATGCAAAAAGGAGCCTTAGCTGTGGAAGTAAATCTAATGGAGAAAAGAGATAGAATGAGGAATGAGAAGAAAGTATCTTTTAGGGAAGAATCTGCACCCTCCACATCTAGCTCTAAAATGGAAAGAATGATGGAAGAAATGATGAAAAAGATGAGCATACTTGATGGAGCACAAGCTAGAGAAAACCAATCAGCTCTTCAAAACAGAAATCAAAATCAAAATCAGAATTTTCGGAGAAACCAACCTCAAAATAGACCAAGCAAGGATGATCAACATATTACACCTCCTTTTCACCAAAACTATGTGAGTGAGGTTGAAGAAACAATTGAAAAAACATAGGAAGATGACATAAACATGTTGGTAGTAGACAATGATAATTTTTAGGTTCATTACAATAGGAAACAAGGTCTATACACACCCTATGATGATAAAAGAGAAGAGGATGAATATTACTATAAAGAGCTGTAAAATGTCATCATAGAAACTCCAAAAGAATGTGACCTTAGGAGTAAAAAGAATAAGGGAAATCCCAAAACTAAAACCTCTAAAAATTCTGCAAAAAATAGCCCTGTAAACAAAACCAAAGTTGCAAAACAGAAAGATAAAATAGTGGCTATAAATTCTGATTAGAACAAAGAGAAAGGCACTCAAAATAATGAAAAACAGAGTGCAGACCTTAGCAGCGTTATCACCTCAGCTAGTGCTCCTATTAAAACAATTTTGACCAATGTAAATAGGGGAAATCAGCAAGTCAATTTTGCTGATAAAGTGGTGGTTAATAAGGTTGAAACAAACATTGTAAAAAATCAGCTGCCTTTTATTTTGAAATAGGAAATTTCCAAGATAAAAATATTTGTTCCTCTTACTGAATTAGCCACCCAAGATGTATATAGATCACAAATTTTGAAATCTTTCAACATAACAGAGAACAATGACACTGTCAATCTTAATGATGACCAACCAGAGCTTTTGTTTGGTCCTAATATTGATGGAAGATACCAAGAAGGACCAATTCCTCCTTTTTATGTTAGTTTGAAGATTCATGAAAACATTTTACACAATGCTATGCATGACTCAGGGGCCTCTAATAACGTAATGCCCAAATCAGTAATGGAGAGCTTGGGCCTTGAAATTACCAGACCATAAAAATATCTATACTCCTTTGACTCCAGTAGAGTGAAATGTTTAGGTTTGATCAAAGATCTCTATGTAAACTTAGCACAAATTCCAGCCAAGTGTTGAGTGATGGATATTGTAGTGGCTAATGTACCCCCAAATATGGTATGTTGTTATCAAGATCTTAGGGAGCTTAGTTACAAGGAACAATGCAAATGGATATGACATATGCTACTATCCCTGTTTTTACTTCCATGTTATCATTGTCGCCTCTTATTGGAGCCACACCCACTCCTTCGTCTGCACCTCTTATTTCTTCTTGGGGAATTCCACCAGTCTTGTATATACCTCCTAAAAATTTCTAGAATTTTTCCTTGCCTACATCATCTTCTGTGTCGATCATGGCACCTCATCTTAGTCAACCGATTGGATTAAGAGTATTTTCACCCAACCTTCTTGAACCAACAATCGCTTTTCCTCAGTCAGGCATGGTTACTTCCAGAAAGATGTGGGGGGAATCATGAGTTTTTCCTAGTTAGTCTTGGGGTAACATTGCTTCTAGCATGTCACAAGCTTGGTATAGTTGGCTTTTTGGAGTGACGTCGCCTGCCATCACCTTTCGTGGGGGGATAGTTTACCTAGGATAATCCTTGTTCCAAGTAGCATCTCCCACATAGGTTATCCTCCTTATGTCAGTCCTAATGTGTACAATGGCCCTTCTTTTACTCTTGGGTACAACCCAACGAGAAACCATGCTCTTGGGTTTCCTTTACTCTCTAGGGGAATATACCCTGGGGGCTAACATCCATTTACCAACCGTTCTAGCCCACAGCTGTATTATGTCAGGACAAACCATTTCATTCACTTGAAATTGCACCAATCTAATCCTTATATGAGGGGACTACAAGTTTTTTCAGGGCCTTCTCCCGCCTATGATCCGTTTATCGAACTCAACAACCCATTATTTTCTTCTCTTAATTTACTGAACATTTTGAATTTGACTAATGACGCCATACATCATGATCCCTGGTGGCCACCCATGCCCACTAAATTTCCATCCAATATTCCCAATTTTAAAGGGAAGCCTGGGGAGAATCCATCCACCCATGTTTCCACCTATCATTTATGTTTTTATTATAATTATTTGATGGATGCTTATATTAAACTCCAGTTTTTCCATAGGGTCAATGTTCATTAGTCCACATGGGATTTTTATCTTTTCCAAACCTTAGACCCACATTTTACCATTTTTACCCCCAATCGAATGGATGGAGGCCTATAAGTGTGGATGGGACCTCCCAGTCATTATTACACCCTCCTTATGCATGTGAGCATGAAATTTTGGACTATTTTTTGTGCCTCTGACTCGAGATGTATTCTAGATTTCCTTAGTACCTAGGAGATCAGTTCGACTTATCACATACTCGAGCTGGTGAAGACTTGTTGATTAGAAATTTTTATGATTTCTCATCATCTTGAGCGTCTACATACATACTCCTGGGACCTATCTTCTACCTATTTATATTATACCCTTTGAGATGGTCAAACTAGTTTTGGAGAGCTATCGTGAGTCTATGTTGCCATCTTTCCATTTATGAGACAACTTGTGAGGTTTTTGTTAATTGACTGTTCCTCTTCATGCTCATTTCCTTGTTATATTGGGGAGACTCTACTGGATCATGGAGAAAAATATTTGAGGCAAAGGTATAAGCTTTTAATTTGGTTTCCTTTCATGATTAATAGAAACACATGTTTCTTCCATTTATGTACTTGTATTCAACTTGTTATATGGTTGATTCTATGATATTTTGATATAACTATATTTCGAGGAAGGTCACTTGTTGTGTTCATTTTTTTGTGGTTGTGTGTAGGGATCCAGATCTGTTGCAGATGTGAAAGAGTGTGGGAATTTGGATCAAACCCAAAACCCTTCCCCAATCTACGAGGAGGCTAGGTGGACACATTTTTCCTTGTATTTTAGACGCGACTCCTTAAAGCATGTTTCATATTTTGGGTTGGGGATCTATTTTCATCATATTGATATTTCATTTTTTTGTCTATTGATCTAATTTTTACACAAGATCACAAACAATTTCTCTTTTCATGTGAATTTAGATGAAAAAAACCTGGATGAAGATCACCCCAAAAAAACCATATCAGAAGTTTTATTGAGATTCTCTAACAATTTTTTCTAATAAAATAGAAGCTGAGAGATAGTGAAATTTACCACAAGTGATGCAAACATTTTCATTCTAAGAGGATGAGGAAAACAAGAAATATCAATAGAAATATGATTGGTTCATGTGTGAGGTAGGTTGTCCCCATTTGATAGAGCATTCACGCAAGTGAGGTGATGAAGTAAGTGTGACATGATGGTATTAGACGTGGCAGAAAGGTCATCCAAATGGAAATCCCGATGGAAATCTAATTAGTATAGATGTTTTTGGGTGTGGAACCTAATTATGTTCTTAAATATCTTTACCTAACATTTAGCGGAAAAGAAATGAAGCTGACAAGTGTTGGAGATCTGTAATCAGCAAGATTGGCAAAGTCTGATCACAGAAACAACATCGTTTCAACCACTTTGGGATTCTAGGATCTAGCCCTCCTGAATCTGGAGAGGGATCTCTCCAATAAGTGCAAAGATGGATTTGTATTTGAAGTTTGGGGTAATAATATTAGGCTAGTTATGAAGGCCAAGGGTTTCTTTTGTTTTTGGATGTTTGAGCATGATTACTGTTTGAGGTGGAAAGTTATAAATGCAAAGAGTTCCAAAGGTGAGAAGTTGCAAGTGAATAGAACAGCTAGGCTAAAAAGATAGATATAACGTTGGTCTTAGTCCATTGGGCTATGGAGTCATAACAGGGATTTAATTGAGCAACAACATCAAGAGTGATCCAAGGGGCAAGTCATCTATATTACAAGATTATTAAGATTAGAGTGATGGAATGGAAACAATAAAGTGTTGGAGGGGTGGAAACTGATAATAATTTCACAAAGGATTTATAGTCAGTCCAAACAAGAAAAGCCTCTTAAGTAACTGTTTAAAACCAAACAAGGACAGGGCTAACCATTGACTTCTTGGGAAAGTTTGTATTAAAGCAGCTTAATTGACTAACAATCCAGTAATCCACATAATTACCTTCAGAAAGTATGAAAACATATAAGAGAAGACAAAGTGTAACTTAAGATTAGATAAAGTACTTTTAAACCTAGTCTGCTTTCAGTCAACACCAAGGGAAACTTTGAGAATCTGCATTTGGAGAATAGAAGCTAGAAACAGGGAAAACCATCACTTTTCTAGTCTAACTTTTAATAAGAAAATAAGGAAAATAACTTCCAAGAATAATGTTTAAAGCAAACAGTAGGACGAGGGAAATCCAACATTCCTAACTTTTTAGACTGTATTAAATCATTCTTAAATAAACAAATTGGAGGAAAACATTGAGATAAAGCTTTTCAGTCAGAGAAGGTTACTGATATACAGTAGGTCCTAACTCTATAAATGTTGTTCTTTATCAGAGAATAGTGAAAAATATGAAATACATAGAAGGAAAAACAATAACAAAGAAAGGGGCACTTCACCAGCGATATAGACCAGGATCCCAAGAAACAGCTTATTGATGTCAAACCAGTTATAGTCTTCAAGTCCAATGTTTCAGTTCAGCAATCATCTTCACTATCCAGCCTAACTAATCTAACACAAAAAGAGCTTCAAGGGCCAGTGAACACTATTTACAGATAGAATTCTCAAGCTCATTTACATTAAAATGTTCAGAAACCTAATCAACCAACCCCTCTCTCATCTTCTGTAGAAGTATATATAGAAGAATGAGGAGGTGAGATCTGATAAAAGACCTCCAATTACAATTAATACAGACTTAATGGCTTCTTGGCCTTTGAGGGGCTCAATGAAGAAAATTTCACACACATCTCCTGTATTAAATGATTTGCATAAATTTTTAAGCTCGGTGGGAGCTTTTGTTGACCTTTGAGGCTCTATGTGGCGTCGAAGTAACTCTGCAGAGATTTGTCATTAATTTGCATGCAGAATTTATCTTTTGGCTGTGTTGTGAGGCAGATATCTGGTCCTGATAAATAAATTCAACCTCTAATTGAATACTTTGAGGTATAGGTGGCATTTTAGTAGCTGGGAGGAATCAATTTGCCTCAGATGTGGCAGTGGAGGTGTTCCTGTTGATAAAACACTTAAGATCTTCTTTAAACTGTGTTTTAAATTGGGGATTAGGCTTTTGATAAACATCCTTAGTCGTGATCCCCAAAAATATGTCTTCCATCCTCTGTCCTTTTTTATTTTGATCTTCGTCACTGACACTCTCTAACTATGCCCGATTCATGGTTTTTGCAGGTATGCAGGGCTGCGCAGGGTTATGTGGCATCAATGCTTCATGAATGATTGATGAAAACGTGGTATTAACACCTATGAATGATTTTCCTCGGTGACTTGAAGGCGGGAGGATTTTCAGCCTTCTTTCTTCGAATTTCCTTCATTATGGCAAAAAAATCATTAAAAAACCCTACAAAATACAAAAAACTATTATGAAATCGATGCATTTATAGGTTTATTGCTACAGAAGGCACGTGGAGAGAGCGTGGCCGTTGGATGGCATCATCCAACGGTCGGGATTTGATTAAAGGAGTCAAAGGAAGGGTGGTATAAGAATTTGAATCGGGGCCGTCGATCATGTAGAGATCGACGGCGAGGAGCAGAGGTGAAGGGACGATCGTGGGCCATCGATCGCACGAAATCGACGGTCGGGAGTGCAGGTGGAAAGTCAAAGCGGAGAAGATGGGCGATGAATTTTGGACCGTTGATCTGTAGATCAGATCGACGGCAGAGATGATGTTAGCACTACACCAGAGCCTGGTTATTGTGTGAGCAACTTCGATGAGTGATCGTCGTCCGATGGGCGGCCTCAGATCAGACGGTGGACGCCAATATCATGTGGGGTCCACGTTCGATGTTTAACGTACGATGAACGACGGTTTGGTGAATAGTGCCCAAGTCACGCGTCAATCGGTGAGTGGAATTGTTGCCGATCGGAATAAAACCGCCCTCCACTCAAAGGCGGTGCGATGGATACTGCCAGTTTTGGCAATGGTGAGTGGACAGTGGGGACCACCGGGGTGATGGACTCCGCACCGTCGATCTGCAGATCAGATCGATGGTGGTGATTGACTAAAACTTTAAACCGGTGGAAAAAACTTAGAAAATAATTAAAAACCCAAAGTTTTGAAAATAACATAAGGTTTTAACATTTTGGGGGGCGGGATATATATATAATATGATCAGGCACTCGGCTGCAGGGCCTTTGGGTGCATGGAGAATTACATGACCGGGGTTTTAAAGGGAAAGGGCTAATCGCAACCGAGAAAAGTGATGAGCACTTGGGTGGCCAGCGCCTAGTTCCAGCACCAGGGCGTATGGAGGGGAGGGTTAAGGACTTTGCCCAAAGGGGCTTAAGTCTATGATATATGAAAAATATGAATTTCATGGATTTTTAATGTTTTTCAAAGGTTTAGAGGGGTTCCGATAAGGCAAAGAAGGAGTCTTTAAACCTTATCAAAGGGTTTTGATGAAGGGGAAGGGGAAAATCATGAAAATGAGGGATTCAATGGGGGAAAAGGAGAGAACAAGAGGTTAGTTTTGGGGAAAGGGGAAAAGGGTATTTGCAGTAGTAATCTATCTTGGAAATCTGCAATATTTCCGAATGTAGAATAGGCACGGTAGTAAAGATTATGGACGGAGGCATGAGGCCTTCAAGAGTCTTCAAGAGCAAACACTTTTTAGCAATAAAATTTGTTCCTTGAAGGCTCAAAAAACTTTTAGCCACCTTTTTCTATAACAAATTTATAGGTGGCTAATAGTGGCTCCACTTGGGGATGGTGCCTTCTTGAAGGCATCAAGAACTTCAAACTTGCATTCTCTAGGAGGCTAACCTGTGCCTGATCCATTGGGTGCCTTTCTTCCTATGGATTATGTTCTTTTGAAAGCATATTAGTAGCCATAAAAACAATGGTTCTTTCATCAACAAGCTTTCTACCTACCCAATCCTACAGATCGAACATTTTTTCTTCATTAGAGTGAACTTGGATTAGCAAACTCTTTTACAACATTTTATTCTTTTGAAAGAAGGAAAACTAATCTATTTCTACTCCTTATTTCTCCATGGACTCAGACTAAACAATTGAGCCCATATGATCCTCTACCTAATCTAATAATCCGTTAGGATTAAACAGTCTAATAGATTGTTATTCTCTAAATTCTACAACAGAAATTTAAAAGCATACAAGTCAGGATTAAACAGCCTAACTTGATGTTGGTCTATGGAATAAAAACAAGATGCACATAGATATTATTTTGCAGAAATTTAAATAAAAAATAGAAGTTTTAAGATCTGAAAGTTTCTCATCATAGCCTTCTCTTTTCTTTACAGCTCTAGTTTGAATTTGTTTGAGCTGTTTTGTCTTTATCAACTGGTTTGGATTTTGAGCTGATTGGAACCATATTTTTACATCTCTCGACTCAGAATTTGAAGCATATCTAAGTCATTTTCTTTTTGAAACCTTAGGTTCGGATTTTGATCATGTTCGAACCTTTAATTTCTATCCTAAACTATCTACTGATAAGCCAAGATTAAACAGTTTGGCAAATCGAATTCACTATCCTATCAGCAGGAAATTTAAAACTAATTAGTCAATATTAAACAGTTTGACTAAATAGAAGTGTGTTATTCAGGAGTGGCATTTGATCTTGCACACTTTCAAATTTGTTTCTCTTTTTCGGTATGGGGCTATACCTTTCTTGTTTTCACAATCTGCCCTCTTTTCTTTCTTTTCATTGTTTTTGTATTTTTTATTTTTATAACTTTGAATGCAATGGTGGATGAAGTATTTATAATGAGAAAAAGGTAAAAAGGATTTTGGAGCATAGGATGGATCAAGAGAAGTAATGCTTAAGCATCCTGCCATTGACATGACCCCTAAACAATTCTGCTCCATTCAACTCCTACAAGAAAAATGCATTGTTACCAGCAGCTGAATGAATAGAGTAAGGGCCAAGCCATAAGTTATCAAATTTTCCATGCTTGCCCTTTTCTTCCCTCCTTGAGTCCCACTTTAAAACTTTGTCCCCAATTTTGAAATTGTCGACCTTTGTTCTTCTGTCAAAAAGATTTTTAATGCTGATCTGTTTCTGCAATGCTCTGTTATAAGCTTCCTCTCTGATTTGCTGAAGATGAATGGTTTGATTTATTCTTCTGATCATGTCATTATCTTTAGTTTGCAACTCTTTAATCAACTTCATTACTGGTACACCAAGGTTGTTTGGAAAAATTGCATCAGTACCATACACCAGCTGAAAAGGTGACATGCCAATAGATTTCTTTAAAGTCAATCTGTCAGCCCATAGTGCATGAACTAGATTTGTGTGCCAAGACTTCTTGTTATCCTCCAATATTTTCTTGATTATATTCACTAAAATCTTGTTTGAGGATTCTGCAAGTCCATTACCTTGAGGGTAATAGGCCGTGGAATGCCCCAATGTTATCCGATATCGATGATAGAATTCAACCATATTCTTTGATCCAAATTCTGCTGCATTATCAGTGATAATCTTGGTAGGACAACCGAATCTGGAGAGAATGTTAGTCTCCATAAATTTAATGATAATTGAATCATTAGCCTGCCTACAAGGTATGGCTTCTATCCACTTAGTGAAATAGTATGTGGTAGTGAGAATCCATCTATGCTGGGTAGAAGATGGGGGATGGATTTCTCCTATGAATTCAAGTCCCCACTGTTGAAATGGGACTTCAACAATGATTGGATGCAAAGGCAGGGGTAGCAGTTTTCTTTTGCCTTCAAAAGGTTGACATTTTTGATAGGCTATGATCATCTTGTGCACATCATGGAGAAGAGTAGGCCAATAGAAACCAACCCTCAAGATTTTTTTGGTTGTTGTCTTCCAGTACCAATGACCTTCACACTCTCCTTCATGGAATTGGTATTTAACCTTTTTTGCATCAAAATTAGGCAAAAATTTAAGCAATACACCACTTAAATTTTTCCAGTAAATACATCTATCAATGATGAAATAGTTTACAGCTTTCAATTTGAGGAATCTTGCCTTTGTTTTTGTCAAACTAGGAGGTGTATTCAAATTAAGAAAAACATAAACAATATCAGCATACCAAGGAGAATTCATAAAATGGTCTTCAAAAATAGGAGTTGAGAATCCTTCTTCGTCATCCAAAGCATCAATCATATTAATATCAAGAGCTTCAAAATTGGATTCAGCCATTAATCTAGCTAGACCTTGGCCTTTGATGAGTTTAGTGGGTTTTATCTCTAAATCATATTCAAGGATAATAGCAATCCACTTACCTCTCTTACCATCTGGGTCCTATGTTAGAATGTCTTTAACTACTGAGTTTGGGACAAAGGAAATTATGTGTGAGTGAAGGGTGTACACTCTAAAGTCTTTAAAAGCTTTAACCAAAGCAAAATCTTGCTTTTCCATAATGTTATACTTCAAAGGGGCATCCCTCAATGCCTTGCTAAAGAATGCAATAGGCCGCTCTTGTCCTTGTGGATTTTTCTATAGAAGGATGGTAGCTATGGTATGTTATGATGCAAATGAAAAAATATAAAAATCTTTCGAAAAATCAGGACTTATAAGAATCGGTGTTTTGGTTAACGCTTGTTTCACCAGCTCAAAAGACTTCTTTGCTTCCAAGGTCCATTTTACCCCTTGCTCCTTCTTCAAAATTTTTGTGACATTCCTAAGGAGCTCAACCAAGTTGGGGATGAACCTTCTCAGAAAGTTAATCTTCCCAATGAAATATTGCAACTCCTTGATGTTCCGAGGATAATAGATTTGCAATATGGCCTCAATCCTCTTTAAATCTATCTTAATACCCTCTTCTGAAATGATGTGCCCAAGGAGTTTACCTTCTTGGAGACCACATAGTGTCTTCTTAGGGTTTAAAGATATTCCAAACTTTCTGCATTTCTCAAAAACCTTTCTTAAATGTGCTAAGTACTCTTCATTTGTTTTTTAAAACACAATGACATCATCAAGGTATATAATGATGAAGAAGCCCAGTTCTTCTGAGAATGCTATGTCCATGGCTCTTTGAAAATTTTCTCTAGCATTCATTAGACCAAAGGGCATTTTCACATACATGAAAGTGCCCCATGGTGTAGTAAAGGTTGTCTTTAATTTATCAACAGGGTGAACTAAGATCCGATTGTACCCTGAATAGCCATCCATCAAAGAAATTCTTCTAGACCCTACCAACCTTTCTAAAATATGATCCATCTTGGGTAAAGGGTAGTTATATTTCAATGAAGCTTTGTTTAGGTCTCTAAAGTCTATACAAAGTCTGATCTCTCCATTTTTCTTCATAACAGAGACCAGATTAGACACCCACTCAGAGTATCTAACACGGACGATAATACCAGATTCATACATTTTCATGATCTCCTCCTAAACCAAAGGCAACTAAACAGGGTTTATTCTGTGCAGTTTTTGTTTGAATGGATTTTGGTTTTATTTTAGGGGAATTTTGTGCTGTATTATTTTAGTGTCATAGGATTTAAGATCTTCGTAACTCCATGCAAAAACATCAGAAAACTCTTTAAACAGCTCTATGTATTTGAGTTTAATGTGAGCTGGTAAAGTCTTCGACAGTTTAATCATTTTCGGTTTAAGTTTACTGCCTATATTTCACTCTTCCACTTCAGTCTCTACAGGTTCCAGTTTTGGTTTATTTGCCACATCGTTAAAATCGAACAACTCTTCCAAAGGTGCTGGACCTTTAGGAAAACTTTCATCTTTAGAGTGAAAAGTTTCTAACTCTGCAGTCGTTTCTGTTTTGTTTTTAAATTTTTCAGAGAATAGGTTTATATTGACAAGTTCAGGAGACGGCTCTTCTTCACTAAGAAAATTTTCTTCACTACAGTCTGTCTCATAATCTGATTCCGAACTTTTTATTTCGAATTCATTTCTGAATTGCATGAAGTCTTCTATTTGTTTGTCTTTGTCAAACACCTGCCAATACTTCTCATTGTCAGGCGCAACTGGTCTAAATTTGATTTGAGTTGTGTAGTCTTTGGTTTCATATGGCGTTAAGCATGTTCGAGCTGCAAAGGCTAAATTTTCGGTGGCAATATTTCTTTTTCTTGGGACAAAAATCAATTTGGACTCCTCGAATGTTTTCAAAAGGACCATGACATCATTTCGGTAGGCCCTAAGTCTGGGATGATTTGCATTATACTCCCCATTGACTTTCCTAATGACTAACTCTGAATCCCTATGAACTTTAATTCTCCTAGCTCCTAACTTTTTCAACAAACGTAAGCCTAGGAGAAGGGATTCATATTCTGCTATGTTATTGGAACACTGAAAGTTTAATTTGCAGGAAATGCTTTCTATGTGATTGTTTTCAGTGTTGGTAATCCAAACACCTACACCAGCATTGTTCTTAGTGCATGACCCATCGAAATGCATACTCCATAGAGGACTATTTTCGGTTTCATCCTGGTTACTGTCCTCTTCAACTAACATGCTTAAGGGTTGTTGTGGAACCTCAGCACTTAGTTCTATTTTTTTTTATTCCCCAATTTTTCCGTTTATTTGAGGATTGTTTTCTTGATGGCGAATGTTTAAAAGCAATGGACACCCACCTTGTAGCTCAAGACCTTTGTTTGGTTTGCTACTGTCTTTAAATGCAGCAAACTGTTTTGACACTTCTGCATTGTGTTTCTCTTCCTCCCTATCGGCCATTAATCCTGTTAAAGTGACTTTTTCACCAAGTGTTTCATCATTAAACATAATAAAATAATCAAGGCCTGTATTTACAGAATACAGGGGAGAGTTTTGTGGTCTGTCTTGACTTGTAACTGTGAATTTCATATGGGACTCACTGTAAAATCTTCTATTCTGATTGAAAATAGGGATAGTCGCATAGGTCATGTCCATTTGCATAGTCCCTTGTAACTTAGCCCCCCAAGATCTTGATAGTAAAATTCCATACTTTGGGGGCACATCAGCCACCACAATATCCATGACTAAAATTTTGGTTGGAATTTGGGCTAAGTTAACACAGAGGTCTTTGATTAATCCTAAAAATTTTACTCTGCTGGAATCAAAGGAGTAAAGGTCTTTGTAAGGCTTGGTAATTTCTAGACCCAGGCTCTCCATTACAGATTTTGGCATTAAATTATGAGAATTCCCAGAATCATGCATAGCGTTGTGCAACATTTTGTCATGAACATTTAAACTTACATAAAAAGGAGGAACAAGTCCCTCTTGATATATACCTTCAATCTTAGGACCAAAAACCAGCTCTGGTTGGTCATCATTAAGATTGACTGTGTCCTCATTTTCTTCTATTCTTAAAGCCTTCAAAATTTGGGTCTTATATACATGTTGGGCAGCTAACTCAGTTAAAGGAACTGAGATTTTGATCTTTGAAATTTCCTGCTCCAAGCTGAAAGGGATTTGGTTCTTTGAAGTACTTGTTTCAGCCTTATTAGCTTCCACTCTATCAGGAACATCAAATTACTGATTTGTTTTATTTACACTTGATAAAAAAAATTTCACAGGAGTACTAGCTGAAGTGTTATTACTACTAGTGCCTGCACTCTGTTTTTCATTGTTTCGAGTGCCTTTCTCTTTACCATTATCAGAATTTACAGCCACAGTTTTATCCTTTTGTTTGACAACTTTAGGCTTGTTTGCAGTGTCGTTTTGTGAAGATTTGTCAGAGGTTTTGGTGTTGGGAGTTTGTTGACTAGTTTTGCTTCTAAGGTCATATTCTCTTTGAGATTCTATGATGACATTTTCCATGTCTTGATAATGATTTTCATCATCGTCTCTTCTGTCATCATAAGGTGTGTATAGACCTTGTTTTCTATCATAATGGATCTCAAAGTCATCATTATCTACCCCCAACATGTTGATATCATCTTCCTCTAGTATTTCATCCCTTTCCTCAACCTCACTTACATAGTTTTGATGAAAGGGAGGAGTGACTTGTTGATCATCTTCCCTAAGTCTGTTTGGAGGTTGATTCCTTCTAAAATTCTAGTTTTGGTTCTGGTTTCTATTTTGAGGAGTAGTTTGATTTTGGCTTGCTTGTGCTCTCTTAATTATGCTCATCTCTTTCATCATCTCTTCCATCATTTTCTCCATTTTCGAATTGGAAGTAGAGGGTGTGGATTCCTCTCTAAAGGACACTCTCTTTACATTTTTCATTCTTTCTCTCTCTTCCATTAAGTTGATTTCCACAGAAAGAGTGCCTCTTTGCATATCTTTAAGAGTTGCAAAATCTCTCTCTCTCAGCTGATAGGCCATCTCAGGGTCAAACCCTTTAGGAAACTTGTTTAAAGCCAAGCCTTGTGGAGGTTTTAGTTCTGGGGAAAGTGCATTATACACACTGTTAAATCTAGTGCAATAAGCTTGCACACTTTCCCCAGTTTTTCTATGGAGGTTCTTGTAATCGGAAAGGACTTGGAGAGGATTATTCTTTACTTCCCATTTTTTTAAGAAAGTTTGATGGAAGGCTTGGAGATCATAGATACTATGAGGGGTTAAACCTTTAAACCATTTTCTTACTTATCCCCCCAGACTTTGAGCAAATAATCTAAGTTTGACAAAATCATCATCAATTTCATTTCTGTCAAAGTAGTCATTCATCTTATCCACGTGTTGTGATGTAGTTGTAGCGTTACTAGCATCATATAATGGAATTTTGGACTGATATTTTTGTGGAAGATTGACTAATGGTACAGGAATGACTAAGGGAGCATACCATGTTGCCATGATATGTGCTGTAGGTGGATTTACAAGTGGTGGATTACCAAAAGGGAAAGTGGGCTGAAGTGGAGTGATTTGAATAGTGGATGCAGGGTGAGCAGAAGTGGATGGATCAGGAGTAGATTGTTGAGCTGATCTTGGGTGAGAGACACCTAAGTTGTAAAGGAAATGTAAATCAGGAGGTGTTGTTTCTCTGCCACCAAGATGTTCAATGGTTTCAGGAGAATAAAGTGAAGACTTAGACTCTAACTGATCTAAATCAGCAAGAGACCTAGTTCTAAAGGGATTTACTAAGTCAACTTGTGATTTTTGTAGAGCTGAAAGATTTTCGTGGACTGAATTAGCTCTCAAGGGTGATCTGAAAACAGTTGATAATTGAATCCTACGAAACTTCCTAAGGATACTTTCTAGTTTATCAACTAAGTCAGGTGGATGAGGTTCAGGATAGGCTCTAGTGTGAATCTTTATAGGAGCCACTATGCTGTGTTTTTCAGACCCAAATAAACAAGAAAAGTTCAACCAGGTATGACAATCTTCGAGAGGTTAACTAAACTGTTTGCAGAGATTTTAATCCTACAGTCCTCTAACTAAGTTTGAATGATTTTATAAGGATAAGGGTTCTTCCCAATGGATTCTTAATGTCTGTTCAGGATTGTGGAGTCGCCAAGTGGAATTTTTTAGCTCCTAAGGAGGTAAAAGGTTTTATGGTCCACCACCATGTTTATTTGATACCAATATGAAATATTTTAGGTTTTTTTTTTAGTTCTTCTTCTGTTTTGTGGTTTCTAATAATGTCCTGACTCTGTTTCAAAACTTAGCTGTGGTTATGAGATAAAGACAGTCTACCCTTATGGCTAAGCCAGCTGATTTTTCAAGGTTAGATAAAAACTTAATAAAATCCTAGGGTTTACCTAGTTTGTCATTGATTCAAACAAGTTTCATCGTGATTACCATTTCTTGGTAGTACTTGAAAAGGCTGCTCGTTACTCGCTGCACAATTTTCTTAAATCAAGGGTTTTCTGAGATCTTTAAAGGTATCAAAAACACTCAAAATCCCCAGCGGAGTCGCCAGAAATGTTGGAGATCTGTAATTAGCATGATTGGCAAAGTCTGATCACAGAAAAAACATCGTTTCAACCACTTTGGGATTCTAGGATCTAACCCTCCTGAATCCGGAGAGGGATCTCTCCGATAAGTGCAAAGATGGATTTTCCTTTGAAGTTTGGGGTAATAATATTAGGCTAGTTATGAAGGCCAAGGGTTTGTTTTTTTTTTGGATGGTTGAGCATGATTACTGTTTGAGGTGGAAAGTTATAAATTCAAAGAGTTCCAAAGGTGAGAAGTTGCAAGTGAATAGAATAGCTAGGCTAAAAAGATAGATATAATGCTGGTTTTTAGTCCATTGGGCTATGGAGTCATAACAGGGATTTAATTGAGCAACAACATCAAGAGTGATCCAAGGGGCAAGTCATCTATATCACAAGATTATTAAGATTAGAGTGATGGAATGGAAACAATAAAGTGTTGGAGGGGTGGAAATTGATAATAATTTCACAAAGGATTTATAATCAGTCCAAAAAAGAAAAGCCTCTTAAGTAACTGTTTAAAACCAACCAAGGACAAGGCTAACCATTGACTTCTTGGGAAAGTTTGTATTAAAGCAGCTTAATGGACAAACAATCCAGTAATCCACATAATTACCTTCAGAAAGTATGAAAGAATATAAGAGAAGACAAAGTGTAACTTAAGATCAAATAAAGTAATTTTAAACCTAGTCTGCTTTTAGTCAACACCAAGGGAAACTTTCAAAATCTGCCTTTGGAGAATAGAAGCTAGAAACAGGGTAAACCATCACTTTTCTAGTCTAACTTTTAATAAGCAAATAAGGAAAATAACTTTCAAGAATAATGTTTAAAGAAAATAGTAGGATGAGGGAACTCCAGCATTCCTAACTGTTTATACTGTATTAAACCACTCCTAAATAAAAAAATTGGAGGAAAACATTGAGATAAAGCTTTTCAGTCGGAGAAAGTTACTGATATACAGTAGGTCCTAACTCTATAAATTTTGTTCTTTATCAGAGAATAGTGAACAATATGACATACATAGAAGGGAAAAAAATAACAAATAAAGGAGCACTTCACCAGCGATATAGACCAGGATCCCAAGAAACATCTTGTTATTGATGTCAAACCAGTTACAGTCTTCAAGTCCAATGTTTCAGTTCAACAATCATCTTCGCTATCCAGCCTAACTAATCTAACACAAACAGAGCTTCAAGGGCTAGTGAACACTATTTACAGATAGAATTATCAAGCTCAATTACATTACAATATTCATTAACCTAATCAACCAACCCCTCTCTCATCTTCTGTAGAAGTGTATATAGAAGAATGAGGAGGTGAGATCTGATAAAAGACCTCCAATTAAAATTAATACAGACTTAATGGCTTCTTGGCCTTTAAGGGGCTCAATGAAGAAAATTTCATACATATCTCCTATATTAAATGATTTACATAAATTTTTAAGCTTGGTGGGAGCTTTTGTTGACCTTTAAGGCTTTATGTGGCGTCGAAGTAACTCTGCAGAGATTTGTCATTAATTTGCCTGCAGAATTTGTCTTTTGGCTGTGTTGTGAGGCATATATCTGGTCTTGATCAATAAATTCAGCCTTTGATTGAATACTTTGAGGTACAGGTGGAATTTTAGTAGCTGGGAGGAATCAATTTTCCTCAGATGTGGCGGTGGAGGCGTTCCTCTTGACAAAACACTTAAGATCTTCTTTAAACTATGTTTTAAATCGGGGATTAGGATTTTGATTAACATCCTTAGTCGTGATCCTCGCAAATATGTCTTCCATCCTCTGTCCTTGTTCATTTTGATCTTCGTCACTAATACTCTATGACTGTGCCCGATTCATGGTTTTTGCTGGTATGCAGGGCTGTGCAGGGTTATGTGGCATCAATGCTTCATGAATTATTGATGAAAACATGTTCTTAACACCTGTGAATGATTTTCGCCGGTGACTCGAAGGCGGGAGGATTTTTAGCATTCTGTCTTCGAATTTCCTTCATTACGGCAAAAAAATCATTAAAAAACCCTGCAAAATACAAAAAACTATTATGAAATCCATGCATTTATAGGTTTATTGCTACAAAAGGCACGTGGAGAGAGTGTGGCCATTGGATGGCATCATCCAATGGTCGGGATTTGATTAGAGGAGTCAAAGGAAGGGCAGCAGAAGAGTTTGAATCGGAGCCGTCGATCGTGCAGAGATCGACAGTGAGGAGCAGAGGTGAAGGGATGATCGTGGGCCATCAGTCACGCGAAATCGAAGGTCGGGAGCGCAGGTGGAAAGTCAAAGCGGAGAAGACAGGTGATGAATTTTGGACTGTTGATCTGCAGAACAGATCGACGACGGAGATGCTGTTACTGCCACGACGGAGCCTGGTTGTTGTGTGAGAAACTTTGATGAGCGATCGTCGTCCAATGGGCGGCCTCAGATTGGACGGTGGATGCCAATATCGAGCAGGGTCCACATGCGATGTTTAACGCGCAATGGACGGTGGTTTGGTGAATAGTGCCCAGGTCACACATCAATCGGTGAGTTGAATCGCTGCCAATCGGAATAAAACCGCCCTTCGCTCAAAGGCGGTGCGATGGATACTGCCGGTTTGGCAACGGTGAGTGGACAGCGGGGACCACCGGGGTGATGGACTCCGCGCCATCGATCTGCAGATTAGATCGACAGTGGTGATTGACTAAAACTTTGGACCGGTGGAAAAAACTTAGAAAATAATTAAAAACCCAAAGTTTTGAAAATAACATAAGGTTTTAACATTTTGGGGGGCGGGATATATATATAATATGATCAGGCACCCGGATGTGGGGCCTTTGGGTGCATGGAGAATTACATGACTGGGGTTTTAATGGGAAAGGGCTAATCGCAACCGGGCAAAGCGATGAGCACTTGGGTGGCCAACGCCTGGTTCCAGCACCAGGGCGTATGGAGGGGAGGGTTAAGGACTTAGCCCAAGGGGGCTTAAGTCTATGATATATGAAAAATATGACTTTCATGGATTTTTAATGTTTTTCAAAGGTTTAGAGGGGTTCCGATAAGGCAAAGAAGGAGTCTTTAAACCTTATCGAAGGTTTTTGATGAAGGGGAAGGGGAAAATCATGAAAATGAGGGATTTCATGGGGGGAAAGGAGAGAAGAAGAGGTTAGTTCTGGGGAAAGGGGAAAATGGCCTTTGCAGCAGTAATCTGTCTTGGAAATCTACAGGATTTTCAAATGTAGAATAGGCATAGTAGTAAAGATTATGGGCAGAGGCATGAGGCCTTCAAGAGTCTTCAAGAGCCAACACTTTTTAGCAATAAAATTTGTTCCTTGAAGGCTCAAAAAACTTTTAGCCACCTTTTTCTATAGCAAATTTATAGGTGGCTAACAACAAGTACGAAAATTGAAGAATGGAAGATTATTGACATAAAGGAACTAAGAAAAATATAAAGGAATTTGACACGGTTACCAATTAGTTCAGTTCTATAGGGGTATATGTTTATGATGAAGTTAGGGATCTATTATTTTTGTGCTCATTTCAGGAAAGTTGGAGTGGCTTAGTCATGTCCATCAATAATTCTATATCTAAATCTACTACTTTAAATTTTGGTGATGTTTTTTGTGCTATCCTTAGAGAGGAAATGTGATGGAAAATCTCAAGTGAGACAATAGGTAATGATTTTTCTATAGAGACTAAGGAAAGCGAGAGAGAGAGAGAGAGAGAGAGAGAGAGAGAGAGAGAGAGAGAGAGAGAGAGAGAGAGAGAGAGAGAGAGAAGAGCCTTGGACATTGTAGTAAGTCAAGGAAAAGAAGATCAAAATATAGATTAGGGATAGTGTACTAGAAATGTGGGAAGAAATGATACTTGATGAAGGATTGTAAATATATAAAGGGAAAAGAATAAGATGGACAACAAGAGAACAATCATGAAGAAAATATAACATGTGATGCCTTGCAAGATTCCTTGATTCTTTCATTGGAAAATATTATTGATGCATGGGTGGTAAATTTAGAGGCTTCATTCCATTCCACACCACATAAGAAACATTTTCATGACTGTGTTCTAGGATATTTTGGACAGGTTCGTGTGAGTGATGATAAAATCGTTTGAATATGTAAGATTTTTATAAAGTAGAAAAATGGAAACCAATGGCATTTAAAGGAGATAGGGCATGTTCCAAATCTAAATAAAAATATAATTTCAATAGGGAAGTTGACAGTTGAAGGATGTGTAACTACATTTACAAACAAGACCTGGAACGCCACTTAAGGAGACTTAGTAATAGCAAAAAGAAAAGACGTTGGTACATTGTATTTATGCAATTCTATTTCTAATTTTTCTAATGTTTTAGCTTCCAAAGGGTGATATATGACATTGTGGCATCATAGGCTTGGGAAAATGAGTACGAAGGTGATGAAAATTATTCACTAAAGAATTTTGTAGTTAGGTTTTAACCATGTTGATTTGGATTTTTGTGAAAATTGTGTTTATGGAAAAAAAGGTGGTAGATTTCTTAGAGTTGGGAAAGAAAAGTAAAGTGAAAAATTAGATCTTGTGCATAAAAATGTATGGGGACCTACTTATGTATCATCTCTCGGTGGATCTTGCTATTATTTTACTTTTATTGATGATGAAAATAGGAAAACTTAGGTTTATTTTATTCGAAATAAATATGATGCTTTTGATACCTTTAAGAAATGGAAATCTTTGCTTGAGAATCAAACATGAAAGAAGATTAATTTTCTCAGACCAAATAATGGAGGTAAATAACATAGCAAGGAGTTTTATAATTAATGATCAGAGTATGGAATTTATAGAGATAATACAGTTTGAGGAACAACACAAGAAAATGGTGTGTAAGAAAGGATGAGAAAGACAATCATGGAGTCTCTAAGGTGCATGATATTGCATGCAGTATTTCCCTTACAATTTTCGAAAGATGTTGTAGTTACTTTTGTTTATATAATAAATAGAGGGCCTTCAATTTCCCTGGATGGTGGTATCCAAAGGAGGCATGGATAGGAAAAAAGGTAAACTACTCATTTCTAAATACTTTTGATTGTGAAGAACCTTTTGACATCAATAAAGAAAAGAGAAAAAAGTTTGAGGCAAAATAAAATAAGTGTAACTTTATTGGATATGGTGTTAATGATTTCTTTTATCACTTATATAATCATAAAAACCATAAAATCATCAGGAGTAGATATATGGTATTCAGTGAAATATTTTTCTAGAGAGATCAATTATAGGGAAAGAATAGGAAAAATAAAGCACATAGTATATGGTGGTTGATTAGATGAGAAGAAAAATAAATTAAAAGGTGCAAGGAAATCATAATGATAAAAAAAAAAAAAAATAGGAGGAAAAAAACAACAACAACAACAATAGGGACCTTTAACTCTTGCTACTATTGTTAGAGTATCTACTAGGATAAGTAGGCCCTCTGGACAATATTATCCTTTATTATATTATGTGTTTTTGACTTATTCTGGTGAACTAGAAGTATCTAAATAAGCAATACATGTAGAACCTAGGAATATTTGGGAGAAAGCCATGAAATAAGATATGGATTCATTGGTACATAAACAAACTTGGAAATTAGTAAGGTTTCTTGCAGGTAAAACAAAATTTTAGAATAAATGGGTTTACAGGTTTAAGGAAGAAGATGAAGGAAAATAGAGGTATAAGGATAGGCTCGTGGTGAAGGGTTTTGTACAAAAGAAAGGTATAGAATTTGATGAAATATGTTTTCATGTTTTTTAAATGACTTCAATTAGAGCTATTTTAACTCTAGTGGCAACAAAATATTTTCATCTTGACTCGTTAGATGTAAAAACAATCTTTCTCCATGGGGAGATGGAGGAAGAGGTATATAAGTAACAACCACAAGGGCATGAGGACCAAGGGAAGGCGAATTAGTGTGCAAGTTGAAGAAGAGCTTGTATGGATTAAAATAGGCTCCAAGGTATTGGTATCTAAAATTTGATAGGTTTGTCTAAACAAGGTTATACTAAATGCCACTTTGACGATTTTGTTTATCTTTAGAAACAAAATTATGGAAACTATATTATATTTATATTGTATGTAGATGAAATGTTTTTTGCATGTTCTAACTTGCAAGAAATAATTTTGTTCCAAGGGAAATTGACTAATTCATTTGGAATGAGGGATTTGGGTATTGTAACGAAAATCCCTTGTATGATAATAGCTAAAGACAAAAAATATCACAAATTAAAATTTTCTCAAAGTGAGTACATAGAAAATGTGTTGGAAAGATGTAATATGAAGAATGCAAGGCTAGTTAATATACCCTGGGTTATCCATTCAAACAAAGCAAGGAGATGCTTCCCAAGACCTAGGAAGAGATCAATTATAGCCTTAAAGTTCTATAGCTGTAAGCTGTTTGAAGCTTAATGTATACAATGGTGAGCACAGGGCCTGATGTTGCACATGCAGTGGAAGTTGTAATCAGGTATATGGACAATCTAGGAAAAGAGCATTGAATTTTAGTCTAATGGATTCTCAGCTATTTTAGAGGTACCATTAATAAATAATTATGATTTGAAGGTTCAAACAATATTCTACAGGGATATGTCAATGCAGATATGGTAGGTGATACAAATAACATTAGGAGCACCACAGGTTATGTTTCTATTTTAGGTAGACCAACTATCTGTTGGGTTTAAAAATGAAAAACATTGTTGCACTTTTAGCAACAAAAGAAAAATATGTTGCTGCTACAAAGGCTAGTAAAGAAATGATTTTGTTACAAATTTTTACGGATGAAGATGGAAAGAAGTAGTATATTGGTATACTATACAACAACAACAAGAATTCCATTCATGTTACAAAGAAATTAGTATTTCATTCCAATACAAAACATATACAACCAGGGTACAATTTCATATGGTTATTTATGGAATATGCACAGTTGAAGTTGGAAAACATACACACTAGCCAAAATCCTGCAGAAATGTTTACAAAGGTGGTAAGTAGGGAGAAGCTAATTTTCTTCTCGATTTTAATTGGTATTCAAGTATGAAGGTGAAGATGAGATATAACCAGATCCAAGTTGAGGAATTTTCCAACAAGTGAAGCATCGATGGAGTTGATATAATAAATCTCCAAGTGGGATATTGTTGGGTGTGGAACTTGATTATATTCCTGATTGTTTAGAGGGTTTTGTATCATATCTAGTTGGAACATAGTCATTGACAGGGTGGTGTGAGGGTGATTTCCCACCACTAGTGTCCTCGAGGGGTGGAAGTAGCTACATATCCACCCTTGGTGAGGGTCTGGTGGAAACATCCCTAAAGAAAAAATTAGATGAAAATTATCCTTGTAAAATATTGTAATTTTGTAGTCAATCTAGGCAGAAGAGCTGATGGTAGAAGTTATGATAATTTAGTGTTTTTTCCATAGAAGGTAACCCTAATTTTATATGAGAGAATTGTAATATTGTTGTGTATTATTCTATGTGTGAAGAAAATATGAGAAACTATGTAAGAGCGAAGAGGAAATTATAACACATTTGTTTTCAGTTGTATATCTTCATTTTTCTAGATAATATAAATGAAAAATTGGTTGTTTCTTCGTGGACATAGGCCAAATTCGGTGAACGACATATATTTGCGTCTCTCTTATTTTATGCTTTAATGTGTTTGTGTGTTTGTAATAGTATATGTGTTCTATTTCTTTATTAATTAATTTATAATAGGTTTCAATGATGCGATACCATAGGAAACATAACCCTAGAGGAAGTTTGGACCATGATGTGGTTCTATGTAGGTGTTTAGATCACGCGCATGAAATATTTTTGTGTTAAAAAATCCATTTTGGCTTGGAAGAAAGGGAGCTAGTGAAAGGTTATATGCGAGTGTCTCTCGTTAAGAACCTAATCCCTAAACTAAGGGCATAACTCTATGAATGGGTTGGAAGTGAAGAATTTGGCATTTATACCATATTTGGGTTTTTGGAACCAAACCAATGAAGCACTAAAGCTTGAAAACGAAGGCATGAATGAGTTTGCAACTCATATGGTGGAATGGATAGCTTGTAGGTATGATCCACATGGATAGTCGAGGCCACTGACCTCCCCTCGCTAGACCCCCCCCCCCCCCCCCCCACATTGTTTCTTTCAGTTTCCTTAATTTTAGGAAATTTTTATTTTCCTTAATTATAAGAAAATTTATTATGTTTGGCAGGTTTTTAGGTCTTGAAATTTTGGAGCCATTTTCAGACCCTAAACGATTTTTTTTTTAAAAGCAATCAAAGACGAGTATTTGACTCATGTTTGTAGTTGAAATTTGTAGTCCTAAGATATATATTTCTAATGAGTTATCATACATGTCAAACAATTATCATATGCTAAAGTTAGGACCCCAAGAAGTTGATGTACCAATTTATCGCAACAAAGTGCCACAATTTTGGTGCTTCATCTCCTAGGGTTAGGTTTTTGGATTTTCAGGGTTTTCCATTGTTTCTCAATAATAGATAGGTGTCTGAGCCTCATTGTAACATAGTTAAAAGTCATGTAACTTCCACATCTCTTCTCAGAGATAAGTTACCATCACCTGAGCAGTTTGTTTCCATTCTGTATGTAAGGATTTTTCAGTTATTTGATATTAATGAAATGATTTTTTTTTATTTTTTTTTCTGCTGCATATCTATGTTTATATTAGTATTTTTTTGCATTACTACATAATTCCAAAATATTGGTATCAAATCAGTTTTCTCTTTCTCTTTTTTTCTTTTTATTTCCCCAATGAGGTCAGGGTATAAGTAGTTAGGGCTCCAACTAGTTCAACCTTTATAAGACAAGACTTGCAAACCCAAAACCCTCCCATGGAAGAAGAAAATAAATATGAGGGATTGAGAGACCCTTCCAAAATATTTCTCGAAGAATCCCTCAAGAAACAGAGGAACAAGATTATAGATAAATTTTCTGAGATCCTTTGGAAGATGCCCACAGGCGACACATCTTCATCCAATAGCCACTCTTGAGTCGCCACACCCTTCAAGGGAAGTCAAATTTGACATTCCCATATTTGAAGTCTATATAGATGCATACACCATATATAGATGATTAGATTTGTTTGAAGGATATTTTTTGGTTTATGATTTTTCCAATAGGGATAAAACTACATTTTCACCCGTCAAAGTCATGCCCCATATCAAGGACTAGTTGGAACCCCACTATGAACATAGGGACGAGAGACAACCCTCACTATTTTGAGCCTCACCCACTCGGAATTATTTTCGAGACCCCATCATGGAATAATACCACCCCGTGGGGAGATATGAGGAAAAATAAATACAATGGACTACACTTTGGAAGCAAAGGGATCATATGTGCATGAGCTAACAAATGTTTTGTATACCATGCACACAAAGTTGGGTATCCAATATTCCGAGAATCATCTAGTGCTCATGTACCACAATTGTTTGCAAAAATACATTTAGGAGGAAATGGAGTTCCTAGACTCTCTCCTCGCTTGGTACATCATATCAATATGCTGGCAAGAATGAGCATAGATTTAAACATAAGAATTCAGGCTTTGGATATGTGAATATGAATAAAGGGAAACATGCCCCAAAAAAACAAAACAAAAGACAAATCCAAGGCGGTGTGACCCAAGCCAACCCTTCGAATCTGCAATAAAATAACAACACCACGAATATAGAGGACATAGAAAAATGGTGTGAGTTCCAAAAGATCCCCACTAACAACACAAGTGAGTGTCGAGCCAAGCAGTCACTGGTGGCTGAACAAAAGGCTTTCGAGTCATATGAATGTTCTGACTCTGAGTCAAAACCTGACAAGGGGAATGACAAAGGGAAGTAGATTATATATGTGCAACCTAATTGCACTATGGCCACCATCAAGATCTAGAAGACGGAGCTAGAAGATCCATAGGATGGGAACCGTCTCTTCCACTCACAAATGTGGGTGAAGGGTTCTCCACTACAGTTCACTGTTGACAACGGGAGCCAAAAGAACCTCATTTCAGCAAAGATTTTGAAGTGCCTAGGCCTACCGACTACTTCACAACCACAACAGTACACCATTGAGTAGTTTCACAAAGGATGAGAACTTCATGTCATCCAACTGTGTCGCCTTCCCTACAACATCAAGCCCTTCACAGAGGAGGTATTGTGTGATGTTTCTCCTCTTGAAATTTAAGATGTGTTATTAAGACAACCATACTTGTGAAAGCATCATGTTTTGTGTTAGTCTATGCCTCACACTATTATTATTAGTTTAGTTAATCATTTATACATGATACTGTAAGTAGGACCAACTATTACCATATAGTTGATATTTGTGAAGCAATGCAGTAGATCATGTCCTGGCATGGGATATTTTTCTTCCTTATGATTCTCGCTAAGAGAAAGAAGATAATTATGGAAAAATACATGGCCTCTAGACATGGCCCCTCCGCATGGCAGCAGTAGATGGACAAGGTCGTGGAGGAGTACAGGCACATCTTCACCTCACCCATAGGGGTACCCCTACACTATCAGCTCAAGAAGTATATCGATATGATCTCAGGCACAATGCTACCTAATGGACTGATATAACGACACTTTTTTGTGGTGAACAATGAAATCAAGAGGAAGATTCATGAGTTTTTGTAGAAAGGGAACATCAAGCCAATTTCATCAACCTGTGGGAGCCTGATCATATTGGTACAGAAGAAGGACAGAACCTGTAGGATCTATGTTGATTATTAGGCTTTGAATAAGATCATTGTCTCAAATAATTATCTAATCCCATGGATTGATGACCTTATAGGCCAACTTAATTGCCCCTTTCAAAAATATTGATTTGGAGTTTTATTATCACCATGTACCGATTGAATCCTCTGATGTGTGGAAGACTACCCTCAAATCCAAGGAGGGCCATTTTGAATGGTTGATCATTCCTTCCGGATTTAGAAATGCCCCTAAAACCATCATGTTGATGATGGATGACATCTTGTGACCATTGACCAAATCGTTCTTCTTAGTGTACCTAGACGACATCCTGATCTTCCTCAAAAGTTGGGAAGAGAACATACACCATATTTGACAAGTCCTCCAAACCTCATGACAACACAAATCATGTGCCAATTTGGAGAAATGCACTTTTGGTATGACCCAGGTTCAATATCTAGGGCACATCATTGATGGGCGGGGTGTGCATGTGGACCCAGACATGATGCAAGTTATTTGGGATTGGCCAACCCCAACCACTCTAATAAAGCTTTGCAAGTTTTTGGTTCCCTGCAATTTTTATCGCAAGTTCATGTTGGGATTCTATCATATCACTTGGCCTTTGAGTTAAATCATCAAGGGGTGAGCGAAATGAAACCTATTTTGGTTCAAATCCCAATAACAGGTGTTTATCATTTTTAAGCATTGGCAGTACTCTATACCTGTGCTTACATTAGTAGACATGCAAAAATAATTTGAAATTGAGACAAATGCCTCCAACTATGTTATTGGTGCAATCCTTACCCAATAGGGACATCTAGTGGCATATGATAGTGAAACACTTTAAGATACAGTCCAAAAATATCCTAGCTATGACAAAGAGATGTATTCCATTGTGAATTCATGCTAAAATTTGGAAGCATTACATTTTGGGGAAGGAAACAGACATTCACACAAACCACTGATCCTTGGAGTTCATACAAACACAAGGCTGCATAATGTTCACCATGAGAAGTGGTTCTCATTTCTACAAAAAATCCATTTGAACATTAAGTACATTAAGCGTAACACTACTAATTTTTAAAACTTCCTCAGTCGACCACCGGTTATGTAACTAACCATTGTGCTCAACACTTATGGATACGAGACTTTGGGATGGCCGCATATTTACAAAAGTGATCCATAATTCAACACCACATACCCGATTCTCCTCAAAAGTAAGAAATTTATAGAATTTTGTCTCGAGGACACATTATTTTTCCACGTGGGACACCTCTGTGTTCCTTCAATCGAGTGTGCCAAGATGATTTTGGAGGTGCACTAAAATATATTCACTGAAAAATTTTGGCTAGAGAAGACAATGGCAGTGTTACAAAAGTATTTTATTGGTCGAACCTTCGACATGATGTTGGGAAGTACATCATATCATGTAATATCTCTTCCATTTTCCAAACCTACAACCAAGAAAAATGACCTGTATACTCCTCTGCCTAGTGCTAGCTAGACTTGTGAATCCATCTCCCTGGTTTACATGTCGGGTGTTTCTTCTACCAAGCATGGAAATAACTGTCTTTTTGTGGTCAGTGACAGGTTCTCTAATACGAACATTCTAGTAGCCTGCAAGAATATTATCATAGAATAAGCCACTTCCAAACTCTTCTTTGAATGATTATGGGTTTACTTTGGGATCCCACATTCCATTATCTCAGTTCGGCATACTTGGTAACTAAGTGCATTAATTTCAAGCCTCTAGTCATTTTTGGATACCAAACTCACTAAGTCCATATACTTCCACCCCCAAACTAATGGCCAAACATAGGTCATCAACACGATGATCGTGCATATCATGTGCATGTAAAACTTAAAGCACCCATGCACATGGGATGAGATACTTCCCTGTGTACAACATAGCTACACCATATCTCTCCATAACTCAACTGGACACATAACCTTTAAGGTGGGATTGTGATTCCAACCACTATGTCCCATTGATGTTGCCATACCATTTAAAGATATTCAGGAATACCATACCATTTTGCTGATGTCCAGTATGGAGCTGAAAGGGGTTAAAACTTCATTGATTACATTCAACACATCCATTAGTAGGTTCATGAGATAGTGGACCTATAAAGTTCTAAGTACAAACAACATCATGATCAACATCAGGTGCCACACAAGTTCCAGGTGTGCGACAAAGTTTGGTTACATTTGCAGAAGGAGTGCCTCATAGGGGCCCTGTTACACCAATTTTTGGTCATCTAACCTACTATCATTAGATGGACCCAAGTACACCATGTAAGACCAATTTTACCCTAAGTAAAATTGCTTTCACTATGTAAAATAACTTAATAAAACACATTTATTAGGTTGTTTATGGTCTAAACAGGAAACCCTAAAAGGAAATATTAAACAAACCTATATTTGTTTGATTTTCCTGGTCATGTTTAACCCAAAACAAAGAAATTAATTAGATAAATCTTTATTTATCTTATTATTTTCTAAGAATAATTATTTAAATCTTATTTAAATAATATTCCTTGTTAAATATGACTAAATCACCCATAAATAATTAAATAAATAATTATTTATTTGATTATATTTCAACCACTTCCTTAAAATGATAAATAAATCATTTATTTATTTATTATTTACAAATAAAGGGATTTGACCCAAGTCAAATACTTTTTCCCTCCAACAAATATAATAAAATATTCCATAAAAGGTGGATCTAGATTCGGTTAATGTTATTTTAATCATGCACCAAGATCTAGAATGACCCAATATTTTGTTATAAATAGGAGGGTTTTTCCTACCATTCTTCACCTTTTGTTGCCTATTAGATCACTCTGGATCTATACTCTTGCTCTGACTTTGAGCCATTATCATTGTCATATTTTCCATTTTTTGCTGTGTGAGCTCCCTTTGAGTTCTATCTTTGTCTGGGTTTTCTACACCAACGGGAGAGAGAAATGCTAGATTTGAAGTGTTAAGGACTTCCAAGAACCCATCCCATTGAGGAGAATTGGAAACACCTTCTTGTTCTCCTCCTAGGTGCCCTTAATACAAAAAATTCTTTCAAAAAATATTGTTCTTGTCTTGTCTATTGGATGTATGGAGCAAAACCTTATTTTTACTGCTTAATGTCTTTCTATGCATAGATCTGGTTTTTTGCAATACTTGTCTTGATCAACTAACCGCAGATCTGAAGATATTGACAACCATATTTGATGTTAGGGCTATAAGTTATGTGTAGCTAAAGTGGTCTTTTTTTGTACACTTCGACAAAAGATTCATACTAACAACTGGTGACTCCACACGGGTTTTCAATTACGACCGCTGTTGTTTTTCATATTCCTGCATATCCAGCTACTTCAGACCCTAGGGTTTCTTTTCATCTTTTTTTTTTCCTATTTTTATGTTTTTTTTCTCACATAAAACCCTAAAACATTAAAATTTCTAACTTCTACGTGTTTCTGGCCCTATTGCGTAGGTGACAGACATCAGCCGCAACTAAGACGACAACTTTTTCGGAAATCTGCCGCCGGGAGATCCGGAGCTTCAGGTCGCACTTTTCTGCCTAGAAACTATGACCTGGACTCCAGGTCGCACTTTTTAGCCCATTAACTATGACCTGGGTAGCGGAAAACAACCCAAAAACTGCAACCTGAGCGAAAAACAGGTCAAAAACTGCGACCTGGAATTTTTCTGGAATTTTTCTGAAATTTTTCTGGGTTTTGTCTGAACCTCTGTCAGGGTTGTTTGACCTCCATCTCCACCCGTTTAGACCTATTATTTCTCTATTTTACTCAACTAAGTGGGAATCTATCCCCCTAGGGCCTCAGTACCCTCCACTTTTTGTGGAAGAGTTTTAGCTGCTGTAAGTGTCTAAATTTTCATATTTTTCAGCCATTTCTTTTCAGATCTGATCCCTCCTTTTCAGATCCCTTTTAATCATCTCTTCTCCCTTTAAAATCACCTCCTAAAGTTTTTTTTGGATCTACCTTTAGGGCCTCCTCCTTGTCCCTTCTGCTTTTTGCTTATTTCCTCCTTTTTTCCAGCCACCTTGCCTCTGCCTCTTGGCTGTGTTCTGCACCTCTTTTTCAGCAGTTTTCTCCTTTAGATCCTTGTCCCTTTCGACCCTAGATCTATTGGCCTCTTTTTAGTGTGTTTTGACTAGATTTTTTCCCTCTTTTAGACTAGTTTTGAGAGACCCGCCTTTTTGGGTTAGATCGATGCATTGTTAGCTGTTAATTTTATGTTATTTCAGCATTATATACTATTCTCTGCAGATTTATTTTCAATTACAAAGCACACTTTTTCTTTTGCTCTCAAAACGTCAGGGTTTAAAAATTAAAATTAACGCACGCCACACACTCACCCTAAGTGAAGAAGAGCCTGGTTAACACCACCAAGCAAAGACTTTAAAACATTGTAAAATCAATTGACACTGCACCTTTCTGCCCTTGTTTCGACATTGTAATCACTTGATTCTGCACCTTCCTACCTTTGTTGGTCGTTCTTCTTCCCCTTGTGCCATGTTTTTGTTGTCACCATTGCGCCCCCAAGGCGCACATCCCGGAGACTTCTTGGCCTTCACCCTCAGTTTCTGGTCGGTCGAACTACTCCTTCCCACCATCGTCGAGTTAGTCCTCCTCCGAGTCAGCACTCCAACTCCTCTTCTGATTCATTGGGTTCTCCTTTTACTTCTGGTTCTCCCCCTGTCACCTTCACTATGTCTGGTCCAGGGCCTAACACTAGCGGTACTCCCGGCCCTAATGTCGGGACTACTAATAGCGGAACCGCCACAGGAACTACCTCGACTACTCCCTTGCTCCCCTTCCTGGTAGGCCTCAGCCTCCTCGATTTGGACCGATTGATTAACGACCCTATACACCATGACGCTAGTTGGCCTGCTATGCCGACAAAGCTCCCTTCCGACATCCCAAAGTTTGAAGGCCTCGCTGGAGAAGATCCTGCAAATCATGTTCGATCTTTCCACATGTGGTGTTCCTCTACCTTCATTACCGATGACTCTATCTGTCTTCGATTGTTCGAATGAACGCTTACAGGCACGGCTTCTAAGTGGTATGTTGATCAGGCCCCTTCCTCTCATACCACCTTTGTGACTCTTGCCCGGACTTTTTTATCTTACTTCCAGCTTCCCCTTCGTTATGACACTGGTATCAAACTTTTGACTTCTTTCTGTCAATCATCTGTGACCCGCCTATCCAATCATGTCCAGGAATGGTGGAGATGAAAGAGCCTATGTCAATCCCCTACTTTCGAAGACCGTGTCTACATGGACTGGTTCCTTAGATCTCTATTTCCTCCTATCGGGAAAGATGTCACATCGCATTTCCCCTGAACCGAAGAAGCCGCCTTCCAACTGGCGTTAAAATACGACTTGATCTACACTCAGACGGGTTATGCTTATACTGTTCTACCTGATCTCCCCAGACCCAGTGGTGTCAACACACCGGGGGCACCTCATGTCACCGACGGTATCATTGGAGCTCTCTCTCACCCATATGCCCAACCTCCCATGGGTTATGGTTTTCCTGGGGGAGGGGGCAGCACCTTCCGCACTTGTTCCCCTCCCGGTATCATGTATCCAGGATATGGCATGCCTCAGCCTTTTGCCCAGTCTCCTGCTTACCTCAATGTTGCCCACCCTAACCATTATCTTTATCTACAGCCTGGTGCTCCATCTCCTCCATCATTTGCACCTCCTCCTCCCTTGCCTTCCCAACCCCTGCAACAGCAGTCACCGCCCCCTCAAGAGCAGGTGGATGCACAGTAGGGATTCGGGGCTACCCAACCACCTGATGGACAGGCGGCCACTCAACCTTCCCCTTCTGGTTCCTCCAATTACCAGATCCTCATGATGAACTCTGATCCACCTCTAACCATCGACCTTAACCTTCAAACTCGGGCTCGTCAGTACCCCAAGCCTCCCGCTCCGTCTATCCCCGAGTCCCCTTCTTCAGGTTCTACAGAGCCTCTTTCGACATCCAATGGTCCCTTACATATCCCTCAACCCAAAGTCGAGGTTCATACCAAGATTCCTAAATGACCATTACGCCGAAATGCTGCTCCTAGTCGAGATGCTCATTCCTATAGCATAGTAGATGATTTGGCGCAGTCTCCTGCTGCCATTTCCACATTGGAACTCCTCCAATCGTGCCCTTCCCAAAAGAAGGCTCTACTATCTGCCATGGGCACTGTGGATCCTGCTGATGACCAAATTATTGTTTTCGACGCCCATCAATCAGAACATCCTCCCCTTCCTGCTTCCGTAGCCTTCCAAATCCCAGTCAAAATCCGAAACGCTAACATTTCTCGGTGTATAATTGACGAGGGGGCATCCACCTGTGTGATGTCCGCTTCGGTTTGGAAGCAACTCGGATCTCCTGATTTGGCCCCTTCCACGATCACCCTTCGAGCGTGGGATGGCCACACCTCCCAGCCCATTGGCCTCTTCCGTAATTGTCCTATCACTCTTGCGGGCAAGACTGTTTGCGTTGACGTAGAAGTCATCGACGCCCCTCTCGATTACAACATTATTTTGGGGCGAAGCTACACCTATGCCATGTTTGTTGTCCCATCTGTGGTTTTTCGTAAGATGTCTTTTCCTCACAATGGAAAGATCGTCACCATTGACCAGTTGACGTATCATGGGCCAAAATCTCAGACCTCCCCTAAGACGACCATCTCTTCTGTAGCCAATAAGCAAACCATCGATTCTTTGACCAGTGTCTCTCCCGGCATCTACAAAGACTCCTCTTTTCTTGGAACCTTCCCTGGTCTTCCTCCTCCTCCTATCTCTGACCCCAGCTCATCGAATGTTTGCATGATGCAATCGTCTTGGGCTACTCTCAAGTAACCTGCTTCGGCTAGTCAGCAACCGCGCTCTCCGAAACCTGCTCCTAGCCCTTCACCTGTAGCTGGTATTCATGAGCCTCTTTACCCTCCTGGAACGATTCCTCCAAGCCTTAGCTCTTTAGGAGCCATCCCACCTGGCCATTACCCCTCTGGTCAGATACCGTTCCTAGCTCCCCCACTAGGAGTATACACGGTACCTGTCATGGCCACCCTCTCTCTTCCTAACCTGACCCTTGGGATTCCCGTCTGGTACCTTGATCCTCCCACCCCAACCTTGCCTGTTCAACCCAAACCTTATCTTGCTTTGACCCCGGTTCAACCAGTCCCCAAGACTTCTCCTACCGCAACAGTGCCTCGGTCACCTCAACAGGAACCACCTCCTATTGCGACCGCTTTGGGTAAGAAGGGAAAAGCTCGCAAGGGGGCATTAAAGGACAAGGCTACCCCGACAAAACCTGCCCCTCCTCGGCCTCCAAAGCATACCATCCAGTGTGATTTGTGTGATATTTTTGGTCATGCCACCCATACCTGTCCTGAATTGCTTCATCTCAAGCCCATGGTTAATGTCGCATTCCCTGAGTCCCCGGTCCCGGAAGCCTCTATTCCTTTCGTGACCGTGGCCACGAACCCCCAAACTATTCACACCAACCACCCCTGTGCTTTGTGTGACCTCCATGGCCATTACACCCACCTTTTTCCCCGCCTCGAGGACTTCCACACCTCTCTAGCCGCGGTCCACCAATTCGAGGCCAAGCGTAATGAGTCCACCTCTCCCATATTTGTGCATTTTTCTTTGGAAAAACTACCAAACATGACTGCTCCCATTGACATCCCCCCTCCTAATGTCGAGATGACAGAGCCTTCGTCCAGCATTTTCTACCTATCATCATCCATGAGACCCTCGGGGAACATTCCCTCTGAATCCTCCCCTGTTGTTTCACTTGACCTTCCTTCAACGATCACCTTGGGCTCAACATCGGTAGATCCTTTATCTACTTACTCTTCTGTCACCCCTTGTGACGATGCGCATGTGAACCTCTCTTCTCATGATGATGAGTTAGGTATCTTCGCCGCGTTAGGTGGTCTTTCTTCCACTAGTCACCCCATATTCTATCGCGATGACAACATTATGGAAGAAATCCCCACCCCTGACTTTATCTATTCCCCCTTACATCGAACCCATGCATTCACACCACATACACCTTGTGGCCATTACATTGAAACCCAATGTTTGGGTAAGGGGGCACCCACATTTGAGAGACCAAGAGAAGCAATTCTCCACAACTCTCCTAGTGTATCTGGTCGTGCCGACTTTAGTACCATTATTCTTCCACCTTTCGAAGAACCTCTAGAGTCCCATTTCACTTCAGATCACTCTAGGGATGATACCCCTTATCATTCCCTCATCTTCCATCAGCAACCCAATCTCTTAGACATTGTTGTTGACCAACCTATGGGTTTTCTAGGAGAGCATCAGTTCATTATCTCCAAATATTATCTTCGGGATAGTGACACCAGGTATGCCACCCCAAAAACTTAAAGTCCATTTGCTTCATATATGCAGTACTAAAAGAGATTGGCAATCCTCCATTTCCTTTCTCAAACTGCATAACCATAACAAAAACAAATGGCACACCACATCATTAAAATGTGTTTCGATTCCCCTTTTTCTAAATACATTTTGGCATGACCACACCATGCTTGGGGGCACCTATGCCCCTCAACCATAACCCTCCTCAAAATTTAATTTCTTCACTTGCAACACTCATACTAGGGGCACCATTTGGCCTCCATACTTATCCATGCTCGTGTTGATGTTCGTCGTGAGTTACCATCTCGTACTCATGTTTTCATGGTCCCCCATTGGACCTTTACTATGTGGCAGCACCATCAAGTCGCCCTTGTTTATAGCATCCAAGTTGAGTTATCATTGCATTCATGGAGTCTATCCCGAGTCCCTTTGTACCTCGCTATAGTCCTCCATCCTTCATTGCTTGGTCTCTCTCTTGTGTCGCACATTATGGAATTCAGTCCCACTGTCCCCTATCCCTTATGATATTGTGTCAGTCACTTCCATGTCATTCATGCCATTTATGCTCTAGCAAGGGAAGTCGTCCATTTGCTACTCAGTCCCCTCCATTCCATCATCATCATTGGTATTAGTCTGTCCATCGCTCTACCATTTTCTCGCGTGCCTTAGTTGAGGATCTCTCATTGCCTCACCTATGGCAGACCTCCTTCTGTCGACATCAGCTCCTTCATTCTAGAAGACAGGTCTAGAGAGCGGTGTACCTTGGTTCCAGCTTCCACTCTTGTTCGGTGCCTCGGATCAGGCAAAGGGATCTCTCATTTCCCTTTGACTTGATTGTTTCTCCACTCCAGCTCCTTTCAGCATGATCAAGATCCGTATGCTTGATGGTTCAGTGATGCAGCAGTCGCTTTTGGTGATTCCCGGGTGTGTGTGAGATGTCTCAGCCCTCATGAGGGGGTGGCTCCCCGCAGTAGCCTCACATGTTCGTGATGATCTCTCTTCTATTGTACCTTCTATGCATCTATATTTGATGATGTTTGTTTTTTACCGTTGTTACTTCTTTGATTTGCATGTACGCTCAAATTTTGTGAGCCCTTCTCACTTGTAGGCATTTGGTTGTATTTATCTCATGTACCTCGATATTACCGTATAAGTCCCGGCTGTTATCCTAGGCACAACATGTATGTGGGATCCCTCATTGTATTTTTATCTGGCTCATGTTTATGCCGGCTGTACTTTATGGTTCAGTCCCTTGTTTACTGGACACACTATTCTTTTGTACTTTGTCTCGACGAGCATAGGTATGCCTCCCCTGCCGCCTTTAGCACAGGTACCCTCTCATAAAAAGAGACTTGTTGCACCTGCAAGTCTCATCTCCTCAGGGTCTAGTTCTTCCGCACATTAGTCTCCCTTACATTTCTCTCTCTGACTTCCCTTTTGATGTCTGGTGATTGAGTTCTTACAACATACTTCGGTCATATGATTTGCTCCTAACACTCGCACGTTGGGGGGCAATCTGTTACACCATTTTTTGGTCATCTAACCTATTATCATTAGATGAACCCAAGTACACCATATAAGACCAATTTTACCCTAGGTAAAATTGCTTTCACTATGTGAAATAACTTAGTAACACACCTTTATTGAGTTGTTTATGGTCTAAACAGGAAACCCCAAAAGGAAATAATAAACAAATCTATATTTGTTTATATTTCCTGGTCATATTTAACCCAAAACAAGGAAATCAATTAAATAAATCCTTATTTATTTGATTATTTCCTAGGAATAAGTTATTTAAATCCTTATTTAAATAATATTCGTAGTTAAATTTGATTAAATCATTTATAAATAATTAAATAAATCATTATTTATTTAATTATATTCCCACCATTTCCTTAAAATAATAAATAAATCATTTATTTATTTATTATTTATAAATAAAGGAATTGACCCAAGTCAAAAATCCTTTTCCTTCCAACAAATATAATAAAATATTCCTAAAGGGTGGTTCTAGAATTCGATTAATAATATTTTATTCATGCACCAAGTTCTAGACCGCCCTAATATTTTGTTATAAATAGAAGGGTGTTTCCTACCATTCTTCACCTTTTGTTGCCTATTAGATCACCGGATCTATACTCTTGCTCGACTTTGAGCCTACTATCATTGTCATATTTTCCATTTTTTGCTGTGTGAGCTCCCTTTGAGTTCTATCTTTGTCTGGGTTTTCTACACCAACAGGAGAGAGAAATGCTAGATCTGAAGTGTTGAGGACTTCCAAGAACCCATCCCATTGAGGAGAATTTGAAACACCTTCTTGTTTTCCTCCCAGGTGCCCTTAATACAAAAAATTCTTTCAAAAAATATTGTTCTTGTCTTGTCTATTGGATGTATGGAGAAAAACCTCATTTTTACTGCTTAATATCTTTCTATGCATAGATCTGGGTTTTTGCAATACTTGTCTTAATCAACTAACCGCAGATCTGAAGATATTGACAGCCATATTTGATGTTAGGGCTATAAGTTATGCGTAGCTAAAGTGGTATTTTTTCGTACACTTCGACAAAAGATTCATACTAACAGGCCCACTACAAGCTTTTCCCGATCTGATATGGGCCTTAAACCTTCACCAAGGCTATAGGGGAAATATTTTTCGAGCTCAACATTCCACCGTTCCTTGGCCTGCACCCAATTTTCAATGTGGACCACCTTCGGCCATACTTTCTACCATTATTGGACACGTCAAGCATTGTAGAACAACTCACACCAACAAAGCTAAACCCAAACTACATGGACCAAGCGACAACTAATCGGATCATGGACACACAGATCAAGGACACTCGATGATCAAAATATGGGAAACCTATTTATTGCTATGATAGCTCCTTCATCAGTATTGGAAATGAGTTTAAGGATCGACTCCTGTTAAGCACTTTTGAAGGGGTTTATGTGTGTATTTTCATGTGTCTTTGATGATCAAATTATGATTTAATTAGATTTTTAAAACTCATAAACAGAAAATGAAATGTAGTAATATAACTCACAGCAATCACATAACATAATGGATGATAATGGAGTTCACCTCTCTTGGGCTACATCTCCATGAATCTCCTTTAACTAGCTAGGACCTCTTAGGATTATGATTCAAATGTCTGATTACAAGAATATTTCATGATCTAATGGATTTTTTGACTCTTCCATTGGCTTCAAAAGACATGAAAACCCCAAAAATAACTATTCAATCTATGAATTTGGTTACCAACTCCTCTAGGCGTGACCTCCAATCCCGGTGGCCATGGGATTGTTTAATATAAAAAGTGACAACACCACCTTCAGATGTGCTCCAGCACCTCTAAAAATTGTACCATTATGTTTAGAACATCAAATACATACAAAAATGAGTATTCATTCACTCCATTTGGCCTTCAGCTAATCTAGGCATGGCCTTCCCTCCTCGTGGCCCTAAGCTTAAAAATTCTTCAAGTGACCAAAAATACCTATATATTCACTCCATTTCCTATTAAATATATTCCAATGGATTCATAGCATTCCAATCTACTAGGAATGATTATTCCTGAGCCCAAATTGGCCGAAAAATTCTCAAGAGAGGCCTCATTAAAGCTTCTCCTACATTCTACCTCTAATTCTGGAAAACTGCCAGTTAAGCGCGCCAAAGATGGAGGTCGCTCCTAAAATAGAGGAACCACTAGAAAGTCTGGAAAATTAGACTGTGAGATTAATTAATCTTAATGGAAAATTAATGAGGTTAATTGTGCACTTATCTGTGCTTATCTTGGGTGCTAGTGTGTGATCATATGAGAAAGGTCATGTGGAGGAGGGTTGGCCCCCTCTGCTCCACCATCCGACACTGCATAACCTTCAAATACAAATTCTTCTACACCATTTTCAAGTCTGAATATAAGGTCTCATTGGTATGGTTTCGTAGTGTTTTTGGGAAGGTCACGGAGTCGAACCTCGACCTTCGCCCCTCCATACAATTTTTTTCCACTGTATAAAACCAATGTATATTTTCTCTCATAAATTAATGTTTGAACGAACCTTGGGATGATAATTAACATATGAAATTAAATTTTCATTTCTATGGACTATGGTTATGCTCTAGTGGTTAATCCCGCCATATCATATAACATGAAACTGGGACCTTAGGTTATAATACAATGTAATTCCACCAAATAATATGGTCGGACTTAGGACTTAGGCTCAAATATGACTTAGGAATTAGGTTCAGATATGTGGAAATGTTGATGTTAAATTTTGGATTATATATATATATATATATATATATATATATATATATATATATATATATATATATATATATATATATATATATTAAACCAAACTTAATACATAAAAAAAAAAAAAATCCAGCACATAAAAAAATCATGAACCTCAACCTTGGAGGCAACTGGGAAAATTTCACCTTCACAAACCAAAATGGAAAATCCAATTGTGACAATTGTCACAGTCCCATTGGAAAAAAAATAAATAATATTCTCTGCATGCTGACTAGACTGCCATTTCATCAGCTGTACCTATTCCACAATATTTTTTATTTTTATTTTTCCTATTCTGAATGGCCATCAACAGAACATAACTTCCTCATTCCTGGCGATGGTCCAGTCATCGTCATTCTGGTTTCATACAATTCTGAGAACTTCCATTTTTGAGCTAATTTTTACCCCTAATCCTGATTCTAATCACACATTCCCACTAACATGCTTTTGGACCCACAAAATCTAGTTATCTCATAAGATCTGAAGACTCTTCCATTTCCCAATTTCTATCATCTTGATTCTACTTGGAAAAATCGCTATGAAAACAACTTGGTTACTGACATGCCTTGCCTTGCCTTGAAAATGGCTTGGATCTTCAACCATTGTTCTCCTTTTGTTATTGACCCAATGGAACATTTTCTGGCTAATATAACACTTTTTTTGTACCAAATTGGTTTCTTGGTGCCTTCCCACTGAGAATCATGTTCCTCCTTTGCAATGAGTGAACTAAAACAATGAATTTCAACATCAGTAAAATCAAGAAAATAATGAGAATTATTTTACCTCCATGGTTCCAAATTCCACATATAGAATAATGAATTTTCCATCTCTTTCTCTTCTTGCTGTCAACACATAAAATGGCCTGAAATGGATGTAAAATTTTTCTTGACATCTTGTCACAAACAAAAGATATTCAGAATCAACCATCAATCTAAAAAACACATCATCCAAGAAACAACTTGACGACATATCCTCTTTCTCCTTCAAAGCAACTAATTTCACATCATGTGAACATCACCATGTACTCTCACATATTGGTGTAAAACCTTATCGACCAAACACATGTCAACAAAACATTCCTCTTCAAACGATTGACTCTCAAGTCAGGCATAAGCATGTGTAAAAATTTGAATATTGTTTTCCAAAAACACAAATAATTTCACATCTCTTGAAACACTTCGTCAACATCTCCTTTCCATCTTTGGAGAAAAAATCAACTCTTCCAAGTCAATATGGCATGCATGTAACACACAATCGATCAACACAAGTCAACACTCATGCATGTGCAAATGATCAACACCCTCAAGTTGACAACATACATGTTGACAAAGTAATCGACCGACACAATTCAATTACTCTTGCATGTTCAAGCACAATGAAACCATAAAAATTCCACTGTTCATACACACAAACTCTCATGCATGTATACAATTATTCAACTCTCTAACAAGCACAATCACAATTACACGAAATCCATTCATATGTACATTTACTTAAAGTTGAAATGAACAAAATTTTCTGCAATAAAGTGAGTCAACATACTCCACTTTCAAACACCTTCTTGGCGTAAACATGCAACATGCATTCCATTGGAAAAGAAATGCATCAATATCAAAAGACATGCAAAGCCTTAATTGGATAAGAAATCTAACCATCTCTTACCAAACCATTTAAATGGCGCTTCTTTCAGCTACACATCATCATCATGTGAATCATCTTGACCCACAACAATTATCAAATCTTCTTTTCCATTATTTCCATTCTCTTTCTCTACCTTCTTCAAATGTTGTTGATGACTTGCTGGATTCAAATTCCAACACTTATCTACAAGATGACCTTGCTGATGGAAATGAGTGCAAAATAATTGCATCTTATTTTCATGTCTCCTTTTCTTTGAAATTTTCTTGTACATGGTTATCTTCTTCCAACACCTTGAAACATTATAGTCATACAAACCACAAAAGGAACATGAAAACTTTCTCCAAATCTTATGTGATAATTTGCCATGTTTATCATAATCAAAAACAACTTTATTAAAAGCATATTTATACCTTGAACATTCACCTTTGTCTCCTTCTACTGGCTCTATTTGGAATACCAACAATGCATTCAATGACATTAGAGCTTTCAACATCCTCTTGTTCACCATTCTCATTAGTTGCATGCTTATGAGCACCTTCTTGCAAAGTGGGTGTAAACCTTTTGTATTCCTCATGAGAATAATCTTCACAAGCTTGAGGTAATGAACATGAAATCAAACTCCTTCTTAGAACACATTCATGTGCCTCCTTAGCTTTAGAGCTTACTCCATCATGTTTTCCATAACCAAGACCCAAATACTTAGGCCTTTCCTCAACAACTATTGGCTTAACTATGCCTTGTGCATGTTTTCCCAATCCTTTGTCTTCATAGCCCATCTTCATCAATAATTTGGACCCTATTCCTCTAGTTTGTCTTTCAAAAGAACCTACACATTAATTTTGAGAGGAAATTGATGATAACATTGAATTGAATACCTCTTTCTGAAGCACATACTTGGCTAAGGCTTCCTTAGCATCATGGAGTTGAGTTTCCATCTCATGCATCCTTTCAAGAAGCTCTTGTTTCTCCTCCTTCATGAAAATCAACTTCTCTTGAAGTATTTTTCTCTCCCTCTTATCTTCATACTTCTCTTTCATCCTATCAATCATGATATATATTTTCTACAACATCTCTTTATCAAAGGTTTTTTATAAGGAATATTGACTAGAATCATCACTTAATGAAGCTACCATCACACCTATAATGAATACAAATACTCTTTGCTGCGATTTAAGATATTAATTCTCAATATTGACTTCTTTTCCTTCACACATAAACTTGCAAGTTCACGATTAAATTCTACTTGCACAATTTCAAAACCCAATATCTATAGAAGAATTAGCTAACCTTGGCTAAAATGAGATAAAAAATTTCTTTGATGCCAAATTGATCTGAATATGGGAAAACTAGTTATTTCTATGCTAGCTCCCTCATTAGTATTAAAAATGTGCTTAAGGATCGACTCATCGTAACCACGTGTGAAGGGGTTTATGTGTGTAGTTTAATGTGTCTTTGATGATTAAATTATGAGTTAATTATATTTTTAAAACTCATAAACAACATATGAAATGTAATAAAATAACTCATAGAAATCACATAACACAATGGATGATAATGGAGTTCACCCCTCTTGGGCTACATCTCCATAAACCTGCTTTAACTAGCTAGGCCCTCTTGGGATTATGAGCCAAATTTCTGATTACAAGCATCTGTGATGCTCCAATGGATTTTTTTATTGTTCCAGTGGCTTCCGAATACATGAAAACCCAAAAATTACTATTCAATCTCTGAAGTTGGTTACCAACGCCTCTAGGTTTAACCTCTAATCCTGGTGGCCATGGGCTTGTTTAATCTCCAAAGTGAAAAAATTAACATCATATTTTCTCCAAATCCTCTGAAAACTATACCATTATGTTCAGAACATCAAATACATCTAAAAATGATTGTTCATTCACTCCATTTGGTGTTCATCTGATTTGGGCATGGCCTTCCCTCTTGGTGTCCCTAAGCTTCAAAATTATTCAAGTGACCACAAACACTTTTTTATTTGCTCCATTACCTCTGAAAGCTATTCCAATGGATTCAGAGCATGCCAATATACTAGGAATGACTATTCCTAATCCCAAATTGGTCGAAAATTTCTCAAGATAGGCCTCATTAAAGTTTCCCCTAGATTCTGCCTCTAATTCTGGAAACCTGCCAGTTAAGGGTGCCAAAGATGGAGGTGTCTCCTAAAATGGCGGAACTGCCAAAAATTACGTCGAATTAGAGTATGAGATTAATTAATATTAATGAAAGATTAATGAGGTTAACTGCGCTCTTATCTGTTGTTATCCTGGGCGCTAGTGTGTGGTCATGTGAGAAAGGCCATGTGAAGGAGCCTTGGCCGCCTCAACTCTGCCATCCGACACTGCATAATATTCAAATATAGATTCATCCGCATCCTTTTCAAGTCTCAATAAAGTGGCTCATTGGTATAGGCATGTAATGTTTGGAGGCAGGTCATGGGGTCGAACCCCGACCTCCGCCCCTCCATATAACGTTTTTACCACTATATAAAACCAATGTATATTTGTACTCCTAAATTAATGTTTGAACCAACCTTTGGATAATAATTAATATATGTCATTAAATTTTCATTTCCATGGATTTTTGTTACGCTCCAATGGTTAATCCCATCATATCATATAACATGAACTTGGGACCTTACATTATAATACAATGTAATTCCACTGAACAATATGGTCGGACTTAGGACTTAGGTTAAAATATGCGAAAATGTTGATGTTAAAGTTTGGATTATTAATTGATATATATATATATATATATATATATATATATATATATATATATATATATATATATATATATATATATATATATATATATATATATATATATATATTAACCCAAGATTAATACATGAAAAACATAATTTCCAGGACATAAAAAATTCATGAACCCACATTCAACCTTGGAGGACATTGGGAAAATTTCACCTTACAAAAAAAACCAGTGAATCCATTTGTGACACTTTTCATAGTCCCATTGGACAAAAATTAAAGAAGATTCTCTACATGCTGACTAGACTGCCATGTCATCAGCTGTACCTATTATGCAATATTTTTTTTCCTGTTCTGAACGATAATGAGTAGACTATAAATTCTTCATCCGAACTCAGTTTTTTATGAAATTATTTGCGTTGGATTCCTGGTGACGGGCCAATCATTGTCGTTCTGGTTTGGTGCAATTCTGAGCACTTTCATTTTTGAGCTAATTTTCGCCCCTGATCTAGATTTCGATCACTCGCTAACATAAGATACAACTATATTGGGTTGTCAAAGCTGGCCAAATCTTGCATTGAGGCAAGTGGCTCACCAGAGACCAAGTTCAATAGAACTTTCCCCATCTCATGGACTCATTCAACGCAATAGGAACCATTGCTTTCTAATGGGGGAGGACTAGTCTAGGTGGATACTGGTGGCCACGCACCAATTCCACTTGAACCCCCACCATTGTTTCTTTCAGATTCCTTAATTTTAGCATAGTTGCAGTTTCCTAAATTATAGCATAGTTTACTATTTTTGGCTGTTTTTTGGGTCCCAAACTTTGAGAACCATTTTTAGGCCATAAACGATGTCTTTTTGGAAAACATGTGAACATAAATTTTCGCATAACATTTGTTGTAAAAATTCATATTTCTTGGATATATATTTATAACAAGGTATCATATGTGTTAAATGGAGATCATATGCCAAAGTTATGACCCTAGGAATTTGTTGTACCAATTTACCCCAACGAGGCCCACAATTTTGGTGCTTCATCTCCTACAGTTATTTTTCTAGATGTTTAGGGTTTTCCATTGTTTCTCAATAATAAATAGGTTTTCGAGCCTGATTGTAACATAGATCATAGGCATGTAGCCACCACATCCCTTCTTAGATATAAGCTACCATCACATGAGCTAGTTTATTTCGATTATGTATGTAGACATTTTCAGTTTTTTAATATTGATGAAATGAAGATTTATTTCTATTGGATCTATATGTTTATGTTTATATATGTATCACGTTGCATTTTTGCATAATTCTAGATTAAGGTAGGTTTATCAAATTCACTCAATTTGGAGTTAGTCAAAATTATAAGAAACACTACTAAACTTGTAAAATTCAAGAATGGAGGAAAACAATAGTTAAACTCATATTTTGTTATAGAGACAACAAATCAAATATTGAAGTATGGTTGTGCACATTAAGAAGAAATTTTAGAAATATAAAAACAAGAAGTCAATGAGATCAAAACCTATGACAAGTGGAAATTAAATGTAAGTTCAAGGATTAAAAATATCAAACCTACCTTCTATTTATGCATAATTGAATTTTCAAGAGCATGTTGTTGGTTGAGTTGGTGCATTGGTTATGGATTGATGGTTCTGATTTGTGTTATGGATTTATTAGTGATCAAATGTTTCTGAAGGAGATATTATGTTATCTTTTGTAAGTGTTTGAAGTGAGGAATTTATTTTTTTATGTAAGGAAGTGGCCTTCATGATTATAGTTTGAAAATTGTATCAAATATGAATCATTGAGGTTAAGCAAGTGGTAACTTTCAGTTCAATTGTTTTAACTCCTTCCAATAGTGGCTCACAAATAGTTATGGGTTGGATTTCCTTTCAGTGATAAGTAATAAATTAAGGGTTGTAGCTCCTTCCAGTTGTAGTTGATAAATTATGGAGTAGCATCTTCCTTCAAGTTATATCCATAGAGCTTTGTAATAACAAGTAGATTCTTTCCTTTGTGAAGCAAATTGAATAAAATTTTGAAGAATATATGTGTGATCATTTTGATTCTAATGATTGATTTTTGTGGTGCTGACATGTATTTTTGTTGAAGTATTTATTGGTGTCCTTTTATGTTTAATAAGTGAAAGAAATTTTTTAAATTCATACAATAAGAATTCATCCCCACTCTTTGTATTGTCCTAGTTTCTAACACCTTTCCTTCATCCTATTAATCACTACATCAAGATTTCTACCAGTTGTACCTAAAGATCAACCTGAGTTAAGATAATTTTCTCATGTATCATGTTCCTCAAAATTGGATATTCTCATTAACGATAGTCTAGGGGGGCTTTTGATTTCATTTTTTTTCATATTAATAATTTCACTTCATATAAGAAGAAACCAAGGGACCGTTCTTGATTTAAACCCTATAATGGAGGGTAATTATTTTGTAATAATTTGATCCAACTACAACCCTCATATTCCATTATGATTCTTTTGAATACCCTTACTAAAATTATCAATAAATGTAGAATAAGGGAGAGGTAGATTTTAGTGAATCTAGTATCTTTAGAATAAGAACAATAAGCTTACCTACACCATTATGCATTGATTTCATAGATTTTTCATCTAATCATTAAAGAGGTAGGATGGGAAATCTCATCCATGTATAGAGTGAAGATATATAATATATCCATATTAACGAGTGGCTTCAACTTTTTCATGAAATCCATTAACTCGAAGTGTAAATTAGAAATATTGATAGAAAGATAAATGATGCATAAAGATAAATTTTAGGACTAAAATTTCTTTCATTCAAGGATATATCACCATATTTTTTCCTATAGGAAAGAACCCTATTGGTTATAAATCCAAGAAAATTGATATTATGGATTTAATCATATTCCATTAGATTCATAACTCAATCCATGTTACAAGAACTAGCAATATTTTTTCACCTAGATTAAGGATAGCTTGAACTTAATAATTCGCTCACATAAAAAATTTTCAATGAAGGAATATCTGGAGTGGGGCTTCTTGGGCTTCTTCCAAGGTAAAGGAGGAAAAATTCCCTAGGTATTTACTTTCAATAGGCGGATCTTGATGTGAAAGATATTTAAGCTATTGACATTAGAAAGTCCTTATCACAAAACATTCAAATGTGATGGAAACCACACACAAAGTTCATTTTTAGTTTTCTCAAAAGGAGCATCCAAGAAATAATAATTTGTACAAAAACTCATACTTGAGAAGCTTCATAAGTAGGAAGATGTTAGGGACATCCCTAAGAATCAAGGCGAAACCCCCACCAAATTCAAAGAGGTTTTATGTAATCCCACCCTACAAATTCATCTATCCTTCATCATCATGATTAAATGATAGACAAGTACCATTGTGACATGATCATCCAATTGGTAAAATGTGATGTTATCCCATCCACCTGGTGTCAAATATGACAAGGTGTTATCTTTGGTCCATTATGATAAGGCTCAAGGAGAAGGCCCGCCACCCTCATGGAGTCTTGACTCTTATTAAGTAATAAATTTCTAGTATATATGCCTTACAATCTATTGGATATAATAGTAGTGTTACTTGGAAGCTGCTAGATTTAACATTGGGCCTTGCTTCCTAGATTTAACATTGGGCCTCGCTTACTAAATTAATAATTCATGATGTTTAAAAAAATATTAAACAATAGATAAAGTGTATAAAATAAATAAATAAATATGATTTCATTTTTACTTTATATATATATATACTTTATGAACAAAAAAAGGAATTTTGGTTTTCTTTGGTTTGCTAGATAATAAGATTAACTCTAATTTTTAGCTTGAGTAACAGGGTCAAGTGGAATTTAAGTTATGAAAATCAAATCAACAAGGGACAACACTTGGCCTCCTAGACCACAACTACTCAACTAGTTGAATGTTTTCCCACTTGAATTTCAAACCCCTGAACCTATCTACTCGAGGGCATGTGGGCCATTTATCTATATAAATTTAAATCCTATTGTTATGGAAAATCAATTCCTAATTGAGCATTTATCATGTTGTATTAAATATGGATAAATATTTTGCGTGAGATTATGTTTTATTAAAAGAATCATCTCCACACATAAGTTTAATGAACTTTGAGTTTTGTTTCAATTTTTCGAAATAGTGACCTCCATATATATATATATATATATATATGAAAAATTATGAATAAAACCATAGTTCACGCTAAGAGTGATTTTTAGTTGAATTCTTAATACAATATATTAAATACTAATGTGGAAACATCTCCCTTATGCATGTATACTAGTAGTATAGCACTTCTCAATCCCATTACTATTTATTAGGAAAGCTTTTAAGATGAAAAATCATTATTAATTATTATAATCAAATCACTAATTATCATTACCATTGACTTAGAACTTTTTTCACATGAATTCATTTTAATCAAATCATATAATTTCAAAAAAAATAGAGTTTTTGTTGTTTAAAATGCATTTTTGAATTCATAAATGGACAACCCGGTGCACTTAAATTTGGCACATTAAACAATTTAAAATCAAGTTTTTAAAAATCTTTATGAGATTTTGATTAAAATTAACAACAAATGTCATGAAATTTCATCTATAGGTTTACTAAGCCATTATCATTGTATTATATATATTCACATAAATTCTCTAAATATTTTGAATTTCTTTAAAGTATTTAAAATTTTCAGTTTATATAACATTAAATCCTATGATTAAGGGAAATCAATTTCTAATTGGGGATTTATCATGTTATACTAAATGTGGAGAAGTGTTCTTCACATGATTAAGTTTTATTAAGTAAATCATGTCCCCACATAAACCTACTTAATTTTATTTTTATTATTTCTAATGTAGTTTGATTTTTACTTGAATTTTTCAAAATAGATAGTTGATGACTAGCAAACAACCTCTCTAGATAAATTCAATGACTTGAAAGCCAGATATATTAGGGCATTTTCTACACGGGCCACAATTTTTCCATGAAAGTCATTTTTCCCCATAATCCAACCATTGTGTGTGTGGGGGGGGGCTAATATATGTATATGCAAGATATTTGTGGTTTAAAGTTATTTGAAAAAAATAATCTTTAAAAATCAATGATGTCATGAGTAAAATATTTGAATTTTACCTTTATTTTACATACTTTATATAGTGAGATAAAGTAATCAAAATTATAAATAAATAAATAAAATTACTTTTATTATGAGGGATATATAAAAATAAAAAAATGGTTCATGGTATTGACCCGTGGTTGTAAGAATCCATGTTATTAATGCATGGTATTGATGTGGAGTATAAGTAAACTTAATAGTTATGTAAACATTTAATCCATTTTATCTGGGTACAGTAGACATGTTGCAATATTTAACATTTTGACTTGGTAAAATAAAATAAAAAAGATAAAATGAATAACTATATTTATATTTATATTTATAATTAATAATTAAACCATTTTAGATCCATTTTACCCGTAGAGATGTTGCAATATTTAACATTTTGACTTGGTAAAATAAATAAAAAAACATAAAATAAATTATTATAGTTATATTTATAATTATAATTAATAATTAAACCAGCCTAGATCCATTTTAGATCTGGGTAGGTAGAGATGTTGCAATATTTAAGATTTTGACTTGGTAAAATAAAATAAAAAAACATAAAATGAATAAATATCTTTATATTTATATTTAGAATTAATAATTAAACCAGCCTAGATCCATTTTAACTATGGATCTACAAGGTGTTGAGAGCGATCAAATTTCTTTTGAGATGAAGACTTCTATTAAAGTTAAAAAATATTTGATTCCTCTCAATGCTTGGTATATGTTGTTAAAATAAATGTAGGCTGGTATTATTTAATGCTAGTGTGGCAACATCTCCCCTATACTTTTATTATGAGTGATATAACACCTCTCAAGCCAATTATTAATTATTAGGAACAACTTTTAATTTGAAAAATAATTATTAATTATTAGAGGTAAATGGAAAATTATCATTTAATACATTGCAATCTACATATTCACTCAAGTGTGAGCAGATATGGGTCAAAACCCTAGCGATGGAGACCAGGACATGCACTGATGGCCCTGAATCAGATTGCAGAGCCCTTCTACGAAAAGGAGCTCGATGTGACAGATGTCCCAAGTTCTTAGATCCACGCAGACACTTGTGAAAGATGCGGGAAGCCACGCAGTAGTTTGGGTTTGATGATATCGCTTACAGATAAGCATGGTTAGGATGGATGTCTCTGTTTTTCTAAACCCTAACCCACATGCTAGTTAGAGTCGCGTGCATGAGAGGATAGCGCTGGTGAGTTTTATGTGCTATCGGAGGGATTGTGTTAATGCTAAAGCTCATGGTAAAAATGGGTTTTGAACGGGATTCTGTGGACATTGAACCGGCACCAGAAGTTCTTAACAGTCTACGGACACGAGGTGTCAGCGAGAAACTTGGACCATTATTTTCCATTCATTGGAGATACAAGCCAGAAGAACAAAGCTCTTGAAGGTGTCTGGGGTCTCTCAAACAGGGCTTCTGTACTAGAAGAAAGTCTTCAGAGCACATTCAACTACAATTGGAGAGAAGGGTTGGATCAACGGTCACTTCGGTCCTCGTCCATCCCTGAGAAGCTCGATAGCGAAAAATTCCAGACAAACCTGCAAACCCCATCTCTGCCAATTATTTCATCAATCCATTTTCTTTCAAGGGGGTTAGAAGATATAGTCGCTAGGTGTGGCCTTTAGGGCTCTGTGGGGCTTAAAGCTTTCTTGGGATAAAACTATAGAGTGTCGGAGTGGGGTGGGGGAGCTTCTCGAGAAGTCCCATATGCCCAAAGAAACCCTCATCAGTGGCAAGGTATCAATTTTCTTGAAAATTTACTCCTCTCGCAGGGCAGCGAAGCATCATGCTTTGGGCTAGAGTTTGCAAAGGGTTTGGTTCAAAACCCTAGTGGGCTGAGGCAGTCAGTACTAGGTCACGCAGGAGCTTCTCGCTCTGTGACCCCTGTAGAAGAAGAAGGAAGGGTTTCATGGTCTATTAGAGGCGATAGCTGGAAGGATGTGCTAGAGACCTTCAATCACCAAGAAGGACCTCTAGGCGCAGGAGGCATTACTTGGGAGAGTCGGAATCACTCTGAGGAAGGGTGGCCTGGGTCATCTGTTTTTGTAGATCCAAATGCAATCGAAAGGCCACTAGAAGGCGAGCAAGGTGGAAGAAGTAGGGTTTCAGGAACAAAAATAAAAGATACCAAGTTGATCAGAGGAAAAGAAGAATACCCATGCTATGTATTTGGCCTAGACATTCACATTGACGAAGTCATGGAAGCGACAAAAACTATCCTAGTTGGAAGAGTTAGAGGCCAGAAATTATCTACCAACTATATCTCTGAGTGGACAGTTCCAGAATGGAAGGATGCCCCACGAAGCCCCATTCAGATACAAACCCTAGCCTAAGGGTGGTTCATGATCAAGTTCGAAAATAAGGAGCACTTAGAATGGGTTTTACAAAGGAATTGGAACTTTGGAAAGTGGACTGTCTTGTTCAAGAAATGGATGCCACTCTTCGACACCCAGAGGGAAAAAATCGAAGAATCTCTATTCTGGGTAAAGCTCCGAGGACTTTCCTTACCTTTATGGATGGATTCTGCTTTCTGTTCAATTGGAAACACTTTGGGTCAATTCCTTGAAGTAGACATGTCATTCCAGCCTACCAAGGACCTCAATGCGGCAATAATCCTGGTCAATATAAACCCTAAAGAAGGATTAGCAAAGGTAATTCTTCTCAAGTACGAGGACTATGAATATTCACAAACCCTGGACTATGAACATATGCCTTTCTGATGCCATCATTGTCATAAGTATGGCCACCTAGCAAAGGACTACTCACTGGGGCACTGAAGAAGAAGGAAGCATAAGAGATTAAATCGAGGGCCCTTAAGATTCTTGGCTCTAGAAGAGAACAGGCCATTAGAAGAGGAGATGATGGAAGGGGTTGATGGTCCTGGTAGTAACGTGACTCTCATCACTCCTCAAGATCAATAGGAAGAACAACTTAGTCCCTTAACTATGGATCATGAATAGGAAATTTCACAAACATCTGTCCCTCTTCCTGAAGCTGAAGGCGCTACAACTTCTCAGGAGGGTATGACTCTAGTCTCTTCTCCCTTCCTTTTCACCTCTTTATGTGCTTCTGTTTTTTTCTTATACTTAGCCTGTTCCTTCCAGGCCTCCTCAAATGGAATATTTGCAAATGCATGATGTCATAGAGTCCTTTGACAGTATTATAACTTCTACTATGTCCCCTCATTTGGATCCCCTCCCTGAGTTTGATATAGGTTTGCCCCCACCTCTACCTTGTATCCCTAAAAAGCCTCCCTATAACTTAAGATCCATGATGAAAAAACCTTTGAAAGTGGAGGTAATAGGTGGATTAGAGTCCAACCCTATTTTGGTCAGTCCTAGAAAGATGCAAGGCAGAAAATCAAACCTTTCTAAGGCACAATTCAAGGAAAAAATTGATATTGTAGATGGGAAAAAAATTTCCCTCTCTAGGGTGCTTACAGTAGCGCAAGCCCCTTACATGAGTTATAAATTATCATTCTCTCCTACAATTACATGGGTTTAGCTAGTCAACCCAAAAAACTAGTTGTGAGGGAGTTAATGAAGTCCCACGATCCCAATGTACTTATGCTTGAAGAAACCTTGGGGTTGGGGGACGAAGTGATTGGCTCTCTATCAAGGATGTTCCCAGGATGGGGATTCCAGGCTCTAGATGCCCATTTTAGATCTGGGGGTTTGGTGCTGGGCATAAAATCAAGGAGGTTGAAGGAAATTTCTTCTTAGGGCTTTGAAATCGCCCTAGGTATGTAACTCTACTCCAACGAGCTCTGCTAACCCATCCTTTGTTTGAATGTATATGGGCCATGATCGGATAGGATGCAATATTGGAGCAACCTTTTTTCCAAACCATGCACGAATAACTCCAATCTCATTTTGGGTGGAGACCTTAAATTCTCCCTGGGGATGTCGGAATATTGGGGCCCCTCAGCTCGTGTAGATCCCTTAATTGATTTCTTCATCAATAAGCTAGCCTCCACTCATTTGGTGGATGCAAACTTGATCAAGCCTAGACCCACTTGGAGGAACAGAAGAACGAGGGAGGCTAGGGTGGCAAAAACATTGGATAGGTTTCTTCTTAATGAAGATCTAATTGCCAGATCCTCTATCTTTAGGCATTGGGTGGGGGAAGGAGGTTTATCTAATCACCTGCCCATTCTCCTTAAGATAAAAGGCCTCCATAAGAAACTGGGGGCCCCCTTTAAGTTTAATCCTCTTGGCTAAAAGATGAATCATGCACCTCCTTGTTCCATTCCACTTGGGGGAGAGATAGGCTAAGGGAGCCTAGAAATATGAGTTTTTTATGGAGAACCTAAAGAAAATGAAAAAAAGCCAGTTTGGAATGGGAAAACGAAAAAAAAATAAAGGAGGAAGACCTTCAGATGTTAAATGAAGAAATTGATTTTATGGAAAGCCCGGAGGGGGCTTGTTATGTCTCCACTAAATAAAGGGACAAATTAAGGAGTCTTGAAGCATCAAGGAAGAAAATCTTATTGGAAATAGAGGAAAGTTGGCGTCTAAAGAGTAGGGCTATCTAATTGTTAGTTGGAGACGAGAATATCAAATTTTTCCAGAATTATGCCAAAGGAAGGAAAAATATCAATACAATTTAGGGCATGCAGACGGAGGAAGGAGTAACGACATGCTCTTTTGACACCTCTCCTCCCTTGGAGTGAAACATTTCAAAACCTTGTTTAGAGCCCCATTGGAGGCTTCCATTGCAGAATTTATCAGGGTAGCCCAGTTCTTCCCCAGTTATATTGATGAAGAAGGAAATGATTGTATAATGGAACCTATTAAAAAGGAGGAAGCGGAAGACATCCTTAATTCAATGTAGAAAGATAAGATTCCAGGGCCGGATGGTTAGACGGTGGAATTCTTCCAACACTCTTTTGAGTTCCTGGGTGACAACCTATTGGAGGTTGTGGAAGAGTCGAGAAGAATAGGATCTATATATCAACGTTTCAACTCCACTTTCTTGGATCTCATTCCCAAAAAGGAGAATCCATAGTCCTTTGATGATTTTTGGCCAATTTCTCTTTGTTCTTGCATCTATAAAATCATTTACAAAGTGATAGCTAATCACCTCAAGCCCTTTCTCTCGAGAAATATATCTTTGGAACAATTCAGCCTTCTAAATGGAAGGAAAATCCATGAGGATATGGGGGTGGCCCAAGAAACACTCCATAGTTTGAAAAGAAGAAAAAAAAAGGAGCTATCATTAAGATAGACCTTTCCAAGGCATATGACAGAATCAGTTGGATGTATATCAGGCTTCTCCTAACCAACCTTAGCTTTAGGAATGATTTTATCAATTGGGTAATGGGGTGTATCTCTTCCACAAGTATTTATATTCTGATCAATGGGGTGGCCTCCAACTTCTTCAACATATAAATAGGTCTTCGTCAGGTATGCCCTCTCTCTCCCCTTATTTTTCCTTTGGCTGCGGAAGGACTCAGTCTAATGATTCATGAGGCAAAAAGAAGGGGGGATCTAAAATGCATCGAGGTGGTTGCCAACCTCTTCATTACTCACTTACTTTTCTTGGATGATATCCGCCTGTTTAGCAATGGTAGCTTGGAGGACTATCATTGTTTAAAGGAGGTGTTGGATATTTTCCTTAGGGCTACAGGTTTAAGTATAAATAGATAGAAATCTACAGTTAAAACATCTAGCCTCTCTAGAGAAAAAGTAGGTAGAATCTATAAATTTTTACAGTTTGAAGTAAAGACCCTGCAAAACTCTTTCAAATATTTGAGGTTCTATATAAAGTTGGACTCTTATCATATTCAGGATTGGCACTGGCTAGTTGCAAAGATTGAGGCAAGAATGAAACACTAGAGTTTCAAATGGCTATCTAGAGTAGGGAGATTAGTGCTGATTAAATCGGTAGCTTTGGAAATTCCAGTTTAGTAGGCGGCCCTTTTTTGGGTACATAAAAGTATTCTCTTCTCAATTAATAAAATCTATAGTCGGTTCCTACTGGCTGGTTCAAAGGAGTATCATGTGACACCGTGGGTGACTTGGGAGAAGATAGTGCGCCGAAAAGCTTGGGGAGGTTGGGGCATAAAGAAACTTCCCTCATTTACGGCTTCTTTGGCTGCAAAATTGGGCTTGCGCCTCATCACCTTGGATAATCTCTAGATGACTATCATTAAAAGGAAATACATTGATCCTATGCCAATTATAGAATGGTTGCGAAAGCGAAATAAGAAAATGAAAATTGCTTCAATTGCATGGAAAGCCTTTGTAGCGTCGATCAAGATAATTGAACAAGGCCTAGCTTGGCACATTGGGGATGGTAAATAGGTAAGACTAGGTCATGACCCATGGGTGGGCTGCTCGGGGAGGTTTTCCCTCTCTAGAGACATTATTGAATTTATGGAACATCGGGGTTTCATAACCTTGAGTCATATAGCCCTGCAAGGGTAGTCCACCATCTAGAGGCAAGTTTGGTTGATAGGGGAAGCTCTTCATCTTGATGATAGGTGGCTTGTAGAGTGGCAGGGGTTCATCAATGACCTCCAAAACTCCAACATTAGAATTCAGGAGAGATCAGATGAGCTCAAATGGGTCCATGCTCCATCGGGTCTGTTCTCCCCAAAGTTTAGTTACAATTGAAAAATGGCTCAGAAAGGTTGCGGGGAGTCGAAGTGGTGGTTTAAACCTTTATGGGAGTTAAAGGGACCAACAAAAACCAAATTGTTCTTCTGGTGCATACTTCAGAAAAAAGTCCCCTCTTGGGATTTTCTACAAAGTAGGGACGAGATTGGCCCTGGTTGGTGCTCCCTTTGCAAGGCTAGTCTAGAGTCAGTTCACCACCTCTTCCTCACCTACCCCTTTAATACTAGCCTCTGGACTCAAACTCTAAGGCTTCTCAAAATTACACAAAAATGGGAAGGAACTTATATGTAGGAGGCATGGAAAAGATGGTGGCAGGCCTCTCCAAATGATAGGGTTCGGAACCTCCCGCTTCTTTCTGCTTGGGAAACTTGGATAGCAAGAAATCGTATCATCTTCCAAGACAAACCCTTTCCTGTTAACATTCTAGTGGCTGAGGGGCATCCATCTACGAATATATTCCAATCTTGGCACACCCCCAACAAGCGAGAGTCATCCAACAAGAGATCATCACGGGAAATATTTTGTGGGCATATTTTGATGGGGCATCTAACCCTCAAAATAGATGTGGAGTTGGTTTTTCCATTCATCAACCATCAGGGAAAATCCTCAAGCGTCGATTGGCCTTGGTGAAATAATTTCGTTGAACTAAAAGCTCTACAATTACTAATTTGTTGGCTCTCGTCCCTCGAGATAAGAGAAGTGAAAATATTTGGGGACTCTATGAACATCATTAAGTGGTTTAGTGGAACACAGAGATGTCTAAATTATATTTTATCTCCTTTACCTGCTGAGGTAATTCATATAAAATCTTTTTTTAAGAAGATTACTGCTTGTCACATTTACAGGGAACAGAACTGTGAAGCAAACCTCCTATCTAAGGAGTGCACTCATCAAGATATGGGGTACTGGGAAACTGTAGCGGTTGAGGGAGGTCTGGTCGGAGGGATCGAACAGCCTCGTTTCGCCTGATAGTTTCCATTTGCTCTCTCTTTTCTTTTTTATCTGTTAGCTCAGATCAATTTGAATTCTTTCACTATTTTTCAATATTATTCTAGTTCTGAATTTACTCTGAACTATCATGTCCCTGTTTCGGATTTTTTTCCTCTATGAGGAGATCTAGGAGACAGGTTTTTCTCTCTTTTTAGACATTACTCTACTATATTTTGAAAACTGAAACAATGTTTACTACCTAGTTTTTGTTTTTGATGAGAACTCATAGTCACAACCTATTTGCATCCCTGTTTCTAATGTATTTTATCCCTAACAAAAGGGAAGCCTGTGGGCTAAATGGAGACGTCATACATAATGATTCTAATGGGGTTGGAAGGATTGATGCACATATATCCCCATCAGCTGCAACTCCATCTTCCTTCTTCTACAAAAAAGGAAAGATACAGTTCTTTGAATGCTACAAGCATATACTATATAACCTTCTACATACTTAATAGATGGTTCGATTTTTTCTTTGGAAAAAAAAAAGCTACATATTCACTTTAATTCTCTAAATATTTTGATTTGTTTTATAATATTGAAAACTTATCTATATAACCTTATATCCTACTACTTAACACATTAATTTCTAATTGGGAATTTATCATATTATATTAAATATGGAGAATTAAAAGAACCATATCTACACTTAAATCTACTTAATTTTTTTAATATCATTTTTAATGCAGTTTGATTTTTGTTTGAATTTTTCAAAATAAACAATAGATGGGAAATATTCAACCTCAAGAGATATACAAAAACCTGAAAACCAAATCTATTAGAAACTCATACTTCATAACCTTGAGAGATATAAACCTGGAAACCAAATCTATTAGAAACTCAGTTATTCTCACTTATATTTCACTTATTTTAAAATATTTTACACTAAATTTAAATTTATGGTCTCTCATCTAACATATAATTTTCTATACTTGTCTAAATTCGGAAATTTTTTTTACTTCTTTTATAGAATATATTTTCTCTAATTTAAATTTATTTTACAATATTTAAAAATTAAATAAGTTTTTTAAAATTTTTAAAATTTTATCTTCCCGCGCTTAAATTTCGCAGAGTGTTTTCTTATGGGACAATATTTAACTTTTCCTTTCCCTTCAATTTCACGGCACCATTTTACGTGAATACTATTTAATTTTAATACAAGGTAACTTCAGTCTTGGAGTTAACCTTACTCAAAGGTACTTTTACCGCCCTCGAATCCCTACCCAATAAATATATATAAAAGCAGAGAGGGACCATATAAAGGATCTATATATAAAGAGATCAGAAGGCCCCACGACCATTGCTGATTGCTCGGAAGCGCGAACCGGAAGAAAGGTGCTATTCTCAACAGTGCGAACCTACTCTGAAAACTCAAAAGCAATCTCCATCATCAGGTACGTATTATCAAGTAGGTCATGTTTTCCATCAACTGTCTTTCTGCACTTTTGCACTGCTCTATTTAGCTGTTTTTTCTCTGCATGTTGACAGATTTCTATAAAGTGGGTTCTTCTTGTATAGGTAGGTGCGTGACAGGAAGATCTACGCAGGCAGTCACAATGGTTGTGGGTGAGAATCTATCTGGCAAAGGTGCCAAGGGCCTACGGAATGTGAAAGGCAACCAATCCAGCAAAGGTGTGAAGGTCCCGCAGAAGGGAAAATCCACAGCTGCCGGTGATGATAAAACTGAGAGGAAAGATCCCGTCTCTCGCTCCTTTCGCGCGGGCCTACAGGTTCTAGTGTTTTCCAATATTGATAGTTCCGTTAAAGGTTTATAGCATTCGGGTTTCTTGTTAATGCACGTGTATATAAAATGCAATTTCCTTTTGATTTTTCCGACGTTTATGTTGATCATTGTTTTGAAATGTAATATATATAATGTCTGTGACCTTTGCTTTTCAATGACAGATCCCTGTAAACGCACAGATGTCTGTGACCTTTACTATTTTTTATTTTATGAATTTGTGAAAACCATTTCCTATTCCAGAAACCTCTCATGACATCTGTAGGATGTAGATCTTACTGTTAATGGTTGTTAAACTATCAATTTGAGACATACATGAAGAACCATTAAAAGCTTATGGAAATTAATGGCTTCTCGATGTATGCAGAATTAAGAAAAGATTCCTAGAAATATTTAGATTAACAACTATTAAGTGTATGGAAAAACCCTAGCAAGTGTAGACCACACTTACCCTTTCGTTTGTGGTGGTTTTGATGTCTCCCTTGGGTCCTACCACATATCTGTTAAAAATTAAATAATGCTTCCTCAACTCACATCACACAGAGTTGCTTAGAGGTCTAAGACAAGGTCTTAAACAAGACAACATAGTTGAGAAAATTAAATTTGAAGAGACTGTCTTTTTAATAGGATGTGGCTGAGGTTAAAATGACAATTACAATAGAGTAAAAACGGAGTAAAACATAGTGGTTGCCATAAAAATCACAAGTGAAATTTCGAGAACTATATTTCATATGTAAATTGCTATTCTTCACCAGTTAGTTCTTATTGAGATTTACAATTTCCAAAACCATATCACAACTAACAATTTATATGGAGATTGTTACTCCTTCACCATTAAAACAAGTTTTTACTGAGATTTACATTCACTAGGGTTTCGTGAGTTGCATGGTAAAAACCTCATTAGTCTACCGAAATTCTCTCCATAATTTTCTTCCCTTGTCTTTTGGGACTTACATTCGCCACTATTCATTCAACTTCTTCATTCATGCTTAATACAAAACATATATATCTAAGACATTAATACATAAAACACAATATTTAAGGCACACGGATGGGTGAACATCATATTATTTGTACGCAGTAAATAAGTTGCAGAGTAAAAGCTTGCCCATGAATTTCTACTAACCATTAATAAATTTCTATTTGAATTTTAATTATTTAATCTGTTGCTAAATGGGTTGTGTACTCCTGTTCAAAACATTTACTAAGGTATGGTTGTTGTCATAAGAATTTAAACCTGTGGTTGAGATTAATTTTCCAACATTTCCCCTTAATGGCAACTGCTGCCATTCACCATTCCCAAACAAAATCTCCGAGATAAACACAATTTTCACACAATTTTCACCTGCCAATGGATTTGTGAAGTTGTCTTCAGATCTGTAGTGGTGCAACACAATCTCACCATTGTTAACTAATTCTCTTATGAAATGGTATTTAGCATCGATGTGTTTTGTCCTCTTTTGAAAAAAAATTTATTTGATTGGGCAATTGCTGAACTGTTGTCAGAAAAAAAAGTTGTTGTTCCATCTTGTTCATGGCATAAATCCCTCAACATCCTTCTCATGCAAACTTCTTGACACACTGCTACTGTTACAACGACATATTCAACTTCTGCAGTTGACAATGACACTATTGGTTGCTTTCTGGAAGCCCATGAAACGTCTGCCGAAACCAAATGAAAAACATATGCTGACATGTTCTTTTGTCATCAACACATACTGCATAGTCACTATCACTATAACCAACCAGCCTAAAATCATCTGTTGCGGTGTACAAAATTTCATAATCCTTTGTCCCAATGACATACTTTAAAATTCTTTTCACTGCTTGCCAATGTGTCTCTTTGGGTGTCTCCATGGACCATGACACCAAACTCACTGCATACATTATATTAGGCCTTTTTACCATCAAATAAATTAGGCTACCCACCATACTTTTGTATAATGTCAGATTGAAATTGTTGTTGCAATCTTCCTTGCTTAACTTCAACCCCATGACAGTTGGAGTTGGTGATGGATTTCTCTTCTGCGTAACCTCTCTAATATTTTTGCAACATACTTTGTTTAAGAGATCAAAATTCCAATTTATGTTTGCTTCATTTCTATGCCCAAAATATACCTTAACAACCACAAGTGAGTCATTTCAAGCTCAATTTTCATGACTGCTTTGAAATCAACGATGAGGAAATCATCACTCCCTGTAAAAATCAAATCATCTACATACAAAAAAAAAATAAGAAGCTTCCCATCACATTATTTGATGTAGAGAGTAGGCTCGCCGTCACATTTGTCAAACCGATTGTTGAACAAGTAAGCTTCTATCCTGCTATACCATGCATGTGGTGCTTGCTTCAGCCCATAAAGAGATTTCTGCAACGTATACACCTTGTCTTATTGGCCTTCTATCTCATAACCAGGAGGTTGCACAACATACACCTCCTCTCTCATCACTCCATTCAAGAATGTTGATTTTACGTCAATTTGATACACTTTCCATTTTTGTTTCACGGCAATCGACAACATTGAATGCATTGTCTCCATCCTCGTGACTGGCGCAAATGTTTCTTAATAGTGTCTTCCATGCTACTGGTTGTATACTTTGACAACTAGCCTTGCTTTATGCCTTTCAATCTTGCCTTCAATGTTTCTCTTTGTCTTATAGACCCACTTCACTCCAATGACTTCTTTTCCTTATGGAAGATCAACTAACTCCTATGTGTCACTCTTTTCTATTTCTCATATCTCTTCACCCATTGTTGCAACCCATTTCTCTTCTTTGAATGCCTCCTCAAAGTGGATTGGGTCATCTACATGACAAAAAAGTGAAAATAAAGAATTCATTCCAGCGTTCTATCAACTTAATTTTTCTCGTAGATTTCACTTAAATTTCTGAATTTTTGTCCTTATGCTTGTGGAAGATGGGCTTGACATGTCACTTGGTGTTGTTCTTCAAGAAAATGGAGTTGCAGATCTATGTGTTGTGCTTGGTCAAGCACTTCCTTGACTGCGCAGCATTGTCATGTTATTTTTTTGCGGTCTCACTTGGTGACTGCTTTGTTGAGATTGTGTGGGTGTAGGAGGAGTCACCGTTGAGGAATTACTTATTGTGGTCAGTTCCTCTTTGTATTCATGTGGCATACATGTTTTCACATTGACCGTATTCTCTAAATATCCATCCCATGCTTCCTCTTCTATGAAATTAACATCTCTACTAATTATGACTTTCTTGGTTGACGGATTGTAGAGCTTGTATGCCTTGGATTCATCATTGTATCCAACAAATATACATTTCCCCCACTTTTTTCCAACATCTTCCTCAACTCGTCTTGGACATGTGCATGTGCCACACTTATCAACACTCTCATGTGAGTGACATTATGCTTTCTTCCACTCCATGCCTCTTCAGGAACTATGTTCTTAACGCTTTTGGTTGGACACTTATTAATGATATATGATGCACAAGAGACTGATTCAACCCAATAATCATTTGGAGAATTCTTTGCCTTCAACATACTCCTTAACATTTCCATAACGGTCCCATTCTTCCTTTCTGCGACACCATTTTAATTAGGTGTATACCTTGTTGTGAATTTCTTGTGAATTCCATGCTCCCTACAAAAACGTAGGAAGTTGTGATGTAGTTTCCACCTATGTCAATCCTCAACAATTTTATGTAGTGTCCAATTTGCTTCTCAACAAGAATTTTGTAGTGGTGGAAGTGCTCAAACACTTCACTTTTCTATTTTATGAAGTAGAACCATGTCCTCCTTGTGCAGTCATCTATGAAGGTCAAAATATAATAGTTGCTCCCAATTGATGGTGTTTGCATTTGCCCACATAAATATAAATGTACAATATCAAAAGGTGTCTTTTCCCTTATAGACTTTCCTGCTGGAAATGATTCTCTATGTTGTTTTCCCAAGATGCATCTTTCACATTGGAGGTCTGGTTTTTCTATGAGTGGCAATTCCTTGACCATGCCTTTCCTATCAACAAATTCAAACCTCTAAAGTTGAGATGACCAAATCTCATATGCCATAACCAATTTTCATCTTTGACCTCTACTTGAAAGTTTAATTGTGTGGAAAGTGTAACTCTTCTTTCATCCTTTTGGTGATTTTATTGACAATTGTGCTTGAGCACCTTCTTCCTTCAAATATGATTTTAGCTTCAGAGGGAACATTCTATTTTTTTTCATCTAAACTTTTTCAATGAGTTGTCTTCTTGGAAACCCGTCCAAAATTTTTCGCACATCATTATTGAAAAATACATTGTAGCCCTTTTGCATGATTTGTCCAATTCTTATGAGGTTATGCTTCAAACTAGGGATAACGTAAACTTATAAAATATATTTTTTCTCTCCTTTCTTTGTTATAATCTCGACTCTACCTCTTCCCATGACAAAGAAATTTCTATCGGTCCATAATGTCACTTCAAATTTCACACTTTCATATAAATTGGAAAACATTTCTATCTTCCTAGTCATGTTTTTGTTACACCCTGAATCTAGAAACCATACATCCCCTTATTTTTCTTGTGCTACATTACAATCTAAAAGCATGCTACTGTGGTTCTGATTATTCGTTTATGAAATTTTCACTGGGTTTGTTACTTATGTCATATTTCTTCTTTCTACATCCATTTCCATAATCACCATAATTCTTACAATACTTACATTTAACTTGAGATTCATCATACCTCTGATCTTTTGCTTCATTTTGGTTTGGGCTTTGGCTTGGATTTTGATTGCTTCCCCTTCCACCTGAACTTGAAGGGATGCATCTTCCACCTCTATGTGAGCTTCTTCTTCTTCCTTTATAATTTAATCTTCCTCGACATGTAACTTGACCACACGAAACTTGTGTCTTGAAAGGATGCTCTAATGAGGAGGTTTTTGATCTATTCAACCTATGCTCATGAGAAATCAGTGTTGATGAAGCTCATCCACAGAAAAGTATGAGAGATCCTTTGTCTCTTCTATGACCACAACTAATGCATCAATTCTTGTTGGGAGACTTCTCAAAACTTTCTCAACTATTCTCCTTTCCTCAAGTGTCTGACCATGAGACCTGATTTGGGTAACCAGTCCAATTACATGTGTAAAGAATGAGTCTACATTCTCATACTCTTTCATATAGATTGTCTCAAAATATCTTCTTAGCATTTTTATTTTTGTTGTATTCACCTTTTCCATGACTTGGTAGGTTGTCTAGAGGGTATCCCATGCTTGCTTGGACTTTGTTGCTGCTGCAATCATTGGGAATATACTTTCATGAGCTGATTGAAATATGTAGAAGAGGGCTTTTGAGTCATTCCTACCTTCTCTCAACAAATCTCTTTATGCTTCTGTCAAAGCATTGTATTCTACTACATCTGCTAGTTCTTGGAAACCATTCTCCATCAATTTCCAAATATCTTGAGAAGAAAACAAAGCCTTCATTGTAAAAGCCCAATAATCATAATTTATGCCATTAAACTGAGGTATTTGTGGATTAGTCAAGCTTGTGCCTGTTGCTTCCATTTTCACTGTGTAAAAAATAATTTTCTCACTGTGTAAACACTTTCTCCCTACTTTTGAATACGCTCCCAACATAATGCCTTCAAAAACATCTTTCAACTTAAATCAATAACACTTGATGTAATGAATTTTTAAACCCATTTTGATACCATGTTAAAAATTTAAATACGAATGTAGGATGCTTCCTCAACACATATAGTTCACACAAAGTTACAGAGAGGTCTTAAACAAGACAACATAATTGCGGAAATGAAATCTTAAGAGAATGTATTTTAATATAGAGTGGAAGAGATTAAAATCGCAACTATAGCACAACAAATAAACTTCAAACAAATTCACACATGTTGAAATAGAATAAAACACAGTGGTTGCGATAAAAATGACATGTGAAAATTCCAGAACCATATCGCAACTAACAATACATTATATTTTGATTCAAAAACACAATAGATAATTCATATGTATATTGCGACTCCTTCACTAGTAAAACAATTGTTCTTACTAATATTTACATTCACCAAGGGTTCCGGAGTAACACACAGTAAAAATTTGTAACTTTTGTTTTTACACACCCTCCAAAATTCGCTCCATAATTTTCTCCCCTTGTATTTTGTTAATTTGAGAACATGTTCTATGCCATTTTAGATTAGGGCACACAATATTGAAGTAGAGAGAACATACTAATAGATCGATGGAAGACAAGCCAAAACATAGATAATGAATGGTGGTGTTACGACGATCAGTAGGATGCTTCTACCAATAAAGTCTCCAATAGGTCATTCATCCAAGCGTGTCACACATAACCCCACTACAACCCAACCACAAATACACAACATCAAGAACACGACTCTATCGCCATCAAGAGAGACGAAAATCCTCCACACAATGTGTGTATAATGAACTCCAAGTCTCTCCATTATATAGGCATCTTTGGGGTGTGTGTGATACACTCTTTAAGACATTTAAGTCTATATTATATTCCAGGCCAACCTAACACATACGTGGAATAAATTCAAAGTCCATGTTCTGCTTATCCGATCGAGATGATATTTAGATCAATCTTACACCTCTCCAACAAAGAAATCAAATAAAAATGTTGGGATCGTCATCTGAGCAGCATAACCTGGAGTTTGGACCTCGTTGTCCAATTTTAACACTCCCTCTCAACTAGGGAGAAATCCATCCACTAGTGCAATCCAAAAATCATGGTTCATCCCATCGTAACTTGCTTTGATGGCCTCTTTATTTTAGAATAGAGGTGGGTCAGTCACAAAGACATCATTCTTCACTGACAGATTCAGCCCAAAGGTCTGAAACCTCTATAGGTCTCACAAAGAGTCTCATGCCAACCCGAAGTTGGTTATCTGACCTGAAGTTAGTAGGAGGTCTGAAACCTCACTTGGACTCGAGAGAGTCATATATACTAACCCGAAGTTAGTCTCACTAACCCGAAGTCAGTTGGAGGGCTGAAACCTCACTTGACTTGATTCCAAATCAAGTGGTTGGACATGTGTCATGTAGATATAAAGAGTATGACAATCTATGATGCATCCATCGGTCTTGCATATGGTATCTATTCACATTTCCCACCTCATTGGCCAAATGAGAGGTACTTCCCATGAGTCCAAAACTCCATGGGTAGGATGCATATGGGGCACAGATCAGAGAGAGGTAAACCATCTCAATATCATCATGGTGGGGTAGAAGCACACCAAATAGGTTCGGCAAGCCTAGCCCTGTGGTTGCTTATAGCACCAAAACTATCCCCAAAACCCCCTTGGAGCTCCTAGATTTCATCGTCCAACATGACCCTTAGAATATGGTCATTCCATGATTCCAATATTTTCACAGAAGGTTAGGGACATGACCTTCCCCGAGGACATTATGAAAATATCTGTGACCTGCTCATTAGTTCCTATATGATCGAGCCTTACGGTGCCTCATTGTACCATATCTCGGATAAAGTGGTACCAGCCATCAACATGCTTAGATCAATCGTGTAACATGGGATTCTATGACAAATGAATCCCCCTTTGGTTATCACAAAGGATAACATTGGCATCTACCACATGCTCGAACAGCTCACTGAAGAGCTTTCGCAACCAAGTGACTTCACAACAGGTCATACATGCTGCAATGTATTCGACCTCAGCGATGCTCAAGGCTACCAACTTTCATTTCCATACCGAAGCAGATCTTCTTGTGAAGTAGCATCTAGATGTGCTCTTATGGTCCACCACACTGCCAGCCCAATCTGCATCACTATATCAAGGAGTTTCATGCTCCCAGCAGTGTAACTCAACCCATGGTCTATCATGTCACAGAGATATCTCTAGAGTTTATTAGCACCAACCCAGTGAATGATATGATTAGCCATGTGTTGACTCAAAGTGTTCATGGCACAACATATGTCCCGATGGGTGTTCACTAAGAACAACAAAGCCCCTATGAGTTGACGATACTCAGTAGGATTTGTTAACATGGGCCCAGCAGTGTTGTCGCTCAACTTCTTAAAGTTGAGTTCCATCGGTGTCGACACAGACTTATATTCCACCATATCGAAAGCTTCATAATTTATTTTCTTTGAGAAAGGAAAATTTCGCCAAGTCTCTATCAAACCTTTGGGCCTAGGCATCAATCCTAGGTCTTTCATCTCAAACTTAGCAGTGAGCTCCCTCTTACACTGAGGAATGAGAGGGTCAACACATGTCAGGAAGAGGTTGCCTATATGCAGCACAAAAATGAGAGCCTTTTCTCTATCAACATTGAAGTAAAGGTTCAGATCAACATTACTATGAGTGAGGCCTAGCTTCATCGAGTAGCTATCTATCCTCTCGTACCAAGCTCTCGGTGCTTGCTTCAGCCCATAGAGGGCTTTCTTCATCCTGTAGACAAGGGTGTCCCGATTCTGGATTTCAAACCCCAAAGGTTGCTCTACATACACCTATTCCTTTATCTCACCATGCCACAAAAAACAGTCTTTACATCCATTTGTAGCAGCAAGGGAAATAATAGATTATAGGTGCAATAATAATCAGTGCCTTCAGGCAAAAAATTTCCCCATAAGATCTATGCTTGATCTTATATCGAGGTGACAACAGCTTTGATCTGTGGTCTAGGAACCATATCCTAGACATCACCCTCACCTCCATGCAGACTTATATGCTTTCCAGTTTCTTCAAATGATCCAGGCTCATATTGTACTCATGGTAGCTAGATACCCCTGGTATTTATATGGCTTCTCAGTTTTCTTCTGGAATTTCCCCCTCTTAAGCTATATGTCTTTAAGCCATGAGGATCTTCTTTCGTTCAACAATGATATTAGCTTAAGATTATATACAGATTTATTCTCCCTCTTAATGCCATCTTCTCTCTCGAGATAAGACATTTATTTTAGATGAAGGCATCCCAAACACCAACTTGGAGAAGGGGTCTTATCTTCCCATGGTCAAGACCATCGAAACTGTTAGCCACCTATAATATTTTGTTATACCAAAAGGTGGCTAAGACTTTTTGAGCCTCCAAGGAACAAATTTTATCACTTAAAATTGTTGGCTCTTGAAGACTCCTAGAAGGCCTCGTGCCTCTGTCCAAAATCTTCATTATTGTTACCGCTTTATACTTAGAAATTCTGCTGATTCCAAGTAAAAGACTGCTGAAAGACCTTCATTTTTCCCCTTCTCAAACCTTCATATGCTCCCCTTTTTCTCCACAAAAATTCCTTGTTTTCATAAATCCTCTTATTCCATTTATGAAAATCACTTTCCCATAGTTAAAAACCCATTTTTTGACTATCCCGAAACCATCAAATTCCATTGAAAATTATGAAAAATTCATAAAAAAATACAAGTATTATGACTATGGACTTAAGCCCCTTTGGGCTAAGTCCTAACCACTTCCCCACCATACTCTTTGGAGCTGGAACCATTTGCTAATGGTTTAAGGCGCTAATCGCATCGGAAAGAATCAAATGTAAAAGTCTTTGCCATACTCCGAAGAACTCCGATTGCGATTAGCCTTGCTGCTTAAGACCCCCGATCATATTATTTTCATGTAACCCTGAACCCGCCCTCGGCGCTTAAACCTTGTAAAGATCTCATGCTCGATCCATTTTTCCTTTGTAAACCCAAATCCAATTTATCCAAAGTTTTTAACTTAAAAACTTAAGTCACATGTTGAAATACTTTAATAGGTAGATTAAAAAGACCCGATCACGCAATCGCGATTGGAGAAATCAAATGGGTTGATCAAAAAGACTGCATCGGAATCTTTCGATGCGATTGGGTTCTGAGTGTTAAAACATCCCCCGCCTCCGTTTCATATGACTTATGCCCAAGACCAAGTGTTAGAAACCCCCAGCGCTGAATCACATCGCAATTTTTTAAATGGGTTGATCGGAAAGACCGGGCACGCAGTTCCAATTGCGATTGGCCCTTGATATATATAAAGCCCTGGGCCTATCATGTTTCATACACCCAAAGGCCCTGCAATCGGGCGCCTATTCCCTTCACATATAAATATTCCGCCCCGATCTATGTAAACCTTTTTTTTCTATTAAAAAATTTGGTTTTTCGTATATTATAAAGGTTTTCACTATTCCACTCCAAAGTTAATCCCTACCATTGATCATATGCCGATCAAATGGCCATCGCTCTGTTGCATCGGTGATTTCAATTGCATCGCAAATGTTTAATCGCATGCGTTTTGTTTTACCCCCCGATTGTGACTCCCCCGATCCACTCTCCACCATTGATCTCATTCTTAGATCGACGACTGTCGCATAATCGTTTCTCCCCTCCCGATTGCGTAATCGCATCGAGGTTTTTCAATCGCACATTTTTTCGCCACCCCCTAATTACCGATCCCCGATTGATTGTCCACTTTTGATCTCCTCTCTGCCTTCCGATATCCGACGGCCCTCATTTCCTCCGATCACGAGTCTTACCGCCGCTTCAAAACCTGCCAATTCATTTCCCACCGTTGATCTAAACCTCAGATCAATGGTCGTCGCTCAATCGCTTTGACCCTCCTGATCGCGCAATCGCATCGGAGTTTTTCAATCGCGCCCCTTTTCTCCTCCCCCCGATTGCGATTCCCCGATTAAATCTGGACCGTCCACGTGTCTAGATCCAACGGTCACGCTCCTCTCCCACCTTCTGAAGCAGTTTAACCTATTTTCGCAGGATTTCTTAATTATTTCGTGTTTTGTGCAGGTTTTCAATGGTTTTCATCATTATACGAAGAAATGCCAAGGGCTGGAAATGGCGATTCTCATGCCTTCGTTTCATCGAGGAGAATCCATACGCGGTGCTCCATTCCATGTTTTGTCAATGTTTCATGAGCATTGATGCCGAGAAGCCTAGCGTGGTCCTGCACATCGACAAGACACTGTTTTATTCAAAGGAACAGTCAGAGAGTATCAGTTTTGAAAATAAAGCACGACAGACGAAGATTGAAGACAATATTACGGGGATTACGGCTAAGACAGTTATCAAAAGCCTAATCCCTGACTCAAAACAAAGTTTAAAGAAAATCATAAGTGTTTCACTGACAGGGGGGCTTCCACCGCTTCAAATGACACGAATAAATTCCTCAGCTACCATAAAAGCCACCTGTTGCCTCAAACATTTCAAACAGAGGCCGAAGTTATTAAAGAAAATCCGATATTCGCCTCCAGCACAGCCAGGGAGTTACTTCTGCAAGGAAATCAATGCAGAAATATCTGCAGAGTTACTCCACACATTACACAGAGCCTCAAAGTCAAATAAGACTCCCATCGAGTTTTAAATTCATAAATTTTAAACATTAATACAGTGGTCCACCTGTTCAATTCTCCATCGATCCCCTCAAAGGGCCAAGAAGTCTTGAATCTGTATTAATTGCCTTAAGAGATCTTTGATTAGATTTCACCTCCTCATTCTTCTATAAATACCTCAGTAGAAGATGAGAAACTGTTGGTTGAGTTGCTTACAGAGCTTTGAAATACATTTGAGCCTAAACTTCTGATTGTAAATAGTGTTCACTGGCCCTTGGAGCTCTGCTTGTGATAGATTAGTTAGGATGATTAGTGAAGATGATTGCTGAAATGAAACATTGGACTTGAAGACTGTAACTGGTTTGACATCAATATAAAAGATGTTTCTTGGGATCCTGGTCTATGTCATTGGTGAAGTGCATCTCTCTTTGTTATTGTTTTCCTTCTATGTATGCCATATTGTTCATATTCTACTGTAAAGAACAGTTTAAACAGGGTTAGGATCAGCTGTATATCAGTAACCTTCTCTGTTGAAAATCTTTTATCTTAATTTTTTGCTCAGATTTGTTTATTAAAAAAGACAAAGTTATCTGATTTAAACGATTGTGAACGTTGGCGTTCCTCATCCTTACGCTTGGCAAACGCATTGTAGATGTGAAGAACTTATTATTTTCCTATTAAAGTTAGACTAGAGAAGATACGGTTTGCCCTGATTCCTAGATCCTATTCTCCAAAGGCAGATTCTGAAAATTTCCCTTGGTGCTGACTGAAAGAAGACTAGGTTTAAAACTACTTTATCTGATCTTAAGTTACAGTTTGTTTCTCTTATATGTTTTCATACCTTCTGAAGGTAATTATGTGTATTACTGGATTGTTTGCCAATTAAGCTGCTTTAATAGAACTTTCCCAAGAAGTTTATGGTTAGCCCTGTCCTTGGTTGGTTTTAAACAGTTACTTAAGAGGCTTTTTTTTTTTGGACTGACTATAAATCCTCTGAGAAATTATTATATGTTTCCACCCCTTCAACACTTTATTGTTTCCATCCGATCACTCCAATCTCAATAATCTTGTGGTATAGATGACTTGCCCCTTGGATCATTATTGATGTTGTTGTTCAATTAAAGCCCTGGTATGACTCCATAGCCCAATGGATTGAAAACTTCAGCGTTATCTATCTTCAACATAGTGGTCGCCCTCTTGCGGCTCTCCTTTGGAAACTACTGCATTGGGTTTTCCACCTCAAACGGTAATCATGCTCTGACAAGGAAACAAAACAAAACCCTTGGCCTTCATAACTAGCCTAATATCATTATCTCAAACTTCAAAGACAATATCCATCTTTGTACATATTGGAGAGATCCCTCTCCGGATTCAGGAGGGCTAGATCCTAGAATCCCAAAGTTTGTTGAAACGATGTTGTTTCTGTAATTGGACTCTGCCAATATTGCTAATAAATTATAGAACCCCAACATTTCTGGCGACTCCGCTGGGGAATTACAAACCTAGAAGTTTTTAAGTATAATTATACGATATTCAGAGTTTTGGTTCATAGAGCATTTTCTTTATTAACCAGCTAGAGCCACCAGCAACATTTCTGGCGACTCCGCTGGGGAAACCCCAAATCATTTTCATTCAAAGCTAACCATACGATATTACAGATTTGGTTCATAGAGAATCAGTTTTATTAACCAGCTGGAGCCACCAGCAACATTTCTGGCGACTCCGCTGGGGACTGAGTTGAGTTTTCATCTCTCTTTCCCTTGATTTTCACACAAAAATTTGTGAGTAAAAAGTAGCCTTTTCAAGCACTACCAAGAAATGGTAGTCATGATGAAACTTGTTTGAATCAGTGACAATCTAGGTCAACCCTAGGATTCTCATAAGACTTTATCTAACCTTGAAAAATCAGTTAGCTTAGCCATAGGAGTAGACTGCCTTTGTCTCATAACTGTAGCTAATTTTTGAAATAGAGTTAGGATATTCTTAGAAACCACACAAATAAAAAGAACTCATAAAAAACCAAAAACATTTCAGATTGGTAGTAAAACTCTTGCTCTTACATTTCACTTACCTTTTGTTGTGTTCTACCTCATACTCTTAGACAGAGTCTGGAAAGGGCCAGGTAGCCTCCGGATCTCATCCTCTTTTAGAGGTGACATATCTGGTGAATGCCCTCCCATTCAATCTCTGGTTTGAGTTTGTTGTGTTTTGGGATATCCTTGAAAAAGGATGTTTCACTAGCACTGTGGTGGACAATGTACCTTTTTGAAGACATTCTAAACTTTCCACCTGGCGACTCCATAATCCTGAACAGACCTTAAGACTCCACTGGGGAGAACCCTCACCATTATAATATCATTCAAATCCAGTTAGAGGACTGTTGGATTAAATTTGTGAAGACAGATTAGTTAACCTCTTAAATACTGTCATACATGGTTGAACTTTTCTTATTATTTGGGTCTAAAAACTCAGCATAGTGGCTCCTAGAAAGATTCACACTAGAGCCCATCCTGACCCTGATCCCCCTGAGGTAGTTGATAACCCAGAAAACATCCTTAGGAAGTTGCCTAGGATTCAATTATCAACTATTTTCAGATCACCCTTGAGAGCTAATTCAGTCCTTGAAAATCTTTCAGCTCTACAACAATCACAAAATGACTTAGTTAATCCCTTTAGAATTAGGTCCCTTGATGATTTAGATCAGTTAGATTCTGAGTCTTCACATTCATCTCCTCAAACAAGTGAACATCTTGGGAGTAGAGAAGCAACACCTCCTGATTTACATTTTCTTTATAATCTAGGTGTCTCACATCCAAGATCAGCTCAGCAATCTACTGCAGTCCCATCCACTTCTTTTCATCTTTCATCCACCGCTCAAACCACTTCACTTCAGCCCACACCCCCTCTTGTCAATCCACCTCCACCACATATCATGGCAGCATGGTATGCTCCCTTAGTCCTTCTTGTTCCATTAGTCAATCTTCCACAGGACTATCAGTCCAAAATTCCCTTATATGATGCTAGCAATGCTACAATAGCATCACAACATGTGGACAAGATAAATGACTACTTTGACAGAAATGAAATTGATGATGATTCTGTCAAGATTAGACTATTTGCTCAAAGTTTGGGGGGAGAAGTGAGAATATCGTTTAAAGCCCTAACCCCCCGCAGTATCAACAATCTCCAGGGCTTCCATCAAACATTCTTAAACAAATGGGAAGTGAGGAAGAATCCTCTCCAAGTCCTTGCTGACTACAATAGTCTCCATAGAAACCCTGGCGAAAGTGTACAAACCTATTGTACTAGATTTAACAGTGTGTATAATGCACTTTCCCTAGAATTAAAACCTCCACAAGGTTCAGCCTTAAACAAGTTTCCTGAAGGGTTTGACGCTGACATGACCTATTCACTCAGAGAAAGATACTTCGCAACCCTTGAAGCCATGAAAAGGGGTTCTCTTTCTGTGGAAGTGAACTTGATGGAGAAAAGAGCAAGAATGAAGAGTGAGAAGAGAGTATCTTTTAGAGAGGAGTCCACACCTTCTATTTCCAACTCAAAGATGGAAAGGATGATGGAAGAGATGATGAAAGAGATGAGCATAATTAAAAGAGCACAAGCAAATCAAAACCAAACTTCTCCTCAAAATAGAAATCAGAACTAGAATCAGAATGTAAGAAGGAACCAACCTCCAAACAGACCTAGGGAAGATGATCAGTAGATCACCCCTCCCTTTCATCAAAATTATGTAAGCGAGGTTGAGGAAACAGATGAGATAGCAGAGGAAGATGATATCAACATGTTTGGGGTAGAGTGTGATGACTGTGAAGTTCATTATGATGGAAAACAAGGTCTTTATACACCTTATGATGATGAAAGATATGATAATGATAATTCTTATCAAAACATGGAAAATGTCATCATAGAGCCACAAAGAGAATATGACCTTAGAAGAAAAACCAGTCAACAGCCCTCCAACACCATATCCTCTGACAAATATTCACAAAACAACACCACAAACAAACCTAAAGCTGTCAAAATAAAGGATAAAACAGTGGCTGTAAATTCTGATAAGGGAAAGAGAAAGGCACTCAAAACAAAGAAAAACAGAGTGCAGACATTAGTAGTACTAACACTTCAGCTAGTACTCCTGTGAAAACCTTTTTATCAAGTGTAAATAAAACAAATCAGCAAGCTGATATTGCTGATAGAGTGGCAGCTAATAAGGCTGAAACCAGCACTTCAAAGAACCAATTTCCCTTCAGCCTTGAACAAGAAATCTCTAAGATTAAAATCTCTGTCCCCTTGACTGAGTTAGTTGCCCAACTTGTATATAGAACCCAAATTTTGAAGGCTTTAAATATAGAAGAAAATGGAGATACAGTAAATCTTAGTGATGACCAGCCCGAGCTTATTTTTGGTCCAAAGATTGAAGGTAGATACCAAGAGGGACCTGTTCCTCCTTTCTACATGAGTTTAAACGTTCATGACAAAATTTTGCACAACGCTATGCATGATTCTAGGGCTTCTCATAATTTAATGCCAAAAGCTGTAATGGAGAGCCTGGGTCTTGAAATCACCAAACCTTATAAAGATCTTTACTCTTTTGACTCAAGCAGAGTAAAATGTCTAGGATTGATCAAAGACCTCTGTGTTAACTTAGCCCAGATTCCAGCCAAGTCTTTAGTTATGGATATTGTTTTGGCTGACGTGCCCCCAAATTATGGAATGCTTTTATCAAGATCTTGGGGGGCTAAGTTACAAGGGACCATGCAAATGGACATGACATATGTGACTATCCATGTTTTCAATCAAACCAGAAGACTTTACAGGGAGTCTCATATGCAATACACGGTTACAAGTCAAGACAGAACACAAAACTCTCGCCTTTATTCTGTAAATACAGGCCTTGATTCTTTTATCCTTTTTAATGAAGAAGCTTCAGATGAAAAAGTAACTTTAACAAAATTAATGGCCGATCAAGAGGGGGAGATAAATACCACAAGACTGTCAAAACAGTTTGCTAAACCTTTAAACCATAGCAAACCAAATATGGGTCTTGAACTACAAGTCATGCATCCATTGCTTTTAAACCTGGGCACTAAAGAAAACGACCCTCAAATGAACGAAAATCAGGGGGAATCAAAACATCTACAACTAAGTGCAGACATTCAACAACAATCCGAAAGCACGTTAGTTAAAGAGGACATTCATCTAACAGATGAAACTAAAAACAGTCCTCTATGGAATATGCATTTCGATGGGTCATGCACTAGGAATAACGCAGGTGCAGGTGTCTATATTACTAACACTGAAAATAAACATACATAATGCATTTCATCTAAATTAAACTTTCAGTGTTCCAACAACATAGCGGAATACAAATCCCTTCTTCTAGGCTTACATTTTTTGAAAAAGTTAGGAGCCAGAAGAGTCAACGTTTACGGGGATTCGGAGTTAATCATTAGGCAAGTTAATGGGGAGTATAACGCTAATCATCCCAGACATAGAGCCCATTGAAACGATGTCATGGACCTTTTGAAAACATTCTAGGAGTCCAAACTGATTTTTGTCCCAAGAAAAAGTAATATTGCCGCTCACAATTTAGCCTATGCAGCTAGAACATGTCTAACGCCATATGAAACCGGAGACAACACAACTCCAATAAAATTTAGACTAGCTGTTCCTGATAACAAAAAATATTGGCAGGTGTTTGAAAATGACAAACAAATAGAAGACTTCATGCAATTCAGAAATGAATTCGAACTACACGGTTTGGACTCAGATCATGATACAGACTGCAGCGAAGAAAATTTTCTTGATGAAGAAGAACCGTCCCCTGAACTCGATAATATAAACCTGTTATCTGGAAAACTTAAAGGTAAAACAGAAATGAATGCAGAGTCTGAAACAAAAGAGTTAGAAACTCTGCACTCCAAAGATGAAAGCTTGCCTACGGGTCTGACCCCTTTAGAAGAGTTGTTTGATTTTAACGATGCGGAAAAAAAGCCAAAACTGGAACCTATAGAGAATGAAGTGGAGGAATGCAATATAGGTAGTAAGGAGAAACCAAAAATGATTAAACTATCTAGGACCTTACCAGCTCACATAAAACTCAAATACATAGAGATGTTTAAAGATTTTTCTGATGTTTTTGCATGGAGTTACGAAGATCTCAAGTCCTATGACACTAAAATAATACAACACAAAATCCCTCTCAAAGAAAACCAAAAACCATTCAGACAGAAACTGCGCAGAATAAACCCCGTCCAGTTGCCGTTGGTTGAGAAGGAGATCATGAAAATGTATGATGCTGGTATTATTGTCCCTGTTAGATATTCAGAATGGGTATCTAATATGGTGTTTGTTAGGAAGAAAATTGGAGAAATCAGGCTTTGTATAGACTTTAGAGACTTAAACAAAGCTTCATTAAAAGACAACTACCCTTTACCAAAGATGGATCACATTCTACAAAGGGTGGTAGGGTCTAGAAGAATTTATTTGCTGGATGGCTATTCGGGGTACAATCAGATCTTGGTTTACCCTGCTGATCAATTAAAGACAGCCTTTACTACACCCTCGGGCACCTTCATGTATGTGAAAATTCCTTTTGGTCTAATGAATACCGGAGCAACCTTTCAAAGAGCCATGGACATAGCATTCTCGGAAGAATTGGGCTTCTTCATCATTATCTATCTTGATGATGTTACTGTGTTTTCAAAAACAGATGAAGAGCACTTGGAACATTTAAGAAAAGTTTTCGGGAAATGTAGAAAGCTTGGGATATCTTCAAACCCTAAGAAGATATTATTTGGTCTCCAAGAGGGTAAACTTCTTGGGCACATTATTTCTTAATAGGGTATAAAGATAGATCCAAAGAGGATTGAGGCCATATTGCAAATCTCTCATCCTCGAAACATCAAGGAGTTGCAATCTTTCATTGGGAAGATTAACTTTTTGATAAGGTTCATCCCTAACTTAGCTGAGCTCCTTAGGAATATCACAAACATGTTAAAGAAGGAGCAAGGGGTAAAATGGACCTTGGAAGCAAAGACATCCTTTGAGCTAGTGAAACAAGCATTAACCAAAACACCAGTTCTCATAAGTCCTGATTTTTCAAAGGATTTTTATATCTTCTCATTTGCATCAGAACATACCATAGTTCTTGTCCTTTTACAGAAAAATCCACAAGGACAAGAGCAGCCTATTGCATTCTTTAGTAAGGCATTGAGGGATGCCCCATTGAAGTACAAAATTATGGAAAAGCAAACTTTTGCTTTGGTTAAGGCTTTAAAAGACTTTAGGGTATACATCCTTCACTCACACATCATTGCGTTTGTCCCAAATTCAGTTGTTAAAGACATTTTAACACAGGACCCAGATGGTAAGAGAGGTAAGTGGATTGCTGTTATTCTTGAGTATGATTTAGAGGTAAAACCCACTAAGCTGATCAAAGGCCAAGGTCTAGCTAGATTAATGGCTGAGTCAAATTGTGAAGTTCTTGATATTCTTATGATTAATGCTTTGGATAACCAAGAAGAATTCTCAACTCCCATTGTTGAAAACCGTTTTATGAATTCTCCTTCGCATGCTGATATTGTTTATGTTTTGCTTAAATTAAATACACCTCCTGGTTTATCAAAAACAAAGGAAAGGTTTTTGAAGCTGAAAGCAGTAAACTATTGCATTATTGACAGATGTCTTTATTGGAAAAAAGAAAGTGGTATATTGCTTAAATGTTTGCCTGAGTTTGATGCAGAGAAGGTTAAGAAGGAATTCCATGAAGGAGAGTGTGGAGGTCATTTGTACTAGAAGTCAACAGCCAACAAAATTTTGAGGGCTGGTTTCTATTGACATACTCTTTTTTCTGATATACACAAGATGACCACTACTTTCCATAAATGCCAATTGTTTGAAGGCAAGAGAAAATTGCTACCCCTTCCACTGCATCCAATCACTGTTGAAGCCCCATTTCAACAGTGGGGACTTGACTTCATAGGAGAAATCCATCCCCCATCTTCTGCCTAGCATAGATGGATCCTTACTGCCACAGAATATTTCACTAAGTGGATAGAAGCCATTCCTTGTAGGCAGGCCAATGATTCAGTTATCATAAAATTTATGGAGACTAATATTCTCTCCAGATTTGGCTGTCCTTCCAAAATTATCACCGATAATGCAGCAACATTTGGATCAAATAAAATGGTTGACTTCTGTCATAAATACCAGATAACACTGGGGCATTCCACAGCCTATTACCCTCAAGGTAATGGACTTGCAGAATCTTCCAACAAAAGCTTAGTGAACATAATCAAGAAACTGTTGGAGGACAATAAAAAGTCTTGGCAAACAAAGTTGGTCCATGCAATTTGGGCTGACAGATTAACTTTGAAGAAATCTATTGGTATGTCACCTTTCCAACTTGTGTATGGTACAGATGCAATTTTCCCTAATAGCCTTGGTGTGCCAGTTATGAAGTTGATTCAGGAGTTGCAGAATGAATAAAATAACATGACCAGGAGAATAAATCAGACCATTCAGCTTCAGCAAACCAGAGAGGAAGTGTATAACAAAGAATTGCAAAAGCAAGACAGCATTAAGAAGCTTTTTGATAGAAGAACAAAGGCCAGCTATTTCAAGATCGGGGACAAAATTTTAAAGTGGGACTAAAGGAGGGAGGAAAAGGGCAAGCATGGAAAATTTGACAACCTATGGCTTGGCCCTTATTCTATTCATTCAGTTGCTGGTAATAATGCATTTTTCTTACAGGAACTGGATGGAACATATTTGTTTATGGGTCCTGTCAATGGCAGGATGCTTAAGCATTACTTCTCTTGATCCATGTTATGTTTTGAAGACTTTTTATCTTTTTTCCATTATGAATATTCCATTCACCATTGCATTCAAAGTTATGAAAAATCAAAAAATACAAAAAACAAAGAAAGGAAGAAAAGAGGGAAGAATGAAAACAAGAAAGGCAAAGCCCCATGCCAAAAAGAGAAATAAATCTGAAAGTGTGCAAGCTCAAATGCCACTCCTCAAAAACACACTTCTAGTTAGTCAAACTGTTTAATCTTGACTAGTTAGCTTTAAATTTTTCTGCTGATAGCATAGTGAATTCGATTTTCCAAACTGTTCAATATTGGCTTATCAGTAGATAGATTAGGATAGAAATTGAAGGTTCAAACAAGCTCAAAATCTGAACCAAAGTTTCCAAAGAAAGATGACTCAAAACTATTTTATTTTCCGAGTCACAAGATAGGAGATCTGGTTCTAATCAGCCTAAAATATGAACCAGAAGAAAAGAAAATAGAGCTCAAAAGAAAAGCAAAAACAGAGCTGTGAAGAAAAGAGAAAGCCATGATAAGAGACTTTCAGATCTTAAGCCTTCCATTTTGATTTTAAAATTTCTGCAAATAATAATTTATTTGCAGCTTGTTTTTATGCCATAGATCACAGCAAGTCAAACAGCTTAATCTTGACTTGGCTGTTTTTAAATTTCTGTCGTAGAAATTAGAGAATGAAAGTCTGTTGGACAGCTTAATCCCAACAGACAGTAGATTAGGTAGAGAAACATCTGAGCTCAACTGTTTAATCTGAGTTCAGGGAGAAATAAGGAGTAGCATTAGATTAGTTTTTTATGCTTTCAAAAGAATTAAATGTTGTGAATAGAGTTTGCCAATCCAAGTGCACTCCAATGAAGAAGAAGAAATGTTAGATCTATAGGATTGGGTAGGTAGAAAGTTGTACTGATAAAAATCCATTGTTTTCATGGTTGCTAATATGCTTTCAGAAGATCATCCAGCGAAAGAAGCACAACCCAATGGATCAGGCACAAGTCAGCCTCCCAGAGAATCTAAGTCTGAAGTTCTTGATACCTTCAAGAAGGCATCATCCCCAAGTGGAGCCAATGTTAGCCACCTATAATATTTTGTTATACCAAAAGGTGGCTAAGACTTTTGAGCCTCCAAGGAACAAATTTTATCACTTAAAAATTGTTGGCTCTTGAAGACTCCTAGAAGGCCTCGTGCCTCTGTCCAAAATCTTCATTGCTGTTACCGCTTTATACTTAGAAATTTTGCTGATTCCAAGTAAAAGACTGCTGAAAGACCTTCATTTTCCCCCTTCTCAAACCTTCATCTGCTCCCCTTTTTCTCCACAAAACTTCCTTGTTTTCATAAATCCTCTTCTTCCATTTATGAAAATCACTTTCCCATAGTTAAAAAGCCATTTTTTGACTATCCCGAAACCATCAAATTCCATTGAAAATTGTGAAAAATTCATAAAAAATACAAGTATTATGACTATGGACTTAAGCCCCTTTGGGCTAAGTCCTAACCACTTCCCCACCATACGCTTTGGAGCTGGAACCATTTGCTAATGGGTTAAGGCGCTAATCTCATCGGAAAGAATCAAATGTACAAGTCTTTGCCATACTACGAAGAACTCCGATTGCGATTAGCCTTGCTGCTTAAGACCCCTGATCATATTATTTTCATGTAACCCTGAACCCGCCCTCGGCGCTTAAACCTTGTGAAGATCTCAAGCCCGATCCATTTTTCCTTTGTAAACCCAAAACCCATTTACCCAAAGTTTTTAACTTAAAAACTTAAGTCACATGTTGAAATACTTTAATAGGTAGATTAAAAAGACCTGATCGTGCAATCGCGATCGGAGAATGGGTTGATCAAAAATACTGCATCGAAATCTTCCGATGTGATTGGGTTTTGAGTGTTAAAACGTCCCCCGCCTCCGTTTCATATGACTTATGCCCAAGACCAAGTGTTAGAAACCCCCGGCGCTGAATCGCATCGCAATTTTTTAAATGGGTTGATCGGAAAGACCGGGCCCGCAGTTCCGATTGTGATTGGCCCTTGATATATATAAATCCTCGAGCCTATCATGTTTCATACACCCAAAGGCCCCGCAATCGGGCACCTATTCCCTTCACATACAAATATTCCGCCCCGATCTATGTAAACCTTTTTTTATATTAAAAACTTTGGTTTTTCGTATATTATAAAGGTTTTCACTGTTCCACTCCAAATTTAATCCCTACCCTTGATCATATGCCGACCAAACGGCCATCGCTCCGTCTCATCGGCGATTTCAATCGCATCGCAAATGTTTAATCACATGCGTTTTGTTTGCCCCCCTGATTGCGACTCCCCCGATTCACTCTCCACCGTTGATCTCGTTCTTAGATCGATGGCTATCGCATAATCGTTTCTCCCCTCCCGATTGCGCAATCGCATCGGGGTTTTTCAATCGCACATTTTTTCGCCACCCCCCGATTACCGATCCCCGATTTATTGTCCACCGTTGATCTCCTCTCCGCCTTCCGAGAGCCGACGGCCCTCATTTCCTCCGATCACGAGTCTTACCGCCGCTTCAAAACCCACCGATTCATTTCCCACCACTGATCTAAACCTTAGATCAACGGTCGTCGCTCAATCGCTTTGACCCTCCCGATCGCGCAATCGCATCAGAGTTTTTCAATCATGCCCCTTTTCTCCTCCTCCCGTTTGCGATTACCCGATTAAATCTGGATTGTCCACGTGTCCAGATCCAACAGTCACGCTCCTCTCCCACCTTCTAAAGCAGTTTAACCTATTTTCGCAGGATTTCTTAATTATTTCATGTTTTGTGCAGGTTTTCAATGGTTTTCATCGTTATACGAAGAAATGCCGAGGGATGGAAATGACGATTCTCATGCCTTCGTTTCATCCAGGAGAAGCCATACGCAGGGCTCCATTCCATGTTTTGTCAATGTTTCATGAGCATTGATGCCGAGAATCCCAGCGCAGTCCTGCTCATTGACAAGACACTGTTTTATTCAAAGGAACAGTCAGAGAGTATCAGTTTTGAAAATAAATCATGGCAGACGAAGATTGAAGACAATATTACGGGGATTACGGCTAAGACGGTTATCAAAAGCCTAATCCCCGACTCAAAACACAGTTTAAATAAAATCATAAGTGTTTCACTGACAGGAGGGCTTCCACCACCTCAAATGAGGCGAATAAATTCCTCAGCTACCATAAAATCCACCTGTTGCCTCAAACCTTTCAAACAGAGGCCGAAGTTATTAAAGAAAATTCGATATTCGCCTCCAGCACAGCCAAGGAGTTACTTCTGCAAGGAAATCAATGCAGAAATATCTGCAGAGTTACTCCACACATTACACAGAGCCTCAAAGTCAAATAATACTCCCATCGAGTTTTAAATTCATAAATTGTAAACATTAATACAGTGGTCCTCCTGTTCACTTCTCCATCGAGCCCCTCAAAGGGCCGAGAAGTCTTGAATCTGTATTTATTATCTTAAGAGTTCTTTTTGTTAGATTTCACCTCCTCATTCTTCTATAAATACCTCAGTAGAAGATGAGAAATTGTTGGTTGAGTTGCTTACAGAGCTTTGAAATACATTTGAGCCTAAACTTCTGATTTTAAATAGTGTTCACTGGCCCTTGGAGCTCTACTTGTGATAGATTAGTTAGGTTGAATAGTGAAGATGATTGCTGAACTGAAACATTGGACTTGAAGACTATAACCGGTTTGACATCAATATAAAAGTTGTTTCTTGGGATCCTGGTCTATGTCATCGGTGAAGTGCACCTCTCTTTGTTATTGTTTTCCTTCTATGTATGCCATATTGTTCATATTCCTCTGTAAAGAACAGTTTAAACAGGGTTAGGATCTACTGTATATCAGTAACCTTATCTGGCTGAGAAATCTTTATCTTAATGTTTTCCTCAAGTTTGTTTATTCAAGAATGATTTAATACAGTTTAAACAGTTAGGAATGTTGGCATTCCCTCGTCCTTCTGCTTGCTTAAACACTATTCTTGAATGTGATTTCCATTATTTGCTATTAAAGTTAGATTAGAGAAGATATGGTTTGCCCTAATTCCTAGATCCTTTTCTCCAAAGGCAGATTCTGAAAATTTCCCTTTGTGTTGACTGAAAGCATACTAGGTTTAAAAGTACTTTATCTGATCTTAAGTTACACTTTGTTTCTCTTATATGTTTTCATACTTTATGAAGGTAATTATGTGGATTACTGGATGGTTTGTCAATTAAGTTGCTTTAATAGAACTTGCCCAAGAATTTTATGGTTAGCCCTGTCCTTGGTTGGCTTTAAACAGTTACTTAAGAGGATTTTCTTGTTTGGACTGACTATAAATCCTCTGAGAAATTATTATCAGTTTCCACCCCTCCAACACTTTATATTTTCCATCCCATCACTCCAATCTCAATAATCTTGTGGTATAGATGACTTGCCCCTTGGGTCACTCTTGATGTTGTTGTTCAATTAAAGCCCTGTTATGACTCCATAGCCCAATGGATTAAAAACCAGCGTTATATCTATCTTTTAGCCATAGTTGTTCTTCCCTCTTGCAACTTCTCACCTTTGAAACTCTTTGCATTCAGGACTTTTCACCTCAAATAGTAATCATGCTCAACCATCCAAAACAAAACAGAACCCTTGGCCTTCATAACTAGCCTAATATTATTATCTCAAACTTCAAAGACAATATCCGTCTTTGTACATATTGGAGAGATCCCTCTCCGGATTCAGGAGAGCTAGATTCTAGAATCCCAAAGTTGGTTGAAACGATGTTGTTTCTATAATTGGACTCTGCCAATATTGCTAATAAATTACAGAATACCAACACAAACAACCTTTGTGGATCATGGTTCAAGACTCCTAACAACGTGACTGAAGGCTGTAAAAAATTCTCAGTTCACCCTTCAAGTTTATAATTACGTTGTAACTGCTACTATGAATCTCGTAAACATGGGTGTCTATCTATGTCACTGTCATAATGACAGTGAGATAGAATCACAGATTTAGCTCCTCAAAATGGTGGATACAGAGATACCTTCTAAACTTCCATTATTGTCCTCTTCATCATTAACAAAATTGATTTCAAGCTTACAACAATTACCTAATGTTCTGTGGAGATCTATTGTAGCTTCCTTAACTAGCCTTTTAAGATTTTCTTTACTACAACCCATAGAACTAGGGATCCAATCATGATTCCTTCTCTCATGATTCTACACTTCAGGGCTTCCTCTACTACATCTGGTATTTCATCCTGTACTGCTTCTTATTTTCATATCTACCCAACTACAGTTAATAGTTGATTGATCGAAGGCTACAAATATTTAGATCTCAAATCTGCAATTTGTCTCACAGATATAGGAACCAATCATACCTTTTTTCCAATCAGAGAGTTGTCCTTTATTTATGTCAATCCATCCAGATTCAACACATTCATAAGGGTACTCTTGGTCATCAATGTTACTACCCCAATCATCCAACAGGATAAATCTGGACAAGACACTTTCTAAGGTCACTGCCAATAGATTAAGTCCAGGTATATGCTAGTTCACAAACACTGTCACTAGTCAACTGTGAAATTATTATAATACTATTATATGAGGCACTGCACTGTCCCTCAAGTCATCAATGCACGTTACATGATTTTCTTTGTTTATGCACAGATTTGGGCCACTTAGGGATAGAGATTTTCTAGCTTCCTTTACACATAGGAGACCCTCAGTTGGGGCATCATTTAGTTCTGAGTACACAGAACTCCCAGGCCATTAGGCCTTCTATGTCATTCTGATATGTTGCCTTGTTCACTAGACAATACTTTCTAGATAGTTCCTTCATAGCTGAATCTTGCATGACAAGTTCTTTTTTCTAGTTTGAGTGTTGCTAAACATACAATTCGTGCAATCTATAGATTTGATCTTGTCAAAACATGGACTGTCCTTTGCTCCAACTGCTCTCTAATATAGGATCATATGCTGCCATTCTATCAGCGTACCAACTTGAGATATCTCCAGTCCAAATTCCCTCATCAGAATACTTACTAATGATCTAATCATGAATTTCCAAGTGTGCACACCTTCTGTTGTACAAGGTCCTTTATGAAAACAAGCCTAAGGCACCTTGTCACCTGATTCCATCATAAAGATGACAAGCACATGATCCAAACACTTCCCCACAAATCATGGACCCAATACACCTCTACAAGACACTATTTTAATATAGTTTTCACTATTAGTTCACTTCACTCCTGGTTAGGGCACATACTACAGCCCCAGTTTCATCACACAGTCAGCAAAAAAATCCTTCTAGGGCTGCAGTTTACCTTGGAAGGGTTCCTTTGATGCCATATTGCCTCCTTAGGTTGTTGTCCACTCTTTGACAACCCTCTAATTTGACCCAGCTCTGTGCTATGCCCTGCGGCCTAGCGCCACAGCTTCAAATCATGCCCAAGTCTACTAAGAGAAGGCAACTTCCTTTTGCTATCCTTCAAGACCTTCAAACGATATTTAAACCCTTAAATATTCCCATATATTGCTTCAAATCTAGCGACTGTCCTCCTATGACAGAGCAGTCTTCAACCTAACTCAAAGAACCCTAGATCTAGCCATGGATATCCACGCTATAGTGCTTCCATTTCTGCGGCAAATCCATAACTTAAACCATGAAAAAACAGATCCAAACTTACCTTAGGGATAGGCATCAAACTACTGTTGTATGGGCACAATTATCCTCCACAGAAAAACATTTCTTGACTGCAGTATCCTTCAAAAATGAGGTAGGGACAATGGCATCATTTGGGCTGAAGTTATGGGCACTTTGTAGCCCCAAAACGCTCTTAAGCTGCCCTTGGTTTAGTTTGATAAGGCCTGTGGCCTATCTCAGCATCTTGTTGTCACTTATCCTTACCTTTACGTAGTTCAAAAAAACTGCGTAGACTCCTGAAGATGCTCGGCCTCCTTGCTGAAGAAAACAACCCTTGAGACAGCTCCTAAAAGGTTCCACGCATCCTTTTCTTCCTAGATGTAGTAGCGTATATCCTACGGTTTCCTTCCAAAGGAAAATCGACCTCTCTTCCTGTACGAGGTCACCAAAAATAGACATTAAACCCTTATAATTTTATGCAGGTTCCTTTCCTTGAAAGATGGCTGCTATGCACTAAATTTCTGGGGTTTATTTCCAGCTTTCAAACAGATTTAGGGCTGCAACCTCCTTCATATTATCTACAGCTCCCTAACAGCCCTTTAAAAAGCCTCTTGAAACTTATGTTTTACCTTCAAACAAGGCCGCAAACATTTCATCCTTCCATCTCTTTCCTTGGCCTTCCTTAGTTTTGTCTTCTCCTCAGCTCTTATACCATGTTAATTTGAGAACATGTTCTATGTCATTTCAGATTAGGGCACACAATACTGAAGTAGAGAGAACATACTAGTAGATCGATGGAAGACAAGCCAAAACAAAGATAATGAATGGTGGCATTACGGTGATCAGCAGGATGCTTCTACCAACAAAGTCTCCAATAGGTCATTTAGCCAAGCGTGTTACACATAACCCCAGTACAACCCAAAGAAAAATACGCAGCATCAAGAACGCAGCTCCATCACCATCAAGAGAGAAGAAAATCCTCCACACAATGTGTGTATAATGAACTCCAAGTCTCTCCATTATATAGGCATATTTGGGGGTGTGTGACACGCTCTTTAAGACATTCAAGTCTATGTTATATTCCAGGCCGACCTAGCACATAAGTGGAATAAATTCAAATTCCATATTTGGCTCATTCGATCGAGATGATATTTAGATCAATCATACACCTCTCCAAAAGAGGAATCCAATAAAAATATTGGGATCATCATCTGAGTAGCACAACCCAGAGTTTCGACCTAGTTGTCCAATTTTAACATCTTTCCACACATAAATATGCCACTATTCATTCCACTTCTACATGCTTGTTAATTCAAAACATATATATCTAAGACATTAATACATGAAATACAATATTTAAGACATAGGATGGGTGAACATCATTTAAGACACAGTGGGGTGCAAGGGTGCTTCCACATATACCAAGAAGGAATGATGGAAAGATTGGAAAGAAATATCGGATAAGAAGAAGAAACAGGATACTTCTAGCAATAATAAAGACACTTTCGAGAGAAGCATAGTTCACAAAACATGGATTGTTGCAATTGTGAACCCCAAGAGTTGGGATAGTGTTGCGAGTAGTTATGATGATGATGAGTTACTTCCTAACCTTGAAAGTACCTCCCTTGCTAAGAGAGAGTGTTGATTTTTGAGTACCTTGGGAGGCACTCCAAGCCCTATGCTTTGGCGATTGGAGGGAAAAGCATCACAAGATTCACTTGTGGGCATGGAACCCAAGCTTGGGGTTTTGTACCAATCATGTTCTGGGGAATTTCCATGGGGAATTTTTAACATGTGATTGAATGCAATGATAGAGGGAGGAAAGGAGAATCCAACACTTCAAGAATCATCAAATTCTGAGTTGTTCTTAGTGAGATGTGAATTTTTGAATGTTATGTGTGGGTTTGCACAAGAATAGTATAGTTCAGTTTTATGTTACTTAACCATATGAAAGTTTTTCAATCCTTATTGTAACATTGAATAAACCCTCATGTTTGTGCATAGATATGAGGTGTGTGAGGTGTTAGGGTCCCATGATTTGGCAGATTGGCTAAACCAAATGACAGGGTAACATCAGACCAGTCTTTGGAGTCCTAGGACCTAACCTTCCTGGACTTAGAGAGGGATTTCTATATTATGCGAAGGATTTGACCTTGTTTGCTTCAGATGATTGATTTTAGGCTAGTTGTTAAGTGTAATTGATTTGTTTGTTTTAGGTTGGGGTAAGATGACTAAGTAGGATAGGTGGAATGAGAGGCTGTCAAATCAATAGGGCTATGGGGTTAGATGAAGTCAAGGGTGTCTAAATGATGAAGAAGAATGTATTGCAGGGCCGATTTAGCAAGGTTAATAGATCCTTGGTGATGTATGAGGTGTAATGAACATTAAGTTTGGGAAAAAACTAAGAGGTATTAAACATATATAGTTTAAAAGAAATAACTCACGAGGTAGGGCAAACCATTAATCTCTATGAACAATACTCAAACTGATAAACATATAAGATGAACATTCTGGTGATACATAGAAGCATTAGAACTCCTAACTTTAGAAATTCACCTTCAGCTTTTTGAGAAAAACACATAAGATAAAAAAACAATTCAATATATGGAGAGGTAACTCCTAAACAACATATATCAAACTATCAGGAACTTTGAAACAAGTTGGTAAGCATAGGCAAAGGGCGAGATCGAAACAAGGCCTCTTTGTCTTAACCTAATCAATCAATATTCCATAGAAAAACTTCAAAATAGGGTTTTGAAAACTTTAAATAAGTAGGGCATACCATGAATCATATTTATAAGCTAACATACTAACCATTCATGAAATAAGAACAAGTTTTAGTGGGCCTAAGGAGCATTCAAGAATTCCTTAAGGTGACTAAAAGAAGAAAACATCAAAACTATAGCAAACAGGAGGTTTGAGGTGCTTCCATGAGCATATGTCAACCTATAATTTTCTGATCTGTGGCAACCAGGCAGACTGAAACAAAACGAGGACAAGAAAACATTAAAAGTAGGAAAACATCACCATTCACCAAGCTATGGAATCTTGTAAGAAAGCTTCCGCAACATCATGCCACACAAGCCATTCATTCACTTCATAAAACCAATATCTTGTCTAGGCTCATAAAACCATGTATTTCTCTTAAACACATCAATTCCAAACTGTTTACAATGAATCCTCATGTCTTATATAACAAATGAGGAGAGGAGAGCCTATTAGAGCATCTAGAAGCCTATTGGCCAAAGAGAAATATCCTAACTTGTCCTCGAGGCTTTGCAAATCCCAAGGCACAATAATATCTAAATAAATATCTTTTCCGATTATAAATGGAAATAAAATTGACTTTTAGGCCTGACATGCCTAAGAAGACTTTCCAAACGCACATTTTTCCCACTCAGTCATAGAAGCGTAACACATGTGTCAAACAGTGAAACTTTTCCAGGTGTGTAATGTAGAAATAGGCACTGTCTTCCTGACACCGGATTTGAATCCGTAATGCCTCGTTCAAAATCTTAATGAGTCTAATTTCCAAAAATGTTTGAGTTGTGTTGAATGGATGCCATTTACCAGCTCAAAAATAAAATCTCCCAACACTTCTCTGTGTGAAACACCTGGTCTGAGAAGGGGGTAGAAAGGTCAAATTTTTGATGTTTTTTGACCTTTTGAGGGGGTAAAACTGCTCCAAATGATCTGAAATTTGGTGAGTATACTATTTGTGATGTGAAAAATCCAAAAATGTAAACTTTGAGAGCTGAAGATGCACCAAATTTATTCATAGTTCCTAGGGTGTTGCGCTCCTAGGGGTCAAAATTTGGAATAAAACAAAAAGTTGTCCAATTTGCCTCAAAATTGGTAGGTAGGTGTCTCATGGGTCCTTGGAGACCTATAGGGAAAACTGGGCCAAAATTCCAAGCCTAGCTTGGTCTTTCTCATCATTTGGTGCTGGGCCCTAATTTTTGGCAGTTTTGTTCTTCTTCCTTGCAAAGTGATTTCTTTGTTTATAGTGCTCAGTCATTCTCCTTTGCAAGCTCAAGTTTTTGTTGGCCTTCTCTAGTTTGGTAGATTCATGTTGGCCCTTTCAAGCCATGATTCCCTATCATGCTCAATTTCCATGGCAAGGAGTTTGGTGAGAGGAAATTTTTGTGCTTGCGCTAATTCTTCCTCTCTTTGCTGTGCCAATGCTTTCCTAAGACCCATAGTCCTAGGTCTCTTTCTGGTTTGGCCTTCTTCACCACTGTCCTCCTCATAAACGCCCATGTATTCCTCCAACATCACTTGTGACCTTTGAGCCTCTCTCCGATATTTGAGTGCCCTTGCTTCATAGATGGCCATCTCGGCACTCATTTTTTTGTTTTGCATCTGCAAAAAGTGAATGAGATCCTTTTACCTTTCTAACTCAAATTCCAAGTCTTTTATTTGTGCATTCCAATCCTGTAGAAGATATTTTACTATTTTTGTCTCATTTTCCTCATCACTATCTATGTGAATGAGCTCAAATTCTCTTTATTCCTGATGTTTGTCATTTTCTTCTTTCACTTGTTGTTTACCTTTGTATTTCATTAGAGTTGAGGAGGAGTGCATGGCCCCTTGCCCTTTGGAGGCAGCAGACACATGCCTCTCTCCTTTTTGATAGGTAATGGTGAAAGGTGTAACAAGTTTTATTCGCAAACTATGATCATTAGTGACCTTTGGACTATTTCCCTCCTCATAGATTATTTCTATGTCTACATCTTCCTTATCTTGTTCTTGGTTGCCCTTTTGATCAACATCCTTACAATATTTTATGAAATTACCACTATCAAGATCCTTAGGACTGTCCTCCTCTATTTTTGTACTGTTAGAGGCACTTTGATTTATTTTGGGCACACCTTCATTTCCATGATTGTCTTCTGCATCATCTTTTGACCCACTGTATTCATTGTCAAATTGATCCTTTGTATCACTGTTTGCATCCTTTCTATGGTCACTGTCTTGGGCACCTTCATTAGTTTTCCCATCACTGTGAGGGTCATTTCCTTCTTCATTAGGTGAGTTGTTTTGGATGATCTCTTCTTCACTACCCTGCTCTTTATCCTCATGAATTGTCCTATTGTTATCATTTTCTTCATTATTGCTATCTTCTTCTTTGTTGTCCTCATCTGTTTTTTTAGTGTCATCTATCTCAGTTTCTACCTCACTGTTTCCTTCTTGAGAGGCTGCCTATTTCTAGTCATCATCATTTTGTTGTTCCTCTCGTTCACACTCTGTTTATGTCCAATAATCTTCATTATTTTCGCCACTTTCATCATCTTTGTCAAGATCTGCATTGGCCTCAATGTTTTCAACCTTTGCTTCACTTGCATCTTTCTCTTGATTTCTACTGTTATCAATTTCTTGTCTGTTATGGCTATTATCACTTTCCTACTCACTAATGTCCTCTTCCTTGTATTCTTCATCTTCCTCAGCTTCTACCTCACTGTCCTATTCTGGATTATCTTCTTCTTCCTTAGCTTCTACCTCATTGTCCTCTTCCTAATTATCTTCTTCTTCCTCAACTTCTACGTCACTATCCTCTTCTTCATTATCTTCTTTTTCCTCAGCTTCTACCTCACTCTCCTCTTCATTATCTTCCTATTTTTGTTCTTCATTAGAGCCATTGTTAGCTTCTTCACTTGGCACATTAGGAGAAGATATAGGAGGTGAATTTGTTTGTGGAGAAGTCATAGGCAGAGATGATGGAGTGAAGGTAGGTGGTTGTGAAGTCGAAGGTAGATTCCGCTGAATGAAGGCTTGGGGGTTTTTAAACACATCATGTGATATGAAGACTTACCAAGGGATTCCTTGATGCTACAGCTAATGTAAGACAATCATCTTGATCAAGGAGTGGTGGAAAAGGCTCGACATTTGGTGGTCATAGCTTCTTTTCTTGATAAGTGAGGCCATCTTGTCAATGCTCCAGAAAATGTAGTATGGTAGGTTCATTATTTTGACTTTGGTGGAGTGCATTAGTAACCTTATATGATATGAGTAAATCCTAGAGTATCTCCCCTCACAGGTGAAATATCTGATAATTTTCTCCATTAGCAAGGCATACCTCTCTAGCAAGTGGGAAAAAGGAAAAACAACGTTGCAACCTTTTTGACAGCTTGGTTTTAGGTAGGGATCATAATAGCACAACTCGAACTTCTTTTGTTTAAACCATATCTCACCAATGTCTAGTATACCTGTTGCTTTAGAAATGGATTCAGATGAGAGCTCAAACTCCACTCCTACTAGGCTAACTCGATGATTTTGTAAGCCAAGGACGAACAATATAGTTAGGTCTGAGTGGCATTTGACTTGCTTTACCTTTTCACAAAAATGATAAAACCCAACATCCTGAAAGCATTAAAGGATCATGGGAGAGGAGGTAATCTGAACTATGTCTAAGGGTTCAAACCTATTTTCCCTTCCTCCCTTTTATTTTTTCTTGGAAGGTCTTTGGCTTTCATCACTACTGGTATGAACATCTCCTTCAGACATGGTGGTTGGTTTTAGCATGACAAGACTTCTAGATCTTGTTTCTTAGGTCAAAAGGCTGCAATGAGTGAGGTGATGGGTGAATTTTGCAAATGGGGGCCGAAATGAAATTCTCTAGGATTGCACTCAGTCTTTTGAGGTTTTCTTGATGTCACCCAGCCTCCTCCAAAGGTATTTAAAACTTATTTCTATGCAGCCTAGGGTTTGGTTTAATTAAGCCTTTAAATATAAATTTGCTTAGGAAAATGAAAACTTGGGAGGCAAGAAAACAAATCACCAACCTTGTGTCTTGACTTTTGTAGAGGCTTTGAAGGTGAAAAACCGAAATTTTGACTCCCTTCAGCAATTTTAGACAAACTCTGTCTATGCATAACAACGGTGCGTAGCACCTGTGCGTAGCACTGGTGCATAGTGCTAGTGAGTAACAAGGTGGAGACGGGCCAGTCGAGCTTCAGGAGTGTAGTGCCGGTGCGTAACAAGCAGGAGACAAGCCAGTCAAGCTTCAGGAGCATAGCGCAAGTGCATAGTAGGCCTCATTGTTCCCCAAGGTCCCAGTGCCTCTCTCTAGATTTCTTTAGCGAATGTACAGTCCAAAATTATATGATGGGTATTCTCCTCATTTTTGCAACACATCGAACATCTAGACAGCCCATGGAATCCTGTTTTCTTTAGCTTGTCCTCTATCAAAATTCTGTTGTGGCACATGAGCCAGATGAAGAAATCTATTTTTGGGATGGTATTCTGTCTCCACAATCCTTTCGAAATCACTGGACTAGGCGAGACATGAGGAAATTCCTTCAGTTTATCATATCCCTGCGCCACTATATAACTCCCAAAGTGAGAGTCCCATTCTCTCTTGTCTTGCCTCCTTGTGTGGATCGGTGCCTTACCTTTCAGATGTGATATCAATGCACTCCAATCATTCTTCAAATCCAGTGGAACCTCCAGCTACTTCCAACTTGCCCATTTGCACCCTTTCCAGCATGACATGTCCCATAGTGTGACCAGAATTGCACTATACATCCAACTTCGCATCACATTCAAATCACGGATATCAGCAAGAGGAGGCTCATTTATAATACAGTCTTCCTAAATTCCAATTTTCTTCCCATTTCCCGAGATCCAGTAGTCATGATGTTGAATCAACGAGATAGCCTGCACTCATAGCTTATGCAAGTGCGATCCAATTTTTGTGAGGGGAACTCTGTCCAGACTTCGTTTCCTTTGCCCACTGAGGCATTTCTTCCACAAAGATTTTTGAGCCTATCCTGGCTTTGTAGTGATTTTCCTCCATAAGGTTTTCTCCCCCATAGCGATGTTTTGAGAGCGCAGATATTTGAAATTCAGTGGCTTGGTGTCTTTGTCCCAGCTAACTAGAGGCATTCTCTTTTCATTTTGTTTACCTCCTTTCCAAAAGGACCTTCTGATGAGCTCTTCCATTTTTTTGAGGATGCAGATAGGAGCTAACAACACAGAGAATTGAAATATTGGAAAACTGTTAAGCACAACCTTGATCAGTACTTTCTTACTTGTTAGATTGAGCCATGTGAATCCAAGCCTGAATCTTGATTTTACACTTGTCTAATAGAGGAAACCAATCTTTTCTAGTGTACTTTTTTGGAAGATTGGAAGGCCCAAATACTTGAATGAGGTCCAAACAGTGGAGAAAGAAAAGCCCAAGCACCTAGAGATAGCACTGAGAGTGCTACTAGAAATATTCCAACTATAAATATGGCATTTCCTTTTATTTATCGTGCTAGCCATCGCATCACAGTAGTCATCCAGAACTTCTTTAAATCTTGAAGCAGAATGCACTAAGGTTGCGCCCAATAGCAAATAATCTTCAGCAAACAAAGCATGGTTAATGTTCTTAACTCCTCTGGAAATGTTAAGGCCTAGGATCTCTTGGTTCAATTTCTTATTTTCCAAATAGAAACTTAGAATAGAGGCTTGTAGAAAAAAAAGGAGAGGGGAGAGAGGACACCCCTTACGAATCCCTCTTGTATCTTTAAAGAAGTCTGCAGCTCACCCATTCACCAAAGAGGCGATCCAAGGCATGGAGATGCAAGCTTGAATCCAATTGATGAACTCAAGCCCAAACCCAAAATTGTGCAACACATCAAAAAGAAAGTTGTGTTGAAGACAATCAAAAGCATTAGCTAGGTCTAGTTTAACCACCATTCCCTTTTCTATCTGTTGCAAGCTTGAGTGAATCACCTCTTGCACGAGGATAATATTTTCCACAATTTGCCTCCCATGAACAAAACCTCCTTGATTCTTTGGGAAAATATTAGGATGAATACCTTTCAATCTATTGGCTATCACCTTGGTTATCATCTTGTAGCATATATTGCATAAAGAGATAGGTCGAAATATGTTAAAAGCACTCGCTCCTTTTTCCTTCAGAATAAGGGCAAGAAAGGTTGAGTTTGTGCTGCCACCAATTTTCTGACAGGCTTGGGAGTTCAATACCATATTGTGCAAATCCTTTTTCACTATTTTCCAGCAAATTTGTAGAAATATAATTGTGAAGCCTTCCAGGCCGGGGGATTTTTCTAGCTCCATAGCAAAGAGAGAAACCTTTATTTCATTTCTAGTAACCTTTGCTTCTAGCTGTTGATTCATCCTGGAGGTTATCATGGAAGGAACCTAGTCCGAAACATCTTCATCACTGTAGAGGTTTTTAAAATGAGTGAAAGCTTCCCTTTTAATGCTCTTGAAATCATTGTGAGTTATGGAGTCTTTGTTAATTTCAGACATGGATTTCAAGCTTTTTCTCACTTGGGATTGTTTATGGAATAAGGAATTTTTTTTGTCTCCCGCTTTTAGGCAAAGACTGCGATACTTTTGTCTCCAAAATTCTTCCTCCTTTAGACAAGACTTATGGAACTTCTGTTACAAATGTACCTCCCTGTCTATAGCTTCTTTTGTGATTTTGCAACTTCCATTTGCAAGTGGTGGAGCTCGAGACTGTCTTGGGCTTGCTTTCTTTCTAACACTGGATTAGGTAGAGTTTTCTCCCAAATTTTCAAGGTAGTTTTCACTCTTCTAAGCTTTTCCTCCCATACGAAGAAAGGAGACCCCTTGACAGGCATCCTCCAGCTTTCCTTTACCTTGTCCATGAAGTTTGATTTCTTGACCCAAATAAGGCTAAATCTGAAAGGAATTGGTCCTAAATCTCTTCGGGCAGACAGTTCTAGTTTAATAGGCTTGTGATCCAAAACACTGCAGGGAAGGATATTTATTCTAGCCTCTAATCCTAAAAGGAGAAAAGAGCTTTGAACAAGAAATATATCTAATCTTGCTGCAATATGCCTAGGACCAACTCTTTTATTATACCAAGTATACTTATCGTTTGAGGGCTTGATGTCAAGCATGTCCCAATCCTGCATGAGGTCCTCCACCCATTCCCTTGCCGGATCCCTGATCATTCTTCCTCCATTCTTATCAGACAGAAGCAAGGTAAGATTGAGGTCACCAAAAATAATGGTGTTTTGCAAATTCTCTATATCGGACAAGTTTCTGATTGAGTCTTGTAAGATTTTGTAGATTTTCTATTCTTGATGCAACTTTACTTTTATCAATAGCAATCACATGAATTTACAAGTAAAATGCAGATAGAACATACAAGTGATCCTTTAGAAGACAAGTCAAAAACATATAATGGTGATGGTGCGTTACGACTATCAACAAGATGCTTCAACCAAAAAATACTTCACGGTTAGCCAACCAAGCATGTGTCACAACAGTCCTCAAAACAGTCACACAGTCAACTCAAAAGTCAACCCCAGAAAAGTCAACGCTGCCCAGAAAATTCAACATAGGGAAGCAGCACTAAAAGTCAATGCAACTCAACTTCTGGTCAACCTTTGACCTCGATTTCTATGCCAAATATTTTGGCCTCCTTAGATCAAATTCTTCTCCAAAATTCAGCCCAATCGGACCATGCATTGACCAAATTCAACGCTGGTCAAATTTAACCAGAAATCCTAACCGCAGATTTCTGGCTGCATTGAATTTCATCGTTCTTGTTGCAGTAAACTTCGACTTTCTTTCTGCGGTAAACTTCAACCTTATTTCCCACGTGTGAGATGAAGCTGCTTCTCAGATGCTCATATAAGAGGAGGAGATGTGTGATGAGATGAGTGGAAAAATGCTCCAACGTTGACCCTATAAATACCAATCACGAGAGGTGTGTAACACATCTGCTGGGGGTAAAAACCTTAAGGTCGACCTGCATTTAAATTTATTATAAATAATAAATTCAAAATAAATGTTCTGCTCATCAGATTAAAATTAATTTTAGATTGATTTTACACCTCCAAAAGAGGAATCCAATACAAATATTGGAATCTTCATCTGAGCATCACAAGATGGAGTTTGGACCTAGTTGTCCAAATTTAACACTCCCTCTCAACTAGGGAGAACTCCATCCACTAGTGCAATAAAAAATCGTCCGTCATCTCGCTTAGCTTCCTTTGTTTGCCACTTTATTTCATAATAGAATTGGGTCAGTCAAAAAGACATCATTCCCAGGTGACAGATTTAGCCCGGAGGTCAAAACCTCTATCAGACTCACAAAGGGTCTCCAACCAACTCGAAGTTGGTTCATCTGACCCAAAGTTAGGTGGAGGTCCGAGACCTCACTAGAGTTGATCCCAGATCAAGTGGTTGGACCATTCCATCCTAGATAGAAAGTATGGAAATATCTTATGTGTCCATTAGTCTTTGCTACTAGTCTCTATATTTTCCCACCTCATTGGCCAAATGAGAGGTACTTCCCATGAGCCATAAACTCAATGGGTAGGATGCATATGGGGCACAGATAATGAGAGGTGAACCAACTTAATAATCACAATGGTGGGGTCCAAGCACACCAACAAGGTTTGGCAAGCCTAGCCTTGTGGTTGCTCATAGCTCCGAGAAGCTGTCCCCAAAGTCCCCCAGAGTTCCTTGAGCTCATTCTCCAACATGACCCACATCATAGGGTTGTTCCATGATACCAAGTCTCTCATGGAAGTGTAGGAACTTGACCTTCCCCAAGGGCTTAGTGAGAATATCTATGACCTGCTCATTAGTTCCTATATGATCGAGCCTTACGACGCCTCGTTGTACCATATCCTGGATGAAATGGTACCTGATATCAATATGCTTGGATCAATTTTGGAACACAGGATTCTTGGTCAAGCGAATCCCACTCTGATTATCACAGAGTATCATCGTGGTATCTAGCACATGCTCTAAAAACTCACTAAAGATCTTTCATAACCAAACTGCTTCACAACAGGCCATACTTGCTGCAGTGTATTCATCCTTTGCGGTGCTTAAAGCCACCGAATTATTCTTCCTGCTCATCCATGAGATTGAAGCAGAACCAAGGTTGAAGTAGCATCCCGATGTACTCTTAAGTTCCACCACACTGCCAGCCCAATCAGCATTAGTATAACCAAGGATTTTCACGCTCCCGGTAGTGTATCTCATCCCATGGTTTATTGTGCCCCAAAGATATCTTAGAAGATTCTTGGCACCAACCCAATGAAAGTGATGAGGCTCAACCATCTATTGACTCAAGGTGTTCACTGCAAAACATATATTTGGATGAGTGTTCACTAAGAACATTAGGGACCCTACAAGTTGACAATACTCAGTAGGATTTTCCAATACGGGCCCAACAACGCTACCAATCAACTTCTTAAAGTTGAGTTCCATCAGTGTCGACACGGACTTACAGTCCACCATTCTAGATCTTTCCAGAAGCTTCAAAATATATTTTCCCTGAGAAATGAAAATCTCGCCAGGTCTTTGCTAGACCTCTAGGCCTAGGAAATAGTGCATCAGTCCTAGGTCCTTCATCTCGAACTCAATGGCAAGCTCCCTATTGCATTGATGAATGACAGGGTCAGCACCTGTCAGGAAGATGTTGTCCACATATAGCACCAGAATGAGAGGCTTCCCCTAGACAACCTTGAAGTAAAGGTTCAGATCGTCATTACTTTGAGTGAATCCCAGCTTCATCAAGTAGCTATCTATCTTCTCATACCAAGCTCTGGGTGCTTGCTTCAACCCATAGAGGGCTTTCTTAATCCTATAGACATGGGTGTCCCAATCTTGGACTTCAAACTCCAGAGGTTGTTCTACATACACCTCTTCCTTTATTGCACCATGCAGAAAAGCGGTCTTGACATCCATCTGATGAAGACTCCATCCTTGCGTAGAAGCAAGGGCTATGATTTATCGAATGGTGGTATATCATGCCACAGGTGCAAATATGTCATCATAGTCTATTCCTTCCTTTTGAGAGAAGCCACGGGCAACAAATCTTGCCTTGAACTTTTCAGCACTTCCATCAGATCCATGCTTGATCTTGTATAGCCATTTTGCGGTGATAACTAATTTGTCTTTCGGTCTTGGAGCCACATCCCAGACCTCATTCTTCATTATGGACTCATATTCTTCGTGCATAGCATCCTTCTAGACTTGATGCTTTACAGCTTCCTCAAAAGATCCAAGTTCAGATGTCTTTGTGACACTTGAGGGGAAAGGTCCCCTTGTATGCTTTCCTTCGGCACAACCCTTACATACACCTTCATGATTATTTCCAAATTCGGGCATCCCTATCACCACCTTCCTTGCTTTGCGAAGGGCCTTGCAATGAAAGTGTCCAAACCTCCGGTGCCATAGTTCAGTTTCTCGGATAGTATCACATGTCATAGCTCCCAGTGGACTTCCTCCAACCTGGTAGAGTGTTCCAACTCTAAAACCAATCACGATAGCTTCCTTGAGATTCATCTTCCACATGCGCACCTTTCCATCAGTGAATGCCACATTGAAACCTTTTTCTTCCATGGTTGATATAGACAAAAGGTTCTTCTTCAATTTTGGTACATAGAGTACATCCTGCAAATGTAGGATTTGTCCTTGAGACAAGTGGAGGGTCACAGTCCCTGTCCCTTTCACGGGATATGTGGCATTATCTCCAAGGATAATTTCCAGATTAGTATCCTTCTCAACCATGTCAGAAAGTGCTTCCTTGAACCCAGTGATGCGTCTTGAGGCACCAATATCTATCAGCGAGACATTGATAGTGTCGGGCGGGGATGCAGCAAAGAGGGCAGATACAAGAATGTATTCATTTCTTTTATCAACAACATTTGAATCCTCATACCTAGAGTTTCTAGACCTTTTGAAAGGTTGATTGTTTCTGCCAGAGGGAGCCTTCCTCTTTCCTTTGGACCTGTTATTTCTTTGATTTCCATTCCTCCGGTTGTTGTTGTTGTCATCACTATCGGGAGAATCCTTCTTGAAAGGACATTCTCTAGCATGATGACCTGGCCTATGACAAGTTAAACACTTGCCCTTCTTTCCTTGGTCCCATGCTCTTCCTTTTTTCTTTGAACCACCAGAGTTCTTATTTCTAGAATGAGCAGCGTAGGTAGCATTTCTTTCATTTTCATATTCCTTCATTCTTGTCTCTTCTTGCATGCATCTTGACAGTAGCTCGTCAAAGTTAGGAATTGTATTATTATTGAGAATGGTAGTGTTGAATACTTTACATTCATATGGGAGCCCTCCAAGTGCGGTGAGTACCATCTCACGATCAGCTATTGTCTCCCTAATAGCTAGCAGATTGTTCCTAATCTCAGTCAGTTTCAGAAAGTATGTTTGGACAGACTCATCCCTGCCTTTCTTCAGATTCTTCAATTGATTCTTGAAGAATAGCACCTAGTTTGCATTGTTTACTTTGAACATTTGTATCAGCTTATCATACATCTCTTTGGATGTGCCTAGCTCAGATATGTAGGAAACCATACTTTTATGTATGGATTCCCTGATCATCAGCTTTGCTTTAATCTCCCCCTTCTTATACTTGGTTTTGGCAGCAGCAGTAGGAGTGGATGGAGGTTCTTGTATCTTGCCCAGTTTATAGTCCATGAGATCATGGTCTTCTAATTTGAGATCTAATATCATCTTCCAAGCATGGAGGTCATCCCTTCCAGTGAGCTTGTCATCCTCCTTGAAGCCATAACTTGTGGAACCCATTTTTATCTTTTGGTGATTGCTATAAGTTAGGGCTTGTCTTCACCTTAGCTCTGATACCATGTAAGATTTTGTAGATGTTCTATGCTTGATGCAACTTTACTTTTATAAACAGCAATCACATGAATTTACAAGTAAAGTGAAGATAGAACATACCAGTGATCCTTTAGAAGACAAGTCAAAAACAGATAAAGGTGATGGTGCGTTACGACAGTCAATAGGATGCTTCAACCAACAAAGACTTCACGGTCTTCCAACCCAGCATTGGTCACAATAGTCCTCAAAACAATCACATGGTCAACTTAGAAGTCAACCTCAGAAAATTCAATATTTGCCCAGAAAAAGTCAATCAGATAGTATGACACTAAAAGTCAATGCAACTCCAACTTGCAGTCAACCTCATTCAAATTTCCAGCCTTAGTCCTCCTCCTTAGATTGAAGTCTCCTCCAAAATTCAGCCCAATCAGACCATGCATTGACCAAATTCAACGCTAGTCAAACTTTCCCATAAACCCTAACTACAGATTTCTGGCTGCAGTGAATTTCGTCCTTCTCGCTGCAGTAAACTTCGACCTTCTTTCCCACGTGTGAGATGAAGCTGCTTCTCAGATGCTCGTATAAGAGGAGGAGATGTGTGATGAGATGAGTGGAAAAATGTTCCAACGTTAACCCTATAAATACCAATCATGAGAGGTGTGTGACACATCTGTGTGGGGTAAAAACCTTAAGGCCAACTTGCACTTAAATTTATTATAAATAAAAAACTCAAAATAAATGTTTTTCTCATCAGACTAAAATCAATTTTAGATCGATTTTACACCTCTCTGAAAGAGGAATCCAATACAAATATTGGAATCTTCATCTGAGCATCACAAGATGGAGTTTGGACCTAGTTGTCCAAATTTAACAAGTCCCAACAGGCCTTCTTCTCCCCTGAGTTTACTGGAGGGTACACATTAAAGAGGCTGATGACCTCCTTATTATCTTGTTGTTGGAGCTTCAAGAACAAGAAATGAATGTTTTGGATCTTAGCGACCAGTGTATACTTGTTTTTATTCCAAGGAGTGCCCAGAATGCCCGAAGCTCCTCGAGCAGAGACAGCTTGCCCTCCCCCTTTGTTCCAAAATTTCTTGCTAGCTTGGAGGAAGTCTTTATCCTCCATTTTTGTCTCCTATATTAGAAGGATATCTGGAGCTTCTATCCTTAGTAGGCTTGTTATGGCTTCTTCTTTCATTTTTCTCCCCATTCCTCTGCAATTCTAGGAGACCACCTTCATCACTTACTTTTTTGGGTGTGTTGAGCTCCCTCGGAACTCTGTCCCTAATTTCTTGTCACCTTCAGATTTATTGCCAATAGCTTCTCAAGGGTTGGTTGGATGCCCTTTAGCGTGTCTTTGTAAGTTTCTTTCTCTTTCTTTTCCCGAGCAGACATTTGTCCTCTTGTCGATCTTGTAGCCATTATTTGTGATTCCCCTATGTCTCCTTCCTCCTCTAAGTCCTCCGACTCTCTTTCTTCCTCTTCAGCTTCTGCATGCCTCTCCTTATGGATTTCTAGGGCGCTTTCTCTTTGCCTCGAGCTTGAGGGTGTCCCTTTCTTTGGGGTCACTTTATTTTTCATTTCAACCTCCTATTCTTCCATTGAAGCTGAGCTGAAGGGCCTAGACCTGTTCTCTTGGCCCTTCGAGGGAGGATTTTGCTGATCATGAGCAGGCTTTGGACCTTTACCCTTTAGAGCTCTAGAAAGGTTTTGAGCCTTATAAGTAGTATTTGTTCTCTTAATCTACTTCTAACCTTCTTATTTTCCTTTATCCACCTCTCCATTGCTCGGTCAACCCCTAGCAAAGTGTCTGTATTCATGGCATTTTTGGAACTTGAAGGGGAGATGCTCATAATCTAATTTTGTACATGAGACCAACTTCCAACATTGCTAATTTTGGACAACTAGGTGCAAAATCCATGTTTTGATGCTTAGATGAAGATACCAATATTTTTATTGGGTTCCTCTTTCGGAGAGGTGCAAGATCGATCTAAAGATCATCTTGATCCGATGAGATGGACATTTATTTTGAATTTATTTTTAATCTATTCAAAATATGTGCATGTCGGCCTTAAGGTTATACACCCCTAGAAAATGTGTCACGCACTCTCACTGATGGATATAAATAAGGTCAACATTGGAGGACACTTCACTTATCTCATCACACACATTTCTCTCTCTTATTTTGATTTGTTCAAGCTACTTGGAGGAAATACTCTGTTCACATGTGGGAGAAGGACGTTGAATTTTCTTCTGCAGCTAGGGCTTCAACCGCAGGTTTGACCAGCGTTGAATTTGGTCAAGGCATAGTCAAACGGAGCTGAATTTTTGCACACACTTCGATTTTTGCAATCCATACTATTTGGAAGAAGAGCCAAGGTCAAAGGTTGACCATAGACCATGCTGCATTGACTTTGACTTACTGTTGTTCTACGTTCACTTTCTGAAAAACATTGACTTCCTAGACAACGTTGACTTTGGTTGACTTGGATTGTCTGATGAGGGTGATGTGACACATACTGGACTAGTTGACTGATAAGACTTTGCTGGTTGAATCATCCTGTTGACTGTCGTAACACACCAACAAAAATATATATTTCTTTCTACTGATCTACTGGTATGTTCTATCAACATTTTACTTTATGGTTTATGTGATTGCTATCTAATATTGAAGAAAAGTAAATTTTCATCGGGCATAGAACATCTACAAAAATTTACATGGTATTGGAGCTGAGTTGAAGACAAGCCCTAATTTATAGCAATCACCGAAGAAGAGAATGGGTTCCTCAAACTACAATGGCTTCAAGGTTGATGAAAAATTGACTGGGAAGGATGACTTCCATGCCTGGAAGATGACGTTGGATCTTATGTTGGAAGACCAAGATTTCATGGACTATGTGCAGGGTAAAATCCAAGAGCCTCCATCCACTGCAATTGTTGTTACCAAAACAAAGTATAAGAAGTGGGAGATCAAAGCAAAGCTGATGACCAGGGACTCAATTCACAAGAGTCTGGTTGCCTATATCTCTGAGATGGGAACATCCAAGGAGATGTATGATAAACTGGTCCATATGTTCAAGGCCAACAATTAAAATCAAGTACTATTCTTTAAGAATCAATTGAAGAATCTGGAGAAAGGCAAGGATGAGTCTACTCAATAATATTTTATGAAGTTGACCGAGATTAGGAACAATATATTGGCTATTGGGGAAACAATAGTTGATTGAGAGATGGTACTCACTGCACTTGGAGGGCTCCCATCCGAATGGCATGTGTTCAACACTACCATTCTCAATAATAATGTGATACCTGACTTTGAAAAAGTACTATCGAGATGCGTTCAAGAAGAGACAAGAATGAATGAGTATGAAAATGAAGGAAATGCTGCCTACATTGCTCATTCTACAAAGAAGAACTTTGGTGGTCCAAAGAACAAAGGAGGAGCAGGGGCCCAAGGAAAGAAGGGCAAGTGTTACACTTGTCATAGGCCAGGTCACTATGCTAGAGAATTCCCTTTCAAGAAGGATTCTCCCAATGGTGATGACAACAATAAAAACCGGAGGAATGGAAATCAAAGGAACAATAGGTTCAAGGGAAAGAGGAAGGCTTCATCCTGCGGAAATGGTCAACCTTTAAAAAGGTCGAGAAACTCCAAGTATGAGGAATCAAATGTTATTGATAAAATAAATGAATTCATTCTTGTATCTTCCCTCTCTGTTGCATCTCCACCCGACACTATGGATGTCTGGTTGATAGATAGTGGTGCCTCAAGGCACATCACTGGGTTCAAGGAAGCACTCTCTGATATGGTTGGAAAGGATACTAATCTAGAAATTATCCTTGGAGATAATTCCACATATCCCGTGAAAGGGACATGGACTGTGACCCTCCACTTGTCTCAAGATCAAGTCCTCTGCTTGCAAGATGTACTCTATGTACCTAATTTGACGAAGAACCTTGTGTCTATATTGACCATGGAAGACAAAGGTTTCAATGTGGAATTCATTGATGGAATGGTGCACATGTGGAAAAAGAGCTTCAAGGAAGCTATCATGATTGGGTTTAGAGTTGATACACTCTACCAGGTTGGAGGAAGTCCAATGGGAGCGATGACATATGATACTATCCGACAGACTGAACTATGGCACCAGAGGTTTGGAAACCTTCACTACAAGGCCCTTCCCGAAGCAAGGAAGGTGGTGACGGGGATGCCCGATTTCACAAATAATCATGAAGGTGTATGTCAGGGTTGTGCCAAAGGAAAGCATACAAGGGACCTTTTCCCTCAAGCATCACAAAGATATCTGATTTCTTACAATTGATCCATTCTGATCTTTCTGGTATGCTGCCTATGACATCCTTGGGAGGATGTTCTTATTATATGACGTTCATAGATGACTTCTCTCACAAAACTTGAATATATTTCTTGAAGAAGGATGAGGCTTTCATGTGGTTCAGTACCTTCAAAGCCTTGGTGGAAAATATGATAGGGAAGAAGATCAATGTTTTGAGTACTGATAATGGCATTGAATATGAGATGAACGAGTTCAAGAAATTTTGTAGAGAAGATGGCATAAAGAGGGAGACCAAAAATATCTATAATCTTGAGCAGAATGGCGTTGCTGAACAAAGTAACAGGACGATTCTGGAAGCTTCCCGTGCCATGCTATGTGACCAGGGTCTACTAAAGATTCTGTGGGGAGAAGATGCGAACATTGTTGTGTACACACAAAATCGATACTCGCATTCCACCTTGGACTGGTAAGAAACCTAACATTTGACATTTTAGAGTTTTTGGATGTCTTGTTTATTTTCATGTGCTGAAAGAGAAGAGGAGCAAGCTGGATTCTTCTGGGAAGAAAGGAATGTTTGTGGGCTACAACGAAACTTGGAAGGCCTATAGATTCTATGTTCTTGGTTAAAGGGAAGTGGAGATATTCCATGATGCCACTTTTAACGAAGATGCTTCCCTGAAGAAAGTAGTTAATCTTCCAATATTTGAGGAAGAACATGAAGCAAGGTCCTGAAATCAAGAAGAACCAAAGGATGAGAGGATGCTTGATACTGAAGGACGGATGGACCTGATGGATCCACCTCCTTCACTGGGGAAGACCATCATGGCTCAGGGACACTCTCGAGGATGTCAGGGGACACATGGCCCCATGCTAGACATTCTATGAAAGCAAGAAGCCGAGTAGATACCAAGGGTATCTAGCAGCCATGAGTACTATTGTACAATCTGAACCTGGATATTTTGAGGAAGCCATAAAGCATCAATTAGGGAAGAATGTTATGCATGTAGAGTATGAGTCGATATTGAAGAATGATGTCTGGGATGTGGTTCCAAGACCGGAGGACAAATAAGTTGTCACCTCAAAATGACTGTACAAGATCAATCATGGATCTGATGGAAGTGCAGAAAAGTTCAAGTCAAGATTCATTTCCCGTGGCTTATCTTAAAAGGAAGGCATAGACTATGATGACATATTTGCACCTATGGCCCAATATACCACCATTTGATTTATCATAGCCCTTGCTTCTATGTAAGGATAGACTCTTCATCAGATGGATGTGAAGACCACATTTATGCATGGTGCGATAAAGGAAGAGGTGTATGTAGAGAAACCTTTGGGGTTCAAAGTCTAGGATTGGGACACCCATGTCTGCAGGTTGAAGAAAGCCCTCTTGGGTTGAAGCAAGCACCCAAATCTTGGTACAAGAGGATAGATAGCTACCTAATGAAGTTGGGCTTCACTCGTAGTAATGTTGATCCAAACCTTTACTTCAAGGTTGATAGAGAGAAGCCTCTCATTCTGGTGTTGTATGTGGACGAACTCTTCCTCAGAGGTGTTGAACCTCTCATTAATCAGTGCAACAAGGAGCTCACTACTGAGTTCAAGATGAAGGACCTAGGACTGATGCACTACTTCCTAGGCCTGGAGGTCTGGCAGAGACCTGATGAGATTTTCCTTTCTCAAGGAAAATACATTGTGAAGCTTCTAGAAAGATTCAGTATGGTGGACTGCAAGTCCGTGTCGACACCGATGGAGCTCAACTTTAAAAATTTGAGCGGAGGAGCTACTAGGCCCGTGTTAGCAAATCTTACTGAGTATCATCAACTTGTAGGGGCCCTGATGTTCTTAGTGAGCACAAGTCCACATATATGTTTTGCAATGAACACATTGAGTCAAAATATGGTTGAGCCTCATCACACTCACTAGGTTGGTGCCAAGAATCTTCTGAGATATCTTCAGGGCATGATAAACCATGGGCTGAGATACACTTCCGGGAGCATGACACTCCTTTGATATACTAATGCCTCTTGGGCTGGCAGTGTGGTGGATCATAAAAGTACATCAGTATGTTGCTTCACACTTGGATATGCTTCGATATCATGGATTAGTAGGAAGGAGAAGTCGATGGCTTTGAGCACCGTGGAGGCCGAATACATTGCAGCGAGTATGGCCTTTTGTGAAGTAGTTTGGTTGCAAAATATCTTTAGTGAGCTGTTCGAGAATGTGCTAGAGACCACTGTGATACTCTGTGATAACCAGAGTGGGATTCTCTTGTCTGAGAATCTCGTGTTCCATGATCAATCCAAGCATATTTATATCAGGTACCACTTTATCCGGGATATGGTACAATGAGGCGCTGTAAGGCTATATCATATAGGAACTGATGAGCAAGTCGCGGATATTCTCACAAAACCCCTGGGGAAGTTCAATTTCCTAACCTTCCGTGAGTCTTGGTATCATGGAATGACCCTATGATATCGTCTTGTTAGATGATGAGCTCTGGAAGCTCAAGGGTGCTTTGGGAATAGCTTCTTAGAGCTATAAGCAACCACAGGGCTAGGCTTGTCGAACCTTGTTGGTGTGCTTCAGCCCCACCATTGTGATGTTTGAGTTGGTTCACCTCTCATTATCTATGCCTCGTTTTCATCCTACCCATTGAGTTCAGGGCTCATGGGAAGTACCTCTCATTTGGCCAGTGAGGTGTGAAAAGCTAGAGACTAGTAGCAAAGACTGATGGATGAATTAGAGATTGTTGTACTATCTATCTAGGATGGCACGGTCCAACCACTTGATCTGGGAACAATTCTAGTGAGGTTTCAGACCTCCTACTGACTTCAGGTCATATAAACGAACTTCTGGTTGGTATGAGACTCTTTGTGAGTCCTATAGAGGTTTCAAACTTCTGGGCTAAATCTATCAGCTGGGAGTGATGTCTTTGTGACTGACCCACTTATATTCTGAAATAAAGAGCTAGCAAAGCAAGTTACGGTGGGATTATGCACGATGTTGGATTTCATAGGTGGATGAAGTTCTCCCTAGTTGAAAGGGAGTGTTAATTTTGGACAACTAGGTCCAAAATCCATGTTATGATGCTCAGATGAAGATACCAATATTTTTATTGGGTACCTCTTTCAGAGAGGTTCAAGATCGATCTAAAGATCATCTTGATCCGATGAGCAGAACATTTATTTTGAATTTCTTTTTAATCTATTCAAAATATGTGCAGGTCGGCCTTAAGGTTTTACACGCCCAGCAAATGTGTCACACACCCTCACTGATGGATGTAAAAAAGGTCAATGTTGGAGGAAATTTCACTCATCTCATCACACACATTTCTCTCTCCTCTTCTGATTGGTTCGAGCTACTTGGACGCAATATTTTGTTCACACATGGGAGAAGGACATTCACTTTGCTATTGCATCTAGGGCTTCCACCGCAGGTTCGACCAGTGTTGACTTTAGTCAACGCATAGTCAAATGGAGCTAAATTTTGGCTCACACTTCAATTTCTATAGTCTGTACTATTTGGCACAGGAACCGAGGTCAAAGGTTGATTGTTAATCATTTTTCATTGACTTTGACTTGCTATTATTCTACGTTGACTTTCTGGAAAACGTTGACTTTTTGGGTAGTGTTGAATTTGGTTGACTTGGATTGTCTAATGAGGGTGATGTGGCACATAATAGGTTGGCTGAATGATAAGACTTTGTTGGTTGAAGCATCCTGTTGACCGCTGTAACACACCAACACAAATATATATTTCTAGCTTGTCTTGTATTGATCTTCTGTTATGTTCTATCAACATTTTACTTTATGGTTGATGTGATTGTTAACTAATATTGAAGAAATGTAAAGTTGTGTCAAGCATAGAACATCTACAAAAATTTACAAACATTGATTTTTATTGCCTCCAGAAGTCCCACCTCTAGACTGACCTTGACACATATTAGAGCGCAGTCATATTGATCCTTTTTGTTTTCCCGATCTATGAATTTTCCCAGTGTGTTGCCTATATGCTTCAAAGATTCCCAATTACAACAATGCACAGGGAGGTTCAACAACCTTATCCACACCAGAACGGTCATTGGAACATCCACTGCAGGATCAAAATCTGACGTCCACTTGTTGAGATACAGGCCCTGAAAGCCCATAAAGTAAGGCCCATTCCTAAAAATCAGATCTTTGTCCTCTTTTGAAATGAATTCAAATAGGAAGAATCCTCTCCCCAAGAAGTACGAGTTAACACTGTGCTTAATCAACGGCCTCTAGTTTTTGACAACCTAGGCCTCCGTTGTTTTGGGAGAGGGCCAAAGGCCTGTAAACTATCGCACTTACACTTGATCTGCTAGAGAAAAGGCAACCTAAATCAATCCCTCTGGTGGAAGGGATATTTCTGAAATGTCATCCAGCTTCTTAACAAACTTGGTGGCTTTTGATTTCTTCTTTTTGGGCAGCGTAGCCAGCAGTGTTTTGAATGCTTCATCTATAGACGAAGGAGGAGGGGGAGGAGGGGTCTGGGGCGAACAATCTTCCGTGGCTGCGAAGGAGGTAACCCTAGCACCAGCAGCAGCACGCACGAGCTCACCTAATCAGGTAGCAAAAAATCAAAAGGTCTTGGGCTTGACCCGAATCAATTAATCTCTCACGGCGAGCCATGCCCTCACTAAGGATCGAGCACATGACCTGTCCATATTTACGAGAGCAACCTTACCACTACGCCGCCTCCAAAGACCTTATAAGGATTTGTTCATATTACTGGTAGAGAACAATTTTAATTTTTTTGCAATATAAAATTTATCTTTCTAATCTTTTCGAAAACTGAGTTAATTAATTTGAAACATAACCAAAAAAAAAAATCTTTGTATCAGGGTAGTTTCCTAAATCACTAGCTTCAATCCTTACTTTCACCAAAACTAATAATGCCAAGGGAGAATTATGTGTTTCCCCTCCAACACAATATTCTGAGCTCTGCAATAGGTGATATGGGTACCGACACATCAACAATCGCCTAAGATCTACAATAGTTGAATTTGGTTGAAAATAAATTCAAAGAAAACGTGGAGCCAAGATTGTTCTTCTCAATATTCTAAAAAAATTAAATGATATTATATTGGAAGCATTAATAATCGATGATTGGAGTTGAACTCAACTGAATTGAACTAAATTTCAATTGACTATGACACCTAGCATATAATGGAATTAATTATGATGTCAACTAGCAAACAATGAGATTAATATATCAACACCCCATCCTAATCTCAACTATTATAGGTAGTGGCAATTATAATGCCTAATATATCTCTATGAGATTCAAATACATTTTTCCCTAATGCCTTGTGAAAATATTTGCAATCTAATCTTTGGAACAATAATAAGCAAGAAATATGTCTCCATCATTAACAAGCTCACATATTAAATGAAATTGTTTTTTGATGTGCTTGATATTTATGTGAAAGACATGGTTTTTGATAGAGAAATTGGGGAACTGTTATCATAGTAAAAAAGAGTTAGCTCCTTCTAAACATTTGAAATATCTGCCAATAGTCGTCTAAGCCACACTACTTGCCAAGTTTCTGAAGTTGCAGCTACATATTCATCCTTTGTTGAAGGTATTGAAATGATTTCCTATTTCTTGGATTCCCATGAAATCATATTGGTTCCAAGATGATAAACATACGATGAGGTTCTTTTGTGATAATGTAAACTTCCTACCTAATCATTGTCTGTATAACCTAAAAGTGAGTTATCTTCAAAATGTGTGTAGATCCACCCATAGTCTAGGGTCCCTGTAATATATCTTAAGATCATTTTTGCAACCTTCCATTGAGAAATATTGGGTGACTGCATAAACCTAAAGACAAAACCAACTCCAAACAAGATATAATATCTAGTTGCAGTGACATATAATAGACTATGAATTAGAGTTTTATACAATGTGGAATCAACTAGTGGTGCTACATACTGTATGATCAGCTTGGTGCCTTGAGAAATTAGTTTAGCATTTGGTTTAAAATTGGTCACTTTGAACTTTTTTATGATGTCAATGGCATATTTTTGCTGACCAACAAAAAATACATTAGCATATTGGTGAATTTCAATGTGTAAGAAGTATTTCATGATCCCTAGATCATTCATATCAAAATTTGTTTGTGTTGTGGCTTTGAAGTCTTCTAACATCATATTTCCTGTATAAAGGGGATCATCAATGTAAACGAATGCAATGATAATTTTACCTTCATGATTTTTGGTATGAAATTTTGGCTCATGGTTTCTTATGCAAAAACCACTTTTGATGATATATGTGTCGATACAACTATACCAAGCTCTTGGATCTTTTTTCAAGCCATAAAAAACTTTCTTCAGCATGTATACCATATGCTCCTGTTTTGAAACTTTAAAACCAAGAGGCTTCTCCACATAAAATTCTTGCAATATACCATTTAAGAAATCATATTTTACATCATTTTTATATACTGCCCATTTGTGTTGAGCTATTTTGGATAAAATAGTTCTAGCAGTGTTTAACCTTACTACTAAAGCTAATGTTTCACCATAATCGACACCAAAGTGTTGTGAGAATCCTTTGGAAACCAACTTTGCCTTATGTTTCTCAATCTCTCCCTTTTCATTTAGCTTGATCTTATATAACCATTTTACAACAATTTTGGTTTTATTTCTTGGGATATCAACTAGTTCCCAAGTTTTTTTTTTTGCTATGGCATTAATTTCATCATTCATTATATCAAATCAATATTTTTCTTTGACTGCTTCTTCAAAATGGGTTCATTGAGATGAAAGAAAGGAAAACATATTATGTTGATGAAACTCATGCTCATGCTTATATATTTCTGTAATGCTTGTTTTTTATTTTCTTCTGAAGACGTTGAATCACTAGTCGATTCACTGCTAGAAGAGGTACCATTTTCAAAGTGGTATGGATCTTCTTCATCTTGCAATCTTGGTAGTTGTGGTGGATAGACGAGCTAATTTAAAGATTCATCAATATGAATAGACCAAAATTTATTTTAAAAAAAATTAACATCTCTGCTTAAAAAAAAAATCTTGGTAACTAGATTGTAAAGTCTATGGGCTGTTCACTCTTCACTATAGCCTACGAAAGTACATATTTCACTCCTATCATCAAGCTTCTTTCTTAGCTAGTATGGAACGTGTGAAGATGCTACTGATCCAAAAGTTCTAAAGTGAGGTACATTTAACTTTTTACTATCCCATGCTTCTTGAGGTACTCTATCTTGGGCATTGGTTTTTGGAGATCTGTTGAGAACATAGACTGTAGTCAAAACTGCTTCAACGCAATAGTATTTTTACAACTTCTTCTCACGAAGCATACATCTCGCCATGTTCATGATTCATTGAGTTTTCGTTTATACTACTCGAATTTTTTGTGGTGTATAGCTTGTTATGTTCTACATGATGATTCCTTGTTGTTGAAAAAAATATTTGAAGTCATTGGAGTTGTATTCTCCTCCTCTGTCTCACCTAAGAAATTTTAAAGGATTTCCACTCCACCTTTCTGCTTCTACTTTGAACTCTTTGAATCTTGATAATGTATCAGATTTGTTTTTTAGAAAATAAACCCATATCTTCCTTCTATAATCATCAATGGAGATTACAAAATAAAGACTACCACAGATGGGTCGTGTCTTCATTGGGCCAAAAATATATGTATGGACTAACTCTAAAGGCTTTCTTTATCTAGAGGAAGATGTGGGAAAGATATAAAACACAAATTTCACAATTACAATCTTTTTCATTCATAACAAGGTGACTAGTGACCATAAAATGTTTATGAAACAGACTTAGAATCTTTAGGGGAATATCCCCATACCTAGAATTCGATAGTTGTGACTCATATATTCTCGACACATTGTTGGAAAAATACTATGAAGGATTTCAACTTCTAAGATTCAAAAGGAAACATCATATTCTTGGTTTCTTCAACCTTTTCTATTAGTTTTCTATTGGGAGGTTTGTGATAGATATAACATGTGTTCCTTGGAATATTACATCGTAACCATGCTCCAACAATTTACCTACACTAATGGGGTTATGTTTTAGAGGTGGAACATATAACACATCAGGTATGCATTTTCATTGATTATGTTTAGTAAGAACTAGGACAATGCATTTTCCTTCATCTCTTCTATAGGAATGATATAAAAGATTTATTTCTGATGTTATGGAACCATGAAGCTAAGAAAGTGGGTTTTTGTTATCTGTCATATGATTGTTGCAACTACTATCCAACAACGAAAGTTCCTTTTTGTGAGTGTCTTTAGAAATATGGCAAGAAAGAAAGACTCTTTTAGAGGATTCTCCTTCATTGTTGGAGAAATGGACATTGCCTCTTTGTTGATCTCACTGTTTCTTTCTGTATTCTTGTTCATAATGCCCAAATTAGTTACAGTAATAATATTGAGCATTAGATTTGTTTCAGGCTCTGCTTCTTTGTGCTTGGTTTTGTGAAGGTCTCAATTTCTTTGCTACATGATGTTGTTATGATCTTCCTCAGCCTCGGCCTTTGCCTCACTTACTTCTAGCTCTATATCCTCTGTTTCTGCCTCTTTCGAAAGAGATACATGTTTCGAAAGCTTGTTCCATGAAATATGTTGCCAAGTTAAGTCTTGTCTCATGCGCCAGAAGTGATCCAGTCAACTATTCTACTGAGAAACTTGTAAAATCTTTGGATTCTATAATGACTTTTACAATCTTGCAATATTTCTTGGAAAGACTTTGAACAACTTTTTCAACAATCTTCTGATCTGTAATGGTTTCACCAATGCGTTTGATCTCATTGACTATGTTCATGACTCTAGTCATGAATTGGTCTATATCATTTGTGTGTTTTGAACTGAGCTCTCAATGTTTGTAATTTAGGAGTTTTTCACTGCATCATTAACTTGATACAAAACTTTCAAAATATCCCATGTCTCTTTTGTTGTTGATGCACTGATTATTTTATCAAAGTGTCATTGACTAATATTTATATCCAACATTTGGCTGTATAATCTTTCTTTCTGAGTTCTACAACGACTTTCATGTGATTATTGTGCATGGTTGTGAATGCTTCTTAGGTCGACTCTGCATAACAATTCTACAAGGTAGCCCAACAATCTCGGGCTTGCAAAAAAGTTTTCATTCTTAAGGACAAAAACTCGCAATTCATGTCAAGAAGAACGAGAGTATGTGGAAAAGCGCTAAAAATACATGTCTGAAATTTATTTAGATACTTACCCCTTTTGTTTACAAACTCCTTTTTGAAAAAAAATAAGATAACACCTTTTTTGTTTTATAACAAAAACTCTTTTTTTCTTTGAAAAGCACAATTTTATTTAAATAAACCTTAAAAAAAAAAAAGGTTAATTTGAATAAAAAAATATCATCAATTCAATACAATACTCCTTTCACAAAATCCTTTTTTCTTTTTGTAAAGGTTAAAAAAAACCGTTTAACATGAACAATAATCATTTTAAAAGAATATGTTAAAAAAAAACGTTTAACATGAACAATAATCATTTTAAGACTCTTAAAAAAAAGTTTCCCTCTTTTAAAAGTCACACGAAGTAAAGTTCTTTTAAAAGTACGGGTGGACTTTAAAAAAAAATGGTTTTTTAACGTGACTCGGTGATACTTTTGATGTGACTTCGTTCTCCAAATAAATACTGACCACCACCTTGAATTACTACCGCAAATTTGAGCTTCACCTCGACATCCGTGAAGCAGTGGATCTTCGTGCTGTGACTTGGAGGAATTTCTCTCGAGCCCACGTGATCTTTTTGGTGGTGCGAGGAATTATTTATTTATTTTTAAATCCGCTTCTTTTACAAATCACTTAAAGCGGTTGCCTTTTAAAATGAAATTTTGTGTTGTGCGTGCTAATAACTGCTGGGGGTGCAGCATGCAACTGCTGGGGTGCATAACACAATATGACCTCCTTCTCTTGAGCTGAGGGAGACGATCTGTCTTGGCCTTCAAAGAGTTTTATGGGAATCAGACTCACGGAACAAAATTTCTCTTCTCGATATTCCAAAACAGTTAAATAAAATTATATTAAGATCATCAACAATATATGAATAGATGATTAGACTGAAACTCAATTAAACTGAAATAATTTTACACTAACTAGCAAGTAATAAAATTAAATATTATAACACCCCACAAAATAATAGCATTAATATCTCAACATAAGTGACTGAAATTAATATCTCATAGGTACCCGTATCAATGATCATAGGTACCACGCCTAAAATGTATCTCATAGGTACTAGATCTTCCCGGCAACCGTGAAATTGTTACTGTGCGGAACAGGTTTTCAGTTTTTTTTTTCTTCTCTATTTATCGATTTTCTACAGATTTAACTGTCAAAATCTTGATTCAACTGAAGTAATTCCAGAGATTTGTTTTTATTGAACAAGCATCTTCAATGAAACTATGTGATAATTCAAATACTTCTGTGAGCAAAAACTTCACATAATTCCTGTAATATCTTGAATTCTCAGGACTTGGTTTTCGGTATTTTTTACTTGCGTCTGTATCCATTTATTTTCTATAAAATTTCGTGTCAAAATCTCGATCCTCGATTCTAATGAAGTAGTGCTATCATCCATTTTCTTTGAGACAATATCTTCCTTGAAGCTTTGTAACAATTTAAATACTCTGACAAAGGGCTCCTGTAATATGTGGTCTGAAATGTTTGTTAATTGCAGTTTCCAGTGGGACGGATCCACCGTCTATTGAAGTCTCGAGTATCTGCAAATGGAAGGGTGGGAGCAACTGCAACCGTATATGCCAGTAAAGATCTCAAGGTTAAAGGCGTTGCAGCTTGCCATTAGAGCAGATGAAGAACTTGATACCTTGATCAAAGGTACCATGTCAGGGGGAGGTGTCATCCCTCACATTCACAGGTCACTTCTTGGCAAATGACGCGGGCTGAAAGGGGCTGAAATGTTTGGCTCGAAGGACTTCTGGATCCGTACATCCAAAGTGAATTTAGGAATGCACTATATTTTACCCTTGTTTTGTCTGTTCCAACCTTCTTCAGTTGTTTTGGTGTATATTTCTCTTCTTTCAACTCGTAATATTTTATACAAATTTTATAAGTGTCTTTTTGAGCTTTATATAAACGTATTTTTCGGGATGGACGCCCGCTGAAATGCTTAGCTCGAAGTACTAGTGGATCCGTACATACAAAGTGAATTTAGGAATGCATTTTATTCGTTCTTTGTTTTGTCGTATGTGTTTTGTTCGAACCTGTTCGTTGTTTTCATGTATATTTCTTTTCTTCGAACCGGTGATATTTTATACAATTTTATAAATGTCTTTTTGAACTTTATATATTTTAAAAACGGTATGGAAGTTGAACAAATAGTGTAAAGTACTACACTTAATATTCCACCATCATTGTAATGTACTGTTATTTTATCATTGTAATTGTTGGAAAGGTAGAGGATATTACACACAAAATAATACAATTATTTCACATACGAGTTGTAGCTTTTCTATTAACATGCACACACTTACATAACTCGACTTGACCATCACTCACTTAAGTGACTTTCTAACTCACTTACCAAATTCATGTATCACACAACTCAACTAACTCAATGGTTACTTAATTGATTGTCTAACTCTGCATGCGGGAGTTAATTAACTATTTTAACAATCCCTCTTAATTACGACCGCTAAACTAAAACATTAACTCATAACAACTCAAACATGCCTGTTGGTCTATGTCTCAACTAGACTTACAACACCCAAGTTTTTTTTTGTGAAACTCAAACACATCTATTGCTAATGGATTTGTAAATATCTCAGCCAATTGATCGCTAAATTGACAAGGCTTCAAGTGAATTTCTTCATTGCTTACAAGTTCTCTAATAAAGTGATATCTGGTATTAATATGCTTGGTCTTTTGATGAAACACACTATTCTTGGGTGGTGCAATAGCTGATGTGTTGTCACAGTATATCATTGTTGATCCTTGCTGTTTCTGTTTGAGTCCATCCAATACTCTTCTTAACCCTACTGCTTGACATGTTGCTGAAGTTGCTTCTACATATTTTGCTTCTGCTGATGATAGTGTCATAATGGGCTACTTCTTAGATGCCCATGCTATCACACCTTAACCAAGATGAAACACATAATCGGATGTGCTCTTCGCATGCAAGAGCACATCCTTCCATAATATCTGGTCTTGTAGCTGTGAAATACATGAGGTTGCCAACCAATATTTTGAATAGATTTGGATTGAAATCTGATCCTTCATCATCCTTAACTTTGTACCTGTTGTAATTGGTGTAGGTATAGGTTTTGTTAGTCATCAGTATTTTTCACTTGTTGGTGATGACTAGTTGTAACATCCAAGTTTTCTAACAGATGATCTAAAAAAACTGTCAAATTTGCCAGCTGGAAAACACCCATAAATTTTTTTTGCCCTCTTACCTTTTCAGTCTACTCATGACGAGATGAAACCTCATTATCAAGCCCCATCTAGCCTCAACCATACTAGTTTGCCCATCAGCTCCAAAGAAACAATCCAAATCTGTCCGAAAAAGTTTCTCCCAAGTTAGGTAGTGGCGCTTTAGGCATTCCTCCCTTGGCAAACCACTCTAAAGCCAAAAAACCTCTACCTGCTATAGACCATTCATAACAGACCTTCCCATTCTGCAAATAAAGTTGGTTACAGCCCTAGGTTGCACCACTAATACACCCTCAAGTCTCAGCAATACATGTACCATAGGTCAAACTGATTTTAGGTGTTTTTACAGTGTTTTAATGGATCTTTCAAGGACAGAGGCATATCAGCATTCCAGAAGACAATATTTGGCTCCACATAAGAAGACAGTTGCTTCTCAATGTTATTTTGAGCCTGGGATGCAGCTACAGAGCAAAGAATTGTTTTATTTTTATGAGTTATGGTTGGGGTTTAACCCTTCTTATCTTCGGGTTGTTCCTCCATTCTTTTTCGTTCTCTCCAACTCACTTATAGGTAAAAAATTCTCGCAAGCATATTTTGTCCTTGTCTAACATTTTCATTTACGGAAGTAGCATATTTTTTTTTGTTTTGTAGGCTACTCGTGTTTCCAATGGTCAAGAGACTCCCCAGCTCATCTCAGCAACCCTATCCACTCCATGTAGGTTTCTTTAGCACCCAAATGGTTTGCTTCTTGTTCTGTTATTTAAAAACAAAAGGTGAAAAACCCTACCCAAATTGTATTTGGCATTTTGTAGAGTTAATTTACAGTTTTCACTCGGTCTATTTACCCATTAGTTGTTTTGATATCCCAACATTCTAGCTAGGTTATGATTGCTCAAGTCTTTCCTCACAGTCTAAGTGACTATGATGTATAAGTCGACACTATCTAGGGTTTTTGGTTCTTACTTCTCTTTGCAGTCAAATTCAATGATATGTATATTCGTTTTATTCATTTCACTCGAGTGAGGATTTTGACAGCTGCAGGGTAATAGAGTTAACCCTTAGTATAATTTTTTCTTTTCCATAAAATGGTTTTCATAAGTTGAGCCATGCTTCCCCCTGGTGTCTTTGGTTTGCAGAGAGTTATTGCATAGATTGGAATACTGGTTATGCAATCTTTCGGCCGAATGAGCCATATTCACCAGGACTATGGGTTTTGGCCTTGTCACAAAACTATTCTTTGTGAGTACAAGAATATTTTCTTTTTTCTAAATACAATCATTTTGGTATTATGTGCTTAGTTTGACTATGGTTATTATCTACACGTTCTCCTTTTGATGCATTGTTATCACCGTTTGGGCTTCTGCATACAGGGTTTTTTCTATTAAGCACTAAAGATTTATCTCTTTATTTGTACAGTTTTACAAACACCTTACAGACATATTTGGGGATAGTTCTAACACCTGTTGTATATTGATTTGGTTTTGTGTTCAACAATATTTATGTAGCATACAGTAATTGTTTTTGTTTTCCCACAACAAGGTTTTCGAATGAGATAATTTATCTCTTATTTTTGTTTTCCCAATACAATCCTGAGTAATTCGTGGACGTTGAAGATAATGTATCTATGTATAGAATGTTATTTTTTGTTTTATATTTCAACGTAAACTTGTTAAATGCATATTCTTATCTTCATTGTACCATTATAATGTGTACTTAATTGTTTGAAATACAGTTCATCTACCTTTCTAGATTAATTATATTTTATAAGGAAAATCATACATACATACATACATACATACATACATACATACATATATATATATATATATATATATATATATATATATATTCTTATAATAAATTTGATATTATAATAAATTAAATATATTTAATATTATAAATTAAATTCTTTATATTTATAATAAATGCTATTTAACTAGATAAATATAAATATATGAAAATATACAACAAATGATTATAAACAAAATGCAGAAAATGTTATTTTACAAAATTCAATAATACAGTCAATTATAATTTAAAAGTAATTTAATTATACAACATTTTAAAATTTTAAAGCTTTATATTTAAGATGCAAATTAAGTGGCACAGGGTAGCTACTATGTAGCACTTGTTTATATCATAGTTTCCATATGTTTAAATATGAGGCATGGAGTTGGTGTGATATTTACACTGACTAAAAGAATTGTAATAAATTTACAGTTGTTGAGTGAAGACCTAATCTTATGTAGCACAGTTCTCAATTCACTATTGGCATTAACATTCTCATGCATTAATGCATCTTTGGCAACCTTTTTCCTAAAAAATCATGTTATTACACCAAGTTCTAGTCAAAAGGGTGAATTGTACTTGTGCATAATTTATCCATAATATGCCTTTGGTGGTGTGGTTTGTTAGCTAATTTTTGTATGTAATAATATCTGTAATTTTAAAGACATTCGATCTGAGATTATGCCTAAAACTTGTCATTTTGTGGTACTCTTCAAAACAATTCAGCTATGCCAGGGACTTGCTGCTCTGCATATCATTTGTTTAATTTGGTCTATTTGCATCGGATATTCTCTTGTATAGTTATTACATTGAAAATCCGGGACCATTTCCTTCTTATACATATATTTATTTTCAAATTATTCCTTAATACCATGAAGAGGTAATTACTAGGCTGTCTTATCGAATACTTTGGAGATGACAGTCATCATCATGTCCAGCACTTGAGTTATCTTTCATCTAACAGATAATATTTTAGGGCTAATTCTTCACTGTCAATTACGTTTGGAAAGTTATCAAGGTAACCGCCTTTCGCTCCTCTCTTCGCCTTCACCCATTTGCAACTCACAATATGGAATGAAGGGTCTGCAACTAAACCATCGTTGGTGTATTGGGTATGATTCTTAACCAAAATTTCATTGATTTTGTCCTCTCCAGCTTTGCTCAATCAGTTTACATACCCATGTCGTGCAATTTTTAATGATATTTCTAAGACTGTGTTGGTCCATGGAAAACTATGGTAGAGAGATGGACAATACTTCGCCTTCTCGCACTAGGTATGTCTTGCGCACTTAATTTATTTAATTATTTGTTTTCCTTTCATAAATTTCTTATTCAATTTCTTCATCTCTTGCATCACACAAAACGGTTTCGGCTCCCTCCGAATCTATGTACAGGTAACAACAACCTCAAACTTTTATTGCAACTGTATTTTTTGCGCACTTATTTTACTTAATTTTTTTCTTTCCTTTGGTAAATTTCTGATCAAATTCTTCATCACCTGAAGCACATAAAAGGGTTTTTGATCCCTCTAAATTGTTATACCGGAAAAAAAAAATATTGAACTTTTATTGTAGTTGTAATATTCTGTCTTTGGATTCTGGTTTCCGATTAACCCCTTTCTCTTATGATTTAGGTATATTCGTTGGTTGATTGTGGTCTAGATGCATCTTTGCACTTATGGATGTTAGCAGGTTCTTACAAAAATAAACCCTCTTTCTCACAAGTCTAATATATTAATTATTTTTGGTGGCCATCTAGATTTCTTATCATATTTTTGTAGGTTACTGCACTAATTTTTAACCTGATTGCATAAACATATGTCTAGCAAGTTTACACTGACATCATATGTAATTTATAAAATATTGATTTTGAAGGAAGCCTCCATGCAGGCCTTGTAATTACACTTAAATATTTAAAATTACTTATATTATATTATTAATTCCCAGCATAGGTTAAAGACCCCACTTAACCTAGAACTATGGGTGACTAGCATGACATTTTATGCGTCAAGGAAAATCTCTTAACTAATTAATAAATATTATCAAAATGTTCTATTATTGGAATTATTGTGTATAATGTTCATCAAAATTTCTTGTTTTGATATTGTTCCTGTTACGATAATGTAAATTTTGTTTTGGTTATGAATGTAATTTGTATGTTCTCGAAACCTTGTCTTAGTGCTAGGGCTTGATATAGGGTTTCAATATTTCTTGAAATGTTGTATATCAGTGAATAATAAAGACTTGCTTTTCCAATGTTCCATTAACAACAGTAATTAAACTAAGTTGGGGTTTATACAGTGCAATTTATCTGGTCTTTTATCCCCTTAACTATTGCTTTTATTGAATTATGAAGACTTTCCTAGCCCACTCTCTCTAGCCAATCTTGGCCAAAACTAACAAACTATATTTACTGACAAATATTATCCTTAAAATTCACTGTCGTATAAGTTTTTATTTGATTTTATTTCACTATACTCATATTGTTTCATAAATTTCCATAGTATACAGATGCATAATATCTTTTACTTATGCATAGGAAGAATTTTAACTTCTATGGTATATATATGTGTTTATTTTCAGTTCTTGGTTCCTAGTAATAAATTCAGTTTACAATTTTTTTTATATAATTATATATATATTTGAATGCTCAAAGAGTATTTTCGACTAGCATGGCTTAATCTGACCATAGTTTCAAATACAATCACCAGATATTATTATTCTAGTTTTCTAGTTTTCACCCATATTGCTAACTTCTAGATTTATATTCACATTGTCTGCAATTCAACGAGTATTCCTTTTTTTTTATGAGTCAGTTTATAAAAATAGTTTACCGCAACTATTTATAAAATTTAGTTGGCATAAATAAATCTACAGAAACTAGATATAAAAATAGTTCACAAAAATAATTCTCAAAACCAATTCACAAAACGGCGTAATCTGTAACACATTTCCACCAAAATTCACAGAAATATGAGTATATTTTTTTTAATAACCTTTCTAAATAGAGGAGGTTACTTTTTCCACCATTTAATATTTTATGGTTCTTTGCACCATATACAATTTTATTATAATAATAATATTTTTTTTTTAATAAATGGTTTTTTTTTACCAATTTTTATTTTATGTCGCATTACATCACAATATCTTGATCCATGTCAAATTTGTTTTTGGTGGTTTGCACCATACACCATAGAATGCCACATTTGCATTTAACATCAAATTTAACATTTTTTTTTAACTCCACTTTTGCACCAGAAAACATAGCACCACTTGCATATCCCCACATTATCAACAGTTTTGTACCACTATTTGTAAAATGAAGATTTCTCAAATCCTTTAAAAATAATGGTGTTAATGTGGGGCTAAATGGCCCTTCTTCTTGTAGTGTATGGTTTAATACTAAAACCCCAAGGGATTATAAACCTAGGGCAATAATAATACCCCAATCAAATAATCCTAAGGTCCATAACCCGAAATATAAATATTATAAATCTTAAACAAACATGGAACTGTCTCGCCGTCACAAAATTTCTGAAAAAATAGTTGATTTTAAATCAACGATAACTCCCACATCCGGACTCCGATTCGACCGATTTGTTTTTTGAACTTGGATGATTTTTCAAGAGGAGCTTAGATCTATACCAATTTCTCTGAAATTTTGAACTGAAAAAATAGGAAAAATGACAGGAGAGTCATCATCTATGAATTGTCGTCAGAAAATTTGCTTCAACATTGCTGATTTTGAATCAACGATATCTCCCTCATTCAAACTCCAATTTGGCTGATTTTTTTTTTTTGAATTTGAGTATTTTTTCGCAAGGAATCCAGATGTGGTCTTTTTTTGGCAAATTTTTAATCAAAAGTTTCAAATCTGATCTGAAAAGTTGCATCCCAAAAAATTCATGGATTTTGCTGAAGATTGCTACAAAACATTGAAACTGAAATATGTTTCAAACCCTCATTCCTATGGAGGCATAACCGGAATCTGATACCACTGATCTGGATCTTGGGGGGAGGCCCCCAAGATCTAAAAATTTGAAACAGATCTAACAAGATCTGCAAAATTAGAATGCCAGAAAAAAAAAGAGGACACACAACAAATAAAACCACAAATGACCTTGTTTTATTAAAACAAAGAATAACTGTAGAAGCTACATTGTGGTGGACAATATGTCCTTTTACAAATTGAGGCTTGTTATTTATAGCATTTTTTGAGTTACAATACCATGTGTAGATACCATAGGCCAATACCATGGGTAGATACCACTTACAATACCATGGGTAAATCCCATGTGTGGATGAATACCATGGGTGGATACATACCATGGGTCACTTACAATACCATGGGAAAATAAATATCATGGGTGGATGAATACCATGGGTCGATGCCATTTACAATACCATGGGTAAATTCCATGGGTGGATGGATAACATGGGTAGATGAATACCATGGATTGATCCCATTTTCCATTCTTGGAGTTGTCTATATCACTAGAAACATGTTGCACACCTAGCTCATCTTTATCAGTTATAGAACATATAAGAGTAATATTTTGATTCCCACAAGAAATCTAACTATACGTAGATGGGGGTTTCAACTTCTCTCATCCATTTCCATCCTAATGACAACAATTTAAAGGAAAAAAAAACTACGTCTAAGATATAAGAACTAGTAAAAAAAGGAGGGACATCATTGGGTGACGCATTTTGATTTTCTCTATAGGATGTGAGACATCTTACCAAATTATCAAAAAGAATAGTGGCCCAATCTATAATATAGTGTTCAGTGGCTTCCTCTATAAACCGTATCCAAATCTCTTTAAACTTGGTCGTATTTACAGATCCAAAGAGATGACACATCATTGCAGCTATCTGAGAGAATGGGATTTTAAGAGAGACGAATGAATACATACCCTTATCGTTGTGCTTATGATGGTTAGGATCATTTATTCATTCTTTAATTACAGTCGTGGGATGGTCATTCTCCTACATGATCTCTTGAACAAATTGGGTGTCATATCTATTTTTGGGTTCTAGAAGTTTATACGTATTCTTAAAATCTAATGGCTTGAGAGATCCAATGATAGTTCTGATTCTAGGAATGAATTTCATGTCTCTGATATCTACATTATCCAACACCCATTTCACTAAATCAGTATATGGCACCATCTTAGGATGAGAAACAATTCTATGAATAAATGAATTAGCAATGTCCATCCATGATTCTGAATCATTGGATAAATTATAGTCAGCCACAAATTTTCAGTCCAAATTTACTTTTGGTTTCTCATTCTCGAACAACTGATAGATGTCTTCCCATCTTGAAGAACCAATTTTTGGGTTTCCTATAGTATTCAAGATTAAGGGAGCCATTTCATTTTTTTCCTCTTGTTGTATGACTAATAGTGATGGGGTGGTGGATTTAATTCACACTTTAATCAACCTTGACATCCTTTTATGCCTTTGTTTTTGGAATTACTCTCTTGAAAAGAAAACCAGAGAGGATAATATAAAATAAATTTGAATGCTATTATCTGTCCTATCAAATTAACTCATGCATAATGGGAAATCCTTGGTATTAAATTTGAAATAATTACACATCGATTACAAGCCTCGAGATTACAAAACACATAAATTAACATTAAATTGATAATCATGGGTTCGTGTTATTTTGATAGATGTCATCACATTGGGATCTGTTGATCGGTGATTTTGGTAGTTGGAGAGTTTTAGCACTTCAAAGTAATATGCGAAAGGCGAAATGTGAAATTTTGATAGCACGATGATTTTAAATGAGATGCGATATCAGGGTATGTCAGATGACAGAATGTGATATCAACATTTGTTATGTGACATGTTTGGCTACTTTTCATTTTGGTAATTCGCATATCGTTAATTCTCTACTTTTCATTTTGGCATTTTGTATATCAGCGATTCACTATTCGCAACTTCGGCAATTCAATATTCGAAACTTGGTTGTTGTTTTCTTCCCGCTTTCATGTTTTTTTCTTTGCATGTTCTTTTAGGTGTTCTTTAATTTATTTTCTTACTTTTTAAAGAAAATTCAAAACTTTAATCTAATAAAATCCTATCTTTAGGTTTTATTTCTAAAAATAAATATTAATCCTAAAAAATTTAAAAGGTCCCTGTTATCCTTTATAATCTATTTTAATTCGATAATGGGGAGTTGTTTTAATACTACAACAGGTTTGTGATTAGTTTTACAAATATTTGTAACATATTTATAATATTTATTACTTACAAAATAAATTTTATTTTTAATTGAAAATAGTTTTTAATTTATATATATTTATCCCCTATAAAAAAATATTTTTAATAAAAAAATATTTGAAATTTAAATATACTTTTTAATTGTATAAACAATCAAAAGTGAATAATTATTTCATGAGCACAATAAAAATTCAAATATTTTTTTTAAACTAGTAAAAATATTATGAAGTGAAGGCACCAACCAATTAGTATTCATAGTCCCTATAAAGACAAGAATCTAGTAAAGCAAGAAAGTTTGTTATTGACCGCTTCTAATTTAACATTAATCATTGAAATTTTTAATGTTTGTGTTTGAAAAGAAATATTTATTTTTCATTATTTTTAGAAATATACATTTTTTTAAATATTTGATTGCACAATAACTTGAAGGTTTTTTTGCAACATTTTTACAAAATAATTCATTGTGGATAAGTGCCCCACATATTTTATGCATTTATTGATTAATAAGGTTACAATATTCATGCATGGTCTCTACATATTTGTGGAGTATTCATAATATTTGTAGTAAACCATCCAAAAAAGCAAATCCTTGAAAATAACTCATACTTAGGTGAATAAAATATTCACGATTAGTGTGTTGCCACCCTAATTTAAGAAATTTATTGCATAAAAAATAGATAGGAATAATATATATATATATATATATATATATATACCACGGGTTAGTTCCCACCATTGTTTGTAGCTTGCTTGACACTCATGTAGGACTAAAACTCTAAATGTGTGAACTTACTAGTGGTTACTACACACCAAAATTTATTCAAGAAAACAATTAATTTATGGAGCTCATATCCTAATGTATATTTATTAATTCCTGCTAATGAAAGATTATAGGATTTTATTCACAAAGTTCCAAATAGGCCTAGCACACTTGAGTGCTTTAATTAAAATTATCACAATAAAAACGCATCGAACACAAAGGTATATGAAAATGAAACCTATTATATATATTAATAACTGGAAACAAAGATACATTCTCATACAAGTCATACTGAATCCCATACCAATTGCATGTATGAATTCTCATCAATAAATATTCTAAGAGATTGAAACCTAGTTATGAATCCTGGATGGATCCACCACACAAATGTCACCACTGGGTTTTAGTCACATGATCAAGTTGGAAGAGGCTATGCCATGTTCTGAAAAAACACACAATAAGATGGGAAAACTCTGGATGATCTAAATTCCTACATCATATATCTTTTAATAAGATTGATGGGATCTATAGAACCATTATTTTATTATTTTCCCTCATAAAACTAAGGAAAATACCATGGGAACATCCCATGGGAGAATACCATAGTAAATACCATGGGTAGATTCCATCCATTTTGACCATATCAAGAAAAGGAAATATTACAAATCTTCCCACCCATATGTTTCTTTCCCTCAAACAATCCGCTTCTATCCACACCAAAAGTATATTTATACTAATACTAGGATCCCATACAAAATAGTGTGTTATTACATGCCTCCATGCTAAACGATCTTCAATGGATATTTTGATACCTCTATCCAAAGCTATCCTTCATCCAGTCCTGCCTTCAATAGATTCACCTGGATCACCATGTTACGTAAGTCCTGGGACCTATGGGTTATAACACCTCTTAGGTCTCTGTAATTTGTCAAATTGGCAAGACCAAATGTACAGGGGTAACATCAAACCAGTCATTGGAGTCCTAGGACGTAGCCTTCCTGGACTCAGAGAGGGCTCTCTCTATATTTTTGTAAAAGATGTGAACTTGATTGATTTTAAGGTTTTGATTTTAGGCTAGTTATAAGGATTAGGGTTTGTTTGTTTGTTTGGTTGGTTGGGTAGGTTGTCAAACAGAATAGATAGAGTGAGAGAGGTTTAAAACATTGGGCTATGGAGTCTGCAAAAGGTCTTTAGAAGTACAACAATAGGTCAAGGGTGTATCATAGGCCAAGTCTAAAAAAGCCAAATGGATCTAAAATCTTATATGAGTGAAGTCAACATTAACTTGTGAACATAGTAAGTGCAAAGGGTAGTTAATAATACTTTAATAAGTATGGCCTTTAATATCATGTTTCATAAAGAAATAACCAAAGACAGGGCATACCAATAACTTCTTCGACCAAACCCTAGCAAGTAAACATTAAAACAACAATCTAGTGAACCATAGAAGGCAAGAAACTTATAAGTCTTCTAATGATTTTACCTTCAGGCGAAGAAAACATCTAAGACAACATATAGTAGCAATCAAAGAGTAGGGAACTCTTAATTTCCTTCATCAAACTACAAAGAACTTCAAAGAAACCATTTAAGATGAACAAAAGGGTAGGTAAAACCATAAACCTCTTCAGCTAAACCCTAAATAGCAATACTTCAAAGCAAAGATCTCAAAAACAATGTTAATTTACATCAAAGAGTGGGGCTAACCATAAAATACTTTGACATTGGCTCTATTAAATCATTCTTAAGATAAAAAATCATAAGTCGAACTAGAGATCATTCAATAATTCTCTAATATGACCTAGCAGAGGAAAACATACAAGCAATAGAGAGCAGACATAGCTAAGGTGCCTCTAAACAACATTTCTTAGCCTAAACATTTATGTCCTACTACATGAGAAAGATGAAATAAAATGATAACATCAGAAAACAACCACTAGATAGGAAAGACATCACCATTAACTATGTTCATGAATCCTGCAAGTGAGCTTGCTCCATTGTCATGCAAATCAAGACATCCACAAAGTCCAAAGCCAATTTCTCATCAATCTTCCAGTCTATGATATTCTTCACAATAATCAACCAACATCTACAATGAGGCCTCAATGCAGTATTTAGCTAGCAAGGAGGACCAAAACCCTAACTAGGGTTTCCAAAATGTCATTAATACATCATAAATGGTATTTTTGGCCAAAGAGACCATGCAAGGCCTAAGGCACAAAATATCTAACTTAACAAATGAAAAATAAATTCTAACATAAATTATGAGATAACTAGGAGTGATTTGCCTTAAAATCCCTCGAAAATATATTTTTCAAATAACTTTGTGTCTTTTATTGACTTTTTAGGCAAGGGCGTAGCACTGAGGTCCAAGGGTGTAGAGCCAGCACTGGGAAAAATTTCCTATTTTGTAACCAAGATTTGGAGGCCTTCCAGGTGTCCAAATGAGCTCCATGATAGCTCATTGGAAATCTTGTCGAGTCTATGTTCCAAAAATGCCTTTCTTTTTCTGATTGGATTTAATTTAGCTACTAAAAAACGAAATATCCCAAGACTGATCAGGGCGCAGTGCCAGCTCTGAAAATAGGGAAGAAAGGTGATTGTTTAGGTGTTTTTGGCACTTTTGGAGGACTGGTTTTGCTCCAAATGAGCTGAAATTTTTTGTGAGTTATTTCCTTGACTTGATGAACAAAAAAATTTAAATTTTTCCTCCATAGGGTGCCCCAAAAAAGAGTGTTGCACCAGTGGCACTGCACCTTTGGCCCTCCAAAACAGTCAAAAACAAAAATTTACAAAAAGATGCCAAAATTTGAATTTTCCTTGCTAATTATGTTTGGGATGCCTATAGGGATGCATCAGAAAGGATTTCATGGTTTTCTTTGTCTTTTTCCTCCTTTAGTGATTGAATCTTTGCAAGGGATCTTTTGAGCTTAGCCCTTGCAATCATGTTTCTTAAGGAATAATGCCTTGCCATATTTTTTTGGAGGTCAAGTTCCCTCTTGGTCTTCTCCAATAGACCCTCTTAGTGTATTTTTTTTCTCTCAATCCAAGGTTCCCAATCATAGTCAATCTCCATGGCAAGAAGCTCATTTGGAGTGAGCTTATCTGCCAAGGTTACCTCTTGATCTCTCTCCTTGGCTAAGGCCTTCTTTAAGCCAATTGTCCTTGGCCTCCTCCTAGGAAGTTGTTCTTCCTCATCATTAGTGTTCCCATATCTATCCAAGGCCTCATCTAGCTTATCCTTGGATTTTTCAGCCTCTTTCTGAGCTCTGATAGCTTTGATCTCATATATTTCCTTTTGTGCTTCTAGCTGCTTGTTTTAAACCTCAAAATAATGGATTACATTCTTATCCCTACCTATATTGGCTTGCAAATCCCTAATATGAGCATCGTTGTTTTGGAGCAACATGTTTGAGATCCTTGCCTCATTCTCATCATCATTGTCAACATTAATGAATTCAAATTCTTGTTCATTCTCATGTTGGTCTTCTTATTTTTCATCAATGACCTTCTCCTTACGTTTATCAAGATGCTTGGTTGATGCAGAAGGCATGGCACCTTGCTTCTTGAGGGCAGCAAACATATGCCTATTTCCTATTTGGTAGGTCAAAGGAAGAGGTTCAATGTTACTTATCTCAATGCCATATGTCTTATTTCATCATTGTTGTCATATTCACTGTCATCATGACTCTTATCATTACTACTCTCATGGATGACATCTTCATTGGTATCATCATTGTTATCATGGCCTTTTGACCCACTGTCATCATTAGTGCCAACATCATCACTGTCTTTTGCTTCAATGATCTATGTTTTGTTACTAACATCATCCTCACTGATATCATTTCCCTTTTACTTGCTGCTTTCTTCGTGGATCGTTTCCTCACTGCCTTCTACATCCTTACTGCCATCATTCTTACTGTTTTCTACACTACCCTCATCACTATTTGCCTCACTGTCATCTTTACTACTTTCTTCATTGATCTCATCACCAATGCTACGCGCCTCATTGTTTTTAGACTCATTGGCATCTTCTTCCTTATTTCTTGATTCATTATTGCCCTCTCCCTCATTGATATTTGATTTCTCATTGTCAATTCCCTCATTGTCTGATGCATTGTGAGAGGGTGATGAAGGAGGGTTGTCTGAGGTGAAGGAATATGTGTGAATGGTGAAGTGGATGAGTCATCATGAGGTGAGTGAACGTGAGTGGATGGAGAAACATGATCAGCAGGAAGTGATGGAGGAGTAGGGATAGGAGGATGAGATGATGAAGGCATATTTTGCAGAGGATGGGTTTGTGGATTAGTGAACACCTCATTGGAAATGAAGGTCTCCCATGGAACGCCCTTCTGCTGCAATTGATGCATAACAACCATCTTGATCAAATAATGATGAAAAATTCTTCGCATCTATTGAGTAGTCTCTCTTTTGTACAATATAGGACATTCTATCAATGCCTCTATAGAGGTAATAGGGTAGGTACAGCATACTCACCCTAGAGAGTGCACAAGCAGCCTATCGTGATATGAGTAAAGCCTGAAGAACCTTCCCTCACATGTAAAATACTTCATAATGATCTCATCATAGGTGCATGTCTCTTCAACAAATGTGAGAAAGGAAAGATCAATTTACGGTGGTTTTTGTACCTAGGTTTTAAATATGGCTCATAATAGCTCATGTCAAGATTGGCCTGCTTGAACTATTTCTCCCCTACACTTGGTATCCCAGTGGCATTGGAAATAGCATTAGCATACAGCTCATAGGTTAACCCTGCAAGGTTAACTTGTTTCTCATCCAAGTTAATGATGAAAATCCTAGTTAGCTCGGGGTGGTTGTTCACCTGTTGTACCCTTTCACAAAAATCAAAGCATTCTACATGCTAGAAGTAGGAAACAGTAAAGGGAGATGTCATCATCTCTATTGTGTTGTGTTATCACTCAGTGATTTCTCTAGGTTCAAGAGAGAACTCACCGAGGTAACCACAAACCTACTTCAAACTATAGGATATATCCTTCCTAGGGTTCAGAGAGGGTTGACTCTTTAAAGTTTAACTTTGTTTTGATTTATAATATTAGGCTAGTTATGAAAGTACAATTTGGTTTTGGTTTAAAGGTTTTGGTGGGAAAAAATCACTTGGAGGTAAGATAGAGAAAAATCTACTCGTCCATTGAGCTATGGAGTATAAATCAAGCTGCAGCACTAGAAATCAAGGCCAAAAAGGTACAAATATATTTAGGGCAAGATAGATAAACCTCAGAGATTTGGGAAAGTGGTTTTTTTCGAGGTGGTATGATTGGGATAAAGGTAACCTCAGGATCCTTTGATCCAGAAAATAGAAGTAGAAGGCAGAGGTCAAATGGGAGAAGGAACAATTAAGAGTTCCTTGCACCAGAAATCGAAAGAAAACATTAAAATGGAAACTATTTAAAGACAGGGAGCACTTGACTAATCCTATAGTAATAATCCTAGCTACACATTCAAATAGAAAAAACATAAAATGAATGCATGAAACTTAGAAAAGGAAATAGTGACAAGTAGGAAGTACTTCACTCATCACCTTATCACGGGGATCCTGAATTATGATGTTAGTCAGCTTGTCCAGTCTGCTACTTCGAATTCAAACACAAATTTGCCTCCAATGTTCAACAAAAACGTCTATAGTAAGTCCAGCAATTTTATTCCACCCAAAATACTTCAAAGAGTGAAGTATTTATACAAATTCTAACAAGAATATCTTGAAAAAATATCAAGATTGTTTTACAAATATCTCCAACTGTTTTACATAAATAGAACTTAAGTAAATGACAATCAAAACTAATGCATCTATTTGGCACTAATTTTTATGGATAGGTGATGAAAAAGAGGAGAATTCGAATTTTATCTCAACTCTTAGTTGATGATGAGCCATCCATGTCACTAACTGTCTCCTTTCTTTGTGCATTCTGCTCTAGAAATTCTGTAAACTTGGGGTCCAATGATACCTTTGTATTTATCAATCCAAAATTTATATTTAAAGCATGAAAGAGTTTATTGTAGATAAATATTTTTGTGAGATAAGCCTCTTTCAGTTCCCTAAAATTATGCTCCAGCAGTTCACAATAGGCTCTGTAAAAATATGTGTAAAACAACATTTTATAGAGTCTGAAAACTAAGCTGTAAAGATGTGCATGTATCTCTCATTATGTAATAACTCTGCACAAAGTGAGATAGGTTTTTGTATATGGTTCACTTAGGAACAAAAACCTCCTTCAGTTTTGTAATATGTAGTTCTGATTGGCCACAATTGTCTCTACAAAATAATGACTTAACAGGAATTTTCTGCAAAAAGTGCTTTCCAATGTTGTTTAATATGTCCCAACCCATAATGGCCGCTAGAAAGGTGAGAGAGGTTTTTGTATTTGGAAATATTAAGAACATAAACTGCCTTTAGTTTTGAAAAATTCATCTTGGATTGGTCACAATAGTTTCTGCAAAAAAATTACTTAAACAGGGAATTTCTGCAAAAATGTTCCTTCTTGCTCTGTTTTCATCTTTTAACCTTTTTGTTCTTTTAATTGTTTTTACATTCACTTTGGATAAATTTAATTGTTAATGAAAGTATTTTCATCTATATCTAACCATTACTTCCTCTATTTTTACTTTTACTATTTTACCTTGAATTCTCTATAACTTTGTTTAATTTTCACTTTGAATTTTACCTCATACACTTTAACCGCTAATACTCTTTAACTGCTATGTTTTCACTGTCCCTGTGAATTCTTACTTCACTTTTACCACTCATTGTGCAAATTTCATCATTCCGATCTCTCTTTGACTTGATTTTATTCTTTCTTTGTATACAATCTGTTTTTTGAATGAAGCTTTTGATTTAAAATCTGAGAATTTGGAGCAAACAATTTTGTCAACTAGTATTGAAACTGTTGGCCCAATTCCATATTCTAATAATAACCTGCAAAAATAAAAAAAAAATAATGAAATAGAGGTCTGAAAGGAGGTGATTGAATGCTTTTGACTGGTTTTAAACAACAAACAAGGTTTCTTGAGTCTCTTATTGAGAAATTGGGTTGAAAGTCTTTTGAAATGGGTCACAAAGGCTTAGGATACCTACAGAGGTTTTCTGGCTTGTTTCAGAGCTTGAAATAGATCATTAAATTGTTAAAAATCACAATTTCTTCTCAAAATAGTATACAACAGAAAAAGCAGGGTTTTTGGAAAAATTTGATAGGGTCTGGCATGTTTTTTGGGCTTTTTGGCAGTTTCTTTCAATTGATTTTGAACTCTAACCAGATTTGTTTTTTTATTGAGGGTCTTTCAAATCAATAATAGGCTCAATTTTTTGAGAAATACCTATTATAAGTAGGTACAGGCCTTTAGAAATGGCTCTGAGGATTTATCACAGGTTCTGTGGTATCTTTTCTCGTTTCTGGAGCAATTCAGGGCTTCTCGGTGATCTTCAATGGTAAATACAGTCTTTACACTGGTTTTGGGCATAAAAATCATGTACAGGATTATTTTTTGAGTCATAATAGCCAATACATTCAATGTGTGCAGAATAAAGGAATAACAGTGCATTCTCATGGTTTATGGGGTGACTTAGGTTACATTTACTTGCAATTAATAACTGTCAAATAGGGCGGGAGGTGGTTTTGGGCTTCAAGGTTTGAAACAGTAAGTGGTTTTATCATGTGGCATTGTGGCAGTATGTGGTTTTGGCTTGAACCCACGCGATCTAATGCGAAATAGGCATGTGGAGGAGAGAGAAAGTTATGAAACCACCCATTTCATGCATAAATGGAGAGGGTGTAATCGCACAATTTTTCTACGCGATATAGGTTTTCAACCATCGGATCTGGGGTTTGTATGCAAATGGTTCAGATTAGATGGGAAAGTGCGCCGGAATAGGGGAGTGGGACCAAGGTGTAGTATGTGCGATGGGAATGGATTAAACTTTAAAAAAATATGTTTTAATAAACTTTAAAGTTTGGGCATATAGGATAGGCGGGTATAATGTTTAATTCAAAACATTGCTTTGAATGTTTCAATTATTCATATGCGAGTGCGAGTTTTGTTATTTATATAGTTTTCAACCTTTTGAATAGTTTTCAAACTATAGGGGTGGGGTATTTCAATGGAGATAGGTTTAGCCCAAGGGTTTTATGAGGGTGGGGTTTTTATTTTATGCACGTGGGGATAATAAACTTTGGTCTAAACGTTAAAATAGTGGGTTTTTGGGGGGTTATTTAGATATAGGGAATTAATAAGTAGGATAGGGTATTTCTTAGGGATTTAATAAAATATGTTAAAATTTAATATGAAAGGGTAGTGTAATGTAAAACAAAATACATAAAATCTCTAAGTAAAGTGTAAAAATAAAAGCATTTCTCATCTTTATATTATTTCACCAATACTTAGGATAAATGTAATTTTGAGGGTTTTGTGAATGCTTTTGAAGGGATGAGGTTAATTATATGGGATTTTAAACTTCGCTAAGTAAGATTATGTATTTACTTAGGAAAATAGGTTAAAATGTATGAATGAAGGATGAATGATGATAAATGGGGATTTAACATAAGAACTCAATATTTTCAACTAGTCAGTCATCGAGCCTTGGGCCTGGTCCCAAAAAAAGTCAGAGAAATGCTTTGAGCCTGTTGGATTGATAGCTTAGAATACTGAATACTTACGGGGGATGGGAAATTAGTGATTTTCCCGATGATTTATTATTACATTCTTTCTCCACTTCTTTCTAGCTACCCAACCTTATTCTAACATTTTTTCTTCATTTGGCAGGTGCATTTAGGCTTGCAACCTTGAAAAGTTTATTATTTTAAATCATAAACTATCTAAACCTACCTTATTTCATCCGAGGGCTTAGATTAAACTGTTGAGCTCCTCATTATTCTCTACCTATCTATTGATTTGTCAGGATTAAACTGTTTGACAAATATTTATTCTCTATCTAAAACTAGAAATTGAAAACATGACAAGTTAAGATTAAACAGTTTAACTCATCATGGATTATAGCATTTATTGACACTCTACCATAATTATTTATTTTGCAGAAAAGTAAAAAGTAGTGGCATTTGGATTTGATCACTTTCAGGTCTTATTCTCATCTTTTTCTTTTGAGGTCTATATTTTCTAAGTCCTTTAATCTTTCTTTTCGGACTTTTTACCCTCTTTTGATTTTTTTTATTATTATTTATTTTCAATTTTTTCAAAATATGGGAAAACAACTTGCAGAAAGCAAGGTATGTACATATTTTACAAGACTATCAAAAGTCAATTCAAAATTATGAATCCTATTATTATAGGACCCTAACATGTTGAGTGGTTCAAACTTGTTGATCTTTCCACCCTTGTGCCCCTACCTCCTTGGCATTTGGCCTTCTCCTCCACTATCACTTTCCTCTCTTTCTAACATTTTGACCACTCTGCCTTTGAGACCCTAGTACTTGATGTGAAACTGATATGAATAAGGGTAATGGAATGGCAGTCTGCTTTTGAATGAGATTAATGAGTGAGGGTGTAAGTATGTCAAGCTGAATGAGAGGCTAAACTTAATGGACAACCCTTCCGTTGATTGTTTAAACTTTTCTTTGAAATAGTTTGTACCGATGTAAAAATGATAGAGAGGGCATGTAATGTCAATCGCCTTGTAATGTATGGGATCGAGTGTATGTTAAGCCTTGATGGATGAAAAACTTTAACCAATGCAACCACCTTAATTTCACCTCCTTTGTAGATCGATATTATTTATGGGTAGATGAAATGAGGTTTAAGTAGTGACTTCAAGCATGATTCTTTAGGGTTTTCTCCTTAGGGTTTGATTGGTCCAATTTAAGCCATAGAAATGCTAGAATATGTGGCTAGGGTATCCACTTACCTCCTAACAATGCTTGTAATACCCTAGGAAGAGATTTTGAGGTGCTTGACTTGATTTGTAGGGTTAATTTTCTTGGAGTGGCCCTCTTGGCCAAGTGCACAACACCTAAGCCAAGGGCTAGTGACCGAAGTCAAGCTTGTTGTGGGTTTCCCGAGCAAGGGCATAGTGCCATGTTCCGTGAGCATAGAGCCTGGCAATTTTTATGGGAGAAAAATGCTAAACCCAAGGCTAAGTGCTCTGTGTGTGCAACACCAACTTGAGCGTGCGCCGCCGTAAAACTTAGTCGAATTTTGACCCAAAAACTCAAAAAAATTCTCTCTCGTGAGTTCTTCTAATTCTTTTGCAATGGCACAATGAGTTGTTTGAAGTGTTTAGATGGGCTTTATAATCTTGGAATTTGGTTTCTCTTTTTAAACCCACTTTCTAAAGTTTAAGAGTCTTTTCACTCTTTTCACTAATGCTTTTTTAGGCCTTTTGCCCCGTAGGTGATCGAAGTGATGAAACTTACCTTCTCTTTGATATTCGAGGCTTCCTACATTTTTATTTTGACCATTTTGTGATGATTTCACATAGAAGCATTCTCGTAACTTCTTCCGGTTTCCCTTATGAAGTTCAAATTTCAATATTTCATCCTTTCTCGCAACCTTTGACATTGTTTGCATGGGTGTAATCGAGATGATGAATTTGATTTCTTCTTTTAGTCATGGAGGTATGACAAAGTAATCTTGACACCTTTGGGACTCAAACACAAGGAAACACCTTCACAACTCTCCTTTTTCCTCCACCATTGAGTTAAAACCATGCTTCTTACCTTCCTTGGCCACTTTTGAATTGTAGGTGCCCTAAAACACCGAATTGGCCTTCTCATCGATACTTCTTCACACTTTTTCTCTTTGATGCATGAAATATTTATTTTGACCATTTGGGATTCACACACAAAGTGACACCTTCAAAAGCCCTTTTGTTCTCACCTTGAAGCTCAACTTATCTCCTTCTCTCATTTATTCATGGTAAGCTCATTAAACACCTTTGATAGGATTTCTCAAAGCAACACTTTCAAATCTTTTTGTGCTTGCATGATGGAATTTTTTACCTACACTTTGTTCATTTAGGCACGGGAGCTCATTTTTTTCCAATTCTTGGATCTGATCACAAGGCATCTTCTGCATCTTCCTTTGTTGTCATCATGGAGTTCAAATCATGATTTTCACCTTCTTTGGCCACTTTCCTATAACCTAGATGTTTGAGTGTTTTAAGACAAGCATCGTTGTTGTCTTCTAAGTTCTCTATAGCCCTTTCAAGTTCATTCATTTCTATCTAGTTCACCTCACCTTTTTCCCTATCTCATCAATAATCTCCTCATAAGCTTCTCTTCATGTTTGGTTTTTGGTGTACCTCCTTCATTCTCACTTCTACCTTTGATCCCTACTTGGTACACTATTGGCCCAATCAAGCTCAAAAACCATAATTCTATACAAGAACAAGTGTTTCCTTTCTTCTACTTTGATTTGTCTTGACTCCCTAGATTAGACCATCTACCTTATCAATTTCTTCTACTAATGGACCTCTTAGAATTCCTACGTGTATGTTAAAATCTTAACATTTACCTCTTTAATTTTGAATTTGATAAGGTAGTCTTCTTGGAAACTTTTTAGATCTTTTTCTTTAATAACCATGTCTCAAAATTTCAATGCCCCCCCGAACCAAATTCTAACAAATAAAAATAGTGTCTAAAACACCAATGATGACCTTGACCATATAAAACCCTAATGACCTAGTGAGAGGGTCCTTTGACCATGATATTTCACCGAAAATTGGCTTGAGGCTTCATGAAAAAAAAGAGTATTTTTCAAAGTGCTAGCATTGAAGATCCAAAATCCTAATGCACGTATGTATCTAAAGAGCCTACAGAGATAGTTTCTGAGACCATCAATTCCCGAGGAACCCGGGTGGATAAGGAAATGGTAGGCTATAGGAAACCCTAGATGGAATTTGGAGCGTGGGTAAGGGAAAACAAGATACTACTGCCAGGTAGGAAAAAAAAAAAAAAAAAAAAAAAAAAAAAAAAAAAGGATGGAGATGAGAGGCACAAGACATTACTAAGAGTTCTAGGAGTGGCAGGGTGACCATGAAATGGAAATCTTGATAGACTACCGAAAAATTTTCTATAAGGATAATGAAGACAAAGTGAGATTTCTCAAAACTCACAATGTTTAAAGAATGTTGTTTTTAAAAATCTAAACCAATATATAGTCATCTACCAATAGTGAAACATACCGATGACTAACAATACCATCACAACCTCCATCAATTCTCGCTCCTAAGGCCCAACCTACATCATGCCCCTTGACATAGGTATCCTCCTATGAATCATGCCATCAATAGAGTTCAACTCATAATCTATCTCCAATCCATCACATGGGAAGGATACAATGTGCATGAATTAAGTGCATGAATAAATATACTATGTTGATGTCTCTTGATCCTCAACACTTGTTTCCACCGGTCACCAATATGATTCATTTGGACCTCTTTGATGCTATCGACAATGTATAAAGGTCGCCTGGTAGTCCGAAAACCATATATATGTACTCCCCATAGGGGGCTTATTTTGAACTCCCCAACTATAGTCCTCTTGTTCCCTTGTGAGATACTTGATTCATTCCTCAATAACAGATAACTTGGTCCTTGATTTGGCACATAACCCTATGCGCTTGTCAATTTTTCTATTTCACTCTAAGACCTGCTTTCGAGACCATCCATACTGCCCAAAATCATAAGGTATATCTTTTTAAATGCACAGATATTTTTCCAAATTCATCTAATGGAAATTTTAGTGCCCTCATTATCGCATCTATATCTATCTACCCAGATTCTCAACCATCACAACTCTAACTTAAACATTGGACCGACTTCATGGAACGGTTCATCCTTGGCGACCATGTTTTTCTTGCTTCCTCTTATTATCATGTTCATAATGTTGGTTCACTATTAATGATCTTTACTCAAGTCTTCCTAGCCTTCTCTACTTGTGAAGACAACTGTTCATCATGTCCAACTATTGAACATAAAATGAATCGATGGATTGTTATCTATAATTGACCACTCATATTCTTTACGAACATTCCTCCTTGAGACCAGGCACTCTCGTTTTATAGGAGTCTACCTCATCAATATCATTATGTATAATTTCTTGACACGCTTATCAATTCTTGTAATCATGCAAGTTTCCATAAATAATATCACACTAATCGCTCATGATACTAAAAATCAATAGACCCAAATATATAATATTCCCCATGGTATGAAGGAGCAATCCTCTTGTTTTTTCCTTTGTTTCCTCCTTCCTATCACTCGATAGGCCCTGATATACGTACGTAGATGACCATGGATTTTCTACAACTTCACCGAAAATAAACATTCCTCGATTATCATTTTATTTTCAAAAATCTCACTCACCTTCATTATCTTCATCTAACCTATTTCACTATCTCTCATTTTTTCCTTTTTCAAATACCCTCATGCTTTGAAAACCCATGCTTAACCCGGATCCATAATTTTTACTCCTTTTCCCTACCCAAAACCCTTCCTCTACCTCAAACTCCCACTTTCCCCACTAAAACCCCCCCCCCCCCTTCATTCATTTTCTCTCTACTTTTATTCAAAACAATGTTAAAACCATTTTTACATTGTTTTGAAATTTAATTTTATTCACAGCCCCACTATTTAAAAGAAACCCTATTTTTCTTTAAATACCCAACTCTTTCTATGTTTTATCCCCCCGCCTTCTTAAACTAAACCCCGTTCTCATACGACCGCAACCCCTACCTTTATAGTTAAGCGCCTTCTCGCTGATTATCCCCCTCTCGGCTCCACTTTAAAAAGACCCTACCATGTTTAAAACCTAAGCCCTATGCTATTTGAACCCTCCTCTCTCGTATACCTCCCAGGCCCCACCTTCTAAACCTACCCCTTGTCCACAAAATCCCGACCACCCTCGAATCTCTGCCTCCTCGATCCAACGGCCCACCCACCATATCGCACCCCCAAGAGCGCAAAGGTTAAAAACCCTTCAACCTTGCGATATGGGTAGTATTACCATGTGTCCTCCACTCCACGTGTCACCCCCTCTGCGATATCGCATCCTCGCGATGTAAATTTCCCCACTACCTATAAACCTTGCGAAAACCATTAAACCACCTCCCTCCTATAAACAAAAACTTTTGACCCCAGTTCAAACGTGCCTAAGCTCCCAATCCTCTCTGTTAACTCCTGTAGCTCTTTTGAAGACTCAATAAGCCATAAACAAACACAGAAGACCAAAAACCTTCAATATTTTCTTGACTCTATCCATAAATGGCCCTGCTGTCTATAAGCCTTCATTTCTCGGACTCTGTCCATAGCTTGAGTTTTATTAATAAAATTTTCGTGTTTTGCAGGTTATGTACGTGTTTGGAAAGTCCATAAATTTCATCTCTAAGCCTAAGAATCATTGAATCAAGGTGCTCTGGGTGATGATCCAGTAGCCTTATTGATTAAAGGAATCAAATGGAGGCAACAAGTGTTCCTTAACATGTAGGATAAAGGAAAAGAGGAGAAGGTTTATAGTGGCTACATGAAGACGAAAGACAAGTAAAAACACAGTTAAAGAACACAATCAAAGATCTCAGCATGGCAGTCAGAGGTTAAAGAAATAAAAGATCAATCAAATGGTTGAATATGGAAGACAAGGATTAAATACAAAGCATAGTTAAGGAAGGTTAAAAGATAGATTACAGAAAATTAAGAAGGTTAGAAGAGAGATAAAAAAAAGAAAGCAGATTAAAAGAATTAAACAGATAAAGAAGAGTTAAGGAGAAAACAAATCCAAGTTTAAATGAAAAATTAGAGGCAAAATAACAAAGAAGGTAGATCCAAAAAATACAGGCACTAAGCCTTTATTTCTTCCGAATCACATTTGCCAACTATAGCTTCATTTTAGTTCAATAAAAGCAGCTACAACTATTAAAGAATTCATGGATATTTTAGCAGCTTAGAAGTTATTGAAAGAGTTAATACTATAGCCAAAAATTCAATAATATCCTAAAGTTAGCTCAGCAATTAAGATAAAAGTTATTATTATAGCGAGTCAGTCACAGATATTCTTGCCTTGGGCCTTGCATGGTCTCAAAGGTCAATATTACATTTACTCTGTAATAACTATAGTCTAAAGCCCTAGAATACGATCACCTCCTCATCTGCAGATAAATATTGCATTTATTGTTCATTGTTATTGTTGGTTGGTTGGTTGTTGGGCTTGTTGATTGACTGCTAAGCTAGATTTGATCAGACTCTGAGTTGCAAAGATTGTTGCACTAGAGTATCATAACTATTTTGGACATTAGTAATACAAGCATGTTCATATGATTCTTGAGCTATGTTAATGGTGATGTTATCCTTCTTTGTAAAAGTTTCTCTTCTGTTTTTCATATTGTCCATCATTTCTCTGATCAAAGAATAGAAATTTTAGAGTAAGATATGTTGTCTTGGCACCTTAATTCTCTCTTCTTCTTTCATCTTAATGTTTTCTTCTGCAAGGTATGATTAGAGAATTCAGGGGTGTATTGATCTTTAGTTCCACCTAGCTTGTTGTCTTGAAGTTTACTTAGTAGAGTCTAGCCAAAGGAATTTATGGTTTGACCTACTCTTTAGTTTTTCTTAAATTGTTGCTTTAAAGGCCTTCTTTGAAGTTTGATTAAAGAATTTAGGGGTGTCCTACTCTTTAATTTCACTGAGTGTTATCTTGAATGTTTTCTTTGTCTGAAATTAATAGCTAGAGAATTTAGGGGTGTCATGCTCTCTAGAATTGTTGGATTGTTGTCTTAAGATTTACTTAGTAAAGTTTAGCTAAAGGAATTTATGGTTTTCCCTGCTCTTTAGTTCCTTTTAAACAGTTATCTTAAAGGCTTTTCTTCATGAAGTATAGTTTTTTTTTTGGTAAGTTGAGCTAATCTATTACTTTCAAGAACATAATATTACATATGCTACAGGCAGGGTTGGTAAGTTGCGCTTAACCAATCCCTACCTTTGTAACGTTGTTTGTGGGCTGCCTTATGGGAGGAGGCTGACCCAAAGAAAACCTGAAAATGAGCCTTACATTGTGAATAGTAGCGCTGATGCATCTAAAAACCAAAGAGTGTAGAAAATAACATAAAAGCCCCATGGGCACATATGACAAAAAACAGAGTAAAATTGTGTAGCTGCACAGATGCTATTCATCATCATCATCACTGTTGTCTAGATTCTTGATGCAGGAGCACGAAGCTCAATTTTCATTATTTAATTATGTAATGGGGGGGTGAGACATTTTAATTATTTTATTAATTAAATTGTTTATTTTAATAAATTAAGAGAAAAAGTGAGGATTTTTGTATATATTATTTTATCAATTAAAAGGGTATGACTGAAATAGAATTAGGTAGCAAATTTAGGGAATACGAATTCTATGTACGAGACTTTGTTGAGTCCACAGCTAGAATGAGTCTAAATTAGATATAGTTGAGATTTATGTGGACAGATTTTTGGAATGGAGTAAATCCATATTTTTGTATAAATAAGAGAATTGTATGAGAGTGTAAACAGAGGAGTGAGAAAGGTGAGAAGTGAGGGATTAAGAGAGAGCGTGAAGAAATTTGAGAGCTTTTGAAAGGGCCAAAAGCTGAGAGAAGCTCTCCATTGTAATATATGGCCAAAGGTTTCTAATGTTATTTTATATTTGCGTTTTATTTTTTTAAGCTCTCTTTCAATTAGATGTATATTTGTTTGAAGAAAATAGCATTTGAATGGGTTTTTCTTAAGTGTTTAATAAAGGAGGAAGTATTCACTGTTTTAAATGTTGGGATCTGATTTAACCCATAATCCTTGCATCATTTGGTATCAGAGCAAGGGGCAGAATCGAGTTTATGTTTTCCCCTTGGAATTTTTTTTGAAATAACACCGCAGAGAATATTGCCAGAACCTAGGTGTATTCGGAAGCAAATGCTGGAATGTTGAGGTAATTATGAAGTCTAGCTATGTTGAAGATTTGAAGCAAAAATTGGGCAGTACATGAGGAAGTCGAGCTGTATTGGAGCATTGAAGTAAGGGAGATTCGATTGGCAACGTTAATGCAAAGTTGAGTGACAACGTTCACGTGAAGCATGACACAGCTCATGCGATGAGTATAAGGCTGCCATCGAAGGAGGGAGCATAGTTACAAAGCGAGAAAGTGAAGATACATTATGCAAATGCATTACCATGGCCATAGACAGAGCCACAGGTCAATGCAAATGCGTTACCTTGCTGGGTGATAGAAGGAATGCCGTGGTCGAGGGAGCTTGGGGCACCAACAAACATTACCATGGGTGTTGAATGAATGAAGTCACATTATTTGTCATGCAGATTTGAAGAATTGTCATACTTTGTTTGTAGAGCCGTAAAATAAAAAGAGTGAAGAATGGACTTCATGCTACGGTTTGGTTAGAAGCACCACCATCTTTGCATAGTAACCATGCCACAGTGACTACGCACATCAACAACCTGCAATTCATTGCGATGAGGCATACATATGACATGGTTGATATATGGTTCCAATGTTGGAAGCAGCAGGTTTGATATATGGTTTGCGTAAACGTTATATACATGGTGTAGTTTGTATTACATATGTTGTGGTTTGACATTACATTTGCGTGGGAGGCACTGTCGTTCTAGCTTTGTCGTGTGTCTAATACGACAGTGACAATGCTGTGTCACAAGCCCGCGTGATATTTGCGTGGGTATTACATATATTACATGGGTTATGACATTAACGTTGAAGTGTTAACGTTGAGGTCTTGAATCAATTACAAGTGGTTTATGCAATGGTTTATATGGTGAAAAGGTTTGAGGTATGATGCAGCCCATATGATATTCAATCAAATTTCTGTTATTCAATGAATTCAATGGATTTCACTTATCCACAATATGTTTCAAGTGAGATCTTAAAAACCATTGGGTTGAACAATAGTATGTTGGCTTGTGACACTTATATCATTTGTGTTGGAAATAAGGGGCATTCTACATTGGCTGACATACTAGTAATCTGACATATTTAGACCGAAAAAAAAGGTAAATTAATATCGTCAAGTGGAAAAATTTGGGCCTTGGTAAAATTACACATTTTACTACAAAGATTTGATTGGAAGGAATTGTGTTTGGTTTTTCCTACATTATTTGGTATCAGTACACAGCTTGGGCATTCATGAAAGTGAGTAATCTTGAATTGATTGTGTGAAGAATTTTCCAAAGCAAGAGTTACTGTAAATCTACATCATTGTGGGAGCTTGCAATATTGTTGAAAAATACATAGAATTGAGGGGCATCCCTTTCGAGTTGGTGTTCGTACTATGGAGCGGTAAAACTGAAATTGCAAATTTACAATTCGCATGGACATAAATGTTGGAAGAAAATGTGGAGATCTTGCTTATGAAGAGACCAGTCAATGGGATGAGAATGGATTTACTCGGAAATATTAGAGGGGCACAGAAAATGGAAGAGGTATGTTAAGTGAGCATGTTATGTGTTGAAATTTCGGGATTTTCTTAATTGAATTTATAGATAAGTATTTGCGGAAATGATATGTCAGCGTGTCATTCAACATTAAACTGAAAATGTTGAAAATGTGGAGGTATAAATGAATGCAATGTGAATGGAAAAAGGGAAATGTGCTAATCCTGGGTGATATAGAGAGGAACATACATTTTTATGTGAGACGGTTTTTATGCATAACATGTGGGTTTCAACTTTTGTGTGAGTGGCATTTGTGTGAAGGAGTGTGAATGGTGTACCATTTATAATATGCAGTTGTATGGTCAATGAAAGTACATGTGACAGATGGAACAAGATCACACAGAGATCTTGAAGGTGAGCTGATATGTTTTACTTTAACTCTGGTTTTGAAGATGATATTTTCAAAATACAGGTTGCAGATAGTTGAAGGAAATCTCAACAAACAAAGATCATAGTTTAAAAGTACTGTTGAAAGGGACTAGAAATAGTTTCTAAATGAAAGAAAAGTGTGAGTAGAACCTTGAAGAATTCCAACAGAGATTGGATAAGAACGAAAGTTGTGTGCAGGTGAGTTGAAGCCTAGAGGGAGTAGAGAGGATGCTCAAGAGGTTCTAGAGAATAGAGAATTGGTGCTTGCCAAAGACCAAGTCCAGAGGGAGGATTGGTGAGGTAAGTGGCAGTAGGAAAAACTACTGTTGCAGAGGCTTTAAGTTCAACTCATGATGAATGAGTGAGGAACTCATGAAGATAGATACAAAGATGAATACTAAGGTTTATTGCAGAGGTTATGAAGAAGACTACAGGAGAGGAAATGAGAAGGAAGATGCCAAGTCAAATGGCATGAGAATGAGTCAAGAGAAGATTGACAGAGAGAGAGATGAGATAAATTTCCATCTTGAGTTGTTGATGGAAATATTACGGAGAATTAAAGTGGACTAGAGATATGGATGGAGTATGAAGAGGAAAGTCACATGTTAGAGATTTCAAGTGAAGTGGGAACATAGAGTGAATTTTCAGTTGAAGGAAGAGTTACTCAATTTAAAGGAGGATTTGATATGTGAGCTAGCGTATGGTCCATTAATTTTTAAAAGTAGTGATGTGATAGAAGAGAAATCTACAGAATAGCTGAATCAAATGAAGGATTAAAAGTAACAAAGAGATATGTTGACTAAAGCATCAAGTGAGACCACAAGGTCTTATGTTTTTAAGACTGACGATTTGTGTGTGATTGCAGGTACATCACGGGGTGTTGAAAAAACTTTGAAGTTTGTTAAGGAGGAGAAGTTGAATCTGGAATTTTTTCATAAAAATGCTGAGATAGAAAGATATCAGAAAGAAATGAAGAAAAAGGGGTCTCATGAAAATATTTTGCAAAATATTGAAGCAGAGGAAGAAGGGCCATCTGATGATTGGTCAATAGAAAATGAAGGTATGGAAAGTTGTGTAAAATTTCCAAGTTCTACCTCAATTGAGATTGTTAAGTTATATAGAAAGTTAGATATTCATAGAAGGGAGTTGGAAAAGTAGAGGATCTATACTCAGGGAGAGTTGCTGAAAGAGAAAGACAGAAATTGTTCTAAATAATACTCAGGAAACAGACAGTAACGAGGTAGGAATGATTCATCAATTCGAAGAAGTTCATTATTGTGAACCAGAACAAGGAGACATTCTTGAAATAGATGATATGGAGGAGGAACTAGATGATAGTCTCATGGAGGATTTAAATTAGCATATTGATGTGCTGATGGAAGAAGAAATTTCCAAGAAGCATACTAAAATGTTGCCAGAGGAGAAAGAGGCACTGAGGCCTTATATTTTTTATTTTAATAATTTTTTTTCTGAGTACAGGTTTTATTGCATATGTTGTAGAAGATCTATTGGACAAAGAAATTAGACTGATAAGGAGGATAATGATGAAATTATCCCAGAGGTAGACAACGGCAATAAAACAAATAAGAAGTAGCAAGAGGGAGACATTAGGAGACTGTGAAAGCATAGCCAATGGGGCAATGCAACATAAAGTGTGGAGACTTGGAGAAAAAAACAAACAAAAGCAACAACAAATGGAGAATTGCAACACAAGATATTGGATCCAGGAAGACAAAGATCTGAAACACATGATCAGGCGATCATGGTTAATTTCAACCTTGGGAGTCTGATGCAGGAGCATCAAGCTCAATTTTCATTATTTAATTATGTAATAGGGGGGGTGAGACATTTTAATTATTTTATTAATTAAACTGTTTATTTTAATAAATTAAGAGAAAAGGTGAGGATTTTTTTATATATTCTTTTAATAATTAAAAGGATATGAGTGAAATAGAATTAGGTAGCAAATTTAGGGAATATGAATTCTATGTACGAGACTTTGTTGAGTCCACACCTAGAATGAGTCTAAATTAGATTTAGTTGAGATTTATGTGGAGATATTTTTGGAATGGAGTAAATCCATATTTTTGTATAAATAGGAGAATTGCATGAGAGTGTAAATAGAGGAGTGAGAGAGGTGAGAAGTGAGGGATTAAGAGAGAGTGTGAAGTAATTTGAGAGCTTTTGAAAGGGCCAAGAGTTGAGAGAAGCTCTCCATTGTAATATATGGCTGAAGGTTTCTAATGTTATTTTATATCTGCGTTTTATTTGTATAAGCTCTCTTTCAATTATATGTATATTTGTTTGAAGCAAATAGAATTTTAATGAGTCTTTATTAAGTGTTTAAGAAAGGAGGAAGTACTCACTTTTTTATATGCGGGGATCAGATTTAACCCATAATCCCTGCATCAATTCTCCTCTTCAATGGGACAGGTTCGAGCCTGTGCAACAACAGCTTCCACAACAGCTTCCACGTTGGTAGAAGTTCTCTTGGGGAAACTTGCAAGAGCACAGAGGATGGGGGAGTCTGGGTCTACTCCATCAGGAACCTTCATCCAAACATTGTTGGAATCCATGATTCATATGTACATATCCTCAACATCTTGTGCAGGAATGGTCAGGGAGCTGGTGCGCGATGTAGAGAGGGAGCTTTGGGAGAGGAGGTGGACCTCCTCGCGCCTCAACTTCCTCTTTGTGCTAATTACCTGGAGGATTATGCATGTTGCTTAAGATCAAATTGATGGCTTTCTAGGGTGCTAGATAAGGAGATGTCAGTTGATTCAAGGCAGTTATCTTCTCCGCAATGGTAATGACTCGGGAGGGCCCCTCTCCGACCACCATGAATAGTGCATTCACGTAGTCTGAAGGCCATTACGTACCTGGGAGGGGAGGCAAAATTGACACTAGGGCTGAAGAGGCTGCAAAGACTAGGGGGAAGGTTCGTAGGATGAAGAGAAACAAGAAGAGGGAGTCTGCACAGCTCTAATCTGGAACTGAGGCTTCGCAGCTAATTGGAATCAATGAGAATCCAGATCAGAAGGAGGAGAGTGAAATAAAAAGGTGACCAGATGAGTGAGAAAAAGGAGCAGAATTCTAGGGGTTATATAGGTGTGAGGGTGAAGTCTGTAAGGGTGGCAATGAGTGATCTTCGCATGAAACTGCATGTGGAGCTAAGGCATCTGAGCAGGCGCAGGGGAGTAGGAGTGGCTACGATGTTGATTATTCATCATGGAAATTAATGGTGGTATGGGTGAGGTGATGGTTAGGTTCAGGTGACACAATGCCTCTCCACTCGGTATTATCTATGGTTCTGTGAGGAACGTGGGAGGAGTTAACAATAATTCGATCTATCGCAGGTGAAAATTTGCACCGTTGGAGATTTCCACAATCCATATGGGCTTAGATTTGATGTTCACTCATTTCAGGCATGTCACCCGCATCCGGGGGGAGCTGGTATTTCTGAATGAGGATGAGACATTTCTATCTAAGTGCCTCCTCTTCATCCTGCTCAAGGGTGGAATGATGTAGAGCATATTTTCTTTCCACCCCTTTGTTTGCAAGAAGGTCCGTAAAAGCGTTGGATTTCTTGCACACATGACTGAAAGTGATGGCTTTGTGATTGTGAAGTAGAAGTTCCAACATCTTGAGCTTGTGGGAAAGTCTCCAGCTGTTGGAAAATTTCAAGGATGTCATGCCTTGAAGGATATGGGTAACAACCATACTTATTATTTGTGATTCTCCTTCCACCTCCTGGGGGAAGTATGTAATTCTATGGCGATTTGAATACCCTGTATGACTCCTTCTAGATCAACAGAGTTGTTGCTATCCCATCTGATGTTCCCATAGTAAATTCTGAGGGGATCTCCACAAGTGTTCGTCATAACACCTCCAAAACCTACTATGCCTGGGTTGCCTTTAGATGCCCCATCCAAAATGGAATTGAAGAAGCCCATGGAGGGAGGAGACCATGTTTCTAGAGCAGGAGATCTACCCACACTTCTGGGAGTGATATCCATGGGAGTATTGAGACTCATTTTCTAGTTGTTCCAAATGTGACATTTAACTGCCACGATGGGTAAGTCCTCTTTACTTCAAGCACCTAAATCTAGAGTTTCAGTGAGGTTGCTATGAATCTTGTCCCAAATATGATCAGGAATAGAGGCCTTATCCTTGAATATGCGACTATTTCATTACTGCCAGATATTCCAAATGAGGATACTTGGAGTGATTTTCCATAATCTATTCAACAGGTTACTAGTGTACGGATTGTCTTGCCAATTTCTGACGGTTTGAATGATGTTACCTCTAGTACAGTTGGACTGATGGTATAAGACATCAATTATATTGCATAGGAATTTGGTAGTAGGACATTGGTCCAACAAGTGGTCGATGGTTTCTGAGTTAACCTAATAGAGAGGACATCTAGAGGGCCCTAAAATCCTTCACTTCAAGAGATTCTCCCATGTGAGGATGCGTCGTTTACTGAGAAGCCACAAGAAAGAGGCTATTTTGGGCCATAGATTGGCCTTCTAGATCTTTTTCAAAACGTTGTCGGCTAGTCCAGGATTCTGTTGATGGAGGATGTTGTAAGAATCCCTGGTTGGGAAATTTCCACTAGGCATGTGCCCCTAGCAAAGGATATCAGAACCTGTTTTGACCTTGAATTTTCTTTCTATGGTGAGCTCCTCCCACATTTCAGTGTGGCTTTCATTTTTCCAGTTTTCCTGCCATCTGTTGGTGTGAATCCATTGCCTATAGGCTTGTGAGGTGTATTCCGTCCAGAATTCTTGAGCCTTCTATCATTTCCTACCTTGAGCACAACATTCCAAAGAGGTCTAGAGAATATGGAGGAGAGGCTTGAAATTTGTTGCCAGGAATCCTCCCGCAATCTTGCTTGGTTTCCATCTCGCGACTTTCAGAAGCTGTGATTTTGGATTATACTTTTTTTTATGGTTGGCTTCTTTCCAGATTTGGGAGCCTAGAAGATATAAGTTTTATCTAATGAGATCTTCCTTTGGCCAATATTGCACATACTTGGCCACCCATAGCTTGGCCGAGGGGGTCTTGGGATTGGATACCCATTTCTACCACATGTTGGCTCCCATTATGGTGTTACTTTGTTCAGGATCCCGAAGATCCAAACCTCCCTTACTTTTTGGGGTGCAAACATCCTTCCAATTTCCTAAGGCCAAAATGTTCTTACCTATAGTAACTCCTCATAGGAACCTCCATTGTAGATTGTGCATAGCTTTAAGAACCCATTTGGGAGTAGCAAGGAGAGAGAAGAGGTAGATGGTGAGAGAGTGCAAGACGGACTTGATGAGGACCATATGACTGGAAATGTTTAGGTTTCAGTGAGTCCAGTTGGAGAGTCAAGTTTCCATTTTGTCAAGAAGAGCTCTCCAGGAGGAGTGATTTATGGCAGAGTCAGTTAACAGACCTTCCAGGTATTTGAAGGGAAGGGTGGTAATGGAGAAGATGAGGATTCGAGCAATATTGTGTTGGGTTTCCAGGGAGGTATGGATGAAAAATATATGAGATTTTTCCTGGTTTATATCTGTACTGGAGGCTTTAGAGAAGGAGTCAAGAGTGGCATTGAGGGTACAAGCTTCTTGGACTGAGGGGTAGCCCATGATCCAACTATCATCCAAAAATTGTTGGTGAGAGGATGAAGGAATATTATGGAGAGGTGAAATAAGAAAAGAACCCATCAGGATAGAGTTTTTGATAAGGCAGCCCAAGCCTTCAGCCATGATGATGAAGATGAATGGAGAAAGAGGATCAACTAGTCTTATTCCTCTAGAGGGGTTGAAGGTGGAAGAGGGGATGTCATTGACCAGGATGGAGTGAAAGTGAGAGGTAATGAGGCTCATAATCCATATGTTCCAGGTATGACTAAAGCCAAAAGCTGCGATGACATTTTTTATGTAGTCCCATCTTAGTTTGTCAAAAGCTTTGGAAAGGTCAATTTTGAGAAGAATACCTGGTTTTTTGGTGGTTTTTAGGGAGTGAATGACCTCATGGGTTAATATGATGCCATCAAGGATCTGTCTTTCTTCCACATACCTAGTTTTATCTAGGGATATGATGAGGGGTAGGAGCTTCTTCAGCCAATTAGCTATGACTTTGAAGAGGATTTTATAAATGACATTGCAAAGAGCTATGGGTTTGTACTTACCAAGAGAGGCGACATTGTCTTCGTTTGGAACCAAAGATATGAAGGTGGCATTTATTGCCCGTAGTAGCCAATGAGTGGACTGAGATTCGTCCACAATGTCCCAAACTTCATTTCAGATGATTTCATGGAAGAAGTGGAAGAAGTTGGCGGTGAATACATTAGACCCTGGAGCTTTCCCTGCTTTCAGTTGGAAGACTACCTATTCCACCTCCACTAAATTGGTCGCAACGAGCAGCATCCTGCTGTGATCTTCTGTTATCAACTTGGGGATATGTTGGGTGATTTCCCCAGTGGCTTCCTACCTCTGGTGATTGGGTTCCTAGAGGATGTCCCTAAAGTGATTACACAACTCTTTTATAATGGCCTCTTGCATTTCCAGCCTTTCCCCCATTTGGTTCTTGATAACACTGATTCTATTGTGTGTCCTATGTTATATGGTGGAATAATTTGGTGTTTCTTTCTCCTTATTAGAGCCATTTGATTCTGGATTTTTTTCTCCAAAGGGCTTCTTCTTGGTTCCTTCTTTCCTCCAACTGAGTTGTTAGGAGTTTCTCGTAGTAAGTTATCTCATATGTGCATCCATTTTGGATGATGTTCTGTTGTAGTTTTTTCATTTTCTCCTCTAGGTCTTTCTTCTCTGTGAATATATTTCCAAAGGTTGTTTTGTTCCATACTTTCAGTTTTCTTTTGATAAGTTTCAGTTTCTTTTGGAACTAGAGCATTTTTGTAATATCCCCAAAGGGAAAGATTCAGCAATACCCACTGGAATAACATATTTTTCACAAGTATGTGCATTGAAATGAGTTTTCAACCCTTCAACCCCTTAGATCTAGAGATATATCATCTAAATAAAAAAGGAGAGCAAAAAAAAAATCAAACTAGGTGAGGTAAATAGACCTCCCACACCTAGTATGGCTGGAAAACACCCAAGAATGGGACTGCAGCAATATGCAACAATACTGCAGGAATATAACATAGTTTTTGAGAGAAACAATAGGAGACCAATAAGAAGGCTCAACATTCATATATACAGTAATAAATCAAATCCATAAAGAGGTGCATACGATGTATGAAAAAATGTGAAAGACAAGAATAGAAGAAATTCCTCAAAAGAGGGGCTGCAACACATATATTGACTGAAAAATAGCTTGACAACATTATTTTTAAGAGCTGCAATAGCTATATATTACGCTCTAGATCTATAGCAGATCTGTGTACAAAATATTAGATCTATTTCAGATCTATACACTATAAGAGCTCTTTTACAAATTCTCCTTAGGGTTTTGATCAAAACATGAAACACAGAGAGTAGCTCTGAGATCTAAAGTTGCAGATTTGCAGTAGTATTCATAATTTCTATAGATGAATACAATAGAATAATATTAGATCTGTACAGAACATGAATCATAAGTATAATCCATGGATCACCATAGTGAAGGGAAGAACCCCAACACCAGAGATCTCTCCTTCAAATGTGTGTCAAAACACCCTACAACTTCCTTCTTGCAAATAACACAGTCCTGGAAGGAAAATTGTGATGTAGGCTCTAGCACTGGATTGGCCTGATGCCAAGATCTAAAAATGCAGCACCAAAGGTCCAGAACTCTCTTGCCAATGTGATACAAGACTTTCCCAGTAAAAAGATGCCCTAGAATGGCCTAGATTTGAACAGATGTAGCCTCCACTTGCTGCAGCTTACAAGGACAACCAAACCCTCAACGGGATCTACGTTGTACTTGTAAGATGAGCTTGGCCAAATGCCTAATAGTGGATGATATCAGCAAGGCTCTTCTAAGAGACACTCAATGGAAGAGGTGGGATTCCCAAACAGGAACACCCTAGTGCTAAACAACACTATCCTCAGCTAAACAACAAAGAATGATATGTCTAAACAGACAATATATTCAGAAATATACTCAATCAACAACCTTCTTCTGTTGTCCTCCTCTTCCTTTTCTAGGATGAAAGTCTTGTCAAACCCTTAACCATCTCAATGATTTAGCTCCATTCACATCAGTAGCCTCCAACTAAAACTCCGTTGTGCCTCTAGGAGATTCACTATATCTAGACAACATTGTTGATTTCGTCCTAGTTGACTTGGTCAAGTGCTCCAGTCTCTTTCAAAACTAAGTGTGCTTATGTAAATAGCCCAGATTTAGATATGTTCACATGTGCCATTGATTTATTTTGCTGATTAGGAGTTTTACTGATCCTCCTTTACAATTTTATTCATGAAACAGGAAATTGAAACAAAATTGTATATTCCCATTAGCTTGGGCTAATTGGGAATATTACAATACTCCCCTCCAAAGTGTTTCTTGTCCTCAAGCAACTGATAGGGTGAGTGCTGCAACACTTCTCCTCCTCCATTGGTGACACCATCAAATATCAAGCTCTCCTCACAAGCTAGGTGTTCACCAATCCAAACCTCCATGAATTGTTCCTCCAAGGTCATCATGAGATGTACATAATCCATCCCACAAGGAGTCAAGAACTCAACAGAAACAATCATGGTTGGGAAAATACTCTCTCTAAAGCATGTAGCATGAGGTACATAGAGATTTTCCATCCCATGTGGTACATACAAACTTCCCATCCTCCCTCCATACAATCCCATAAAAAGTACAACTATATCATCCAACTATTACATATACACAAACAAAAATTTGAGCATGAGGAGGTGGGTCATAGTCCCACATATGGTACCAACGCAATGCATCTCCTACCTGCATCAGATCAAGGTATGGTATGTTTTTTCCCCGCCACTTACTTTCTCCACAAGTCATCTCACGATGGCTGAAAATGTGAGATATGTTTGGTGCCTTATGGAAGCACCCATCATGAAAGAGAATCTCCCTTTGCACAAAAAGGGAGTGGACAAATTCATAAATTTTTGTGACCTAATGTTTGCCATGAGATTTTCATGATACATAACACCTCTTTGGAGTCATGGCCTGCATAAACATGGTGAAAGAATATGTCAAATTAGAAAATGAAACTTACATTACATGATCATATTTTTCACCAACAATGTCTCTCTTATACATGGAATTGTGCATAGATTTTTCTCCCGTTTCAAGAGAATAAATTAATGGCTGAAATGACTCTTCCATAGAGTCATTTGGCTGCTCCAACTCCACATAGCTCTTTCATTCTATAAAATGCTGATGTAGCTCTCCTCCAAAGCCTTCCCATTCAGAGCATGTCATGATAGTGTTGTAGATATTCATAGAATAGGTAGGACTGAAACATAACTCTTTGTAGGCCATTTGTAGCATCCTCTCCTTGAGCTTAGAGGCTATAGGTAAGAATATCCTATCATGATTATAGATGACTTCCTCATGGACTAGATAGACCTCTTCATGCAGATGGTCATCAAGCATCATACAAGTGTGAAGATATTTGGAATAATCCACCAACAGCTGGGATTTCCAATATAGATCTATGCTCACCAACAATGACAGTGTTGGTTATGCATCAATAGGAATTCCTACCATGTTGTTGATCTCCTCTTTTACATCTCTTATGCATGACCCAATGTAGGCAACCCATGGAACCACCAGTTGTGTGCTTCACCTTCAAAGTGCAGCACTGCAATCTTGATAGCTTCCATTTCAGGGACTTTGTTCAACTAAAAGTAGATATCCAGTTTTTCTACCCATGCTTTGGTAGAACAAGTGGATAATGCATCAAACTTGGGTAAAACGAATCTACCCATAGAGTGATGTCGATCATGATTATGAGTGAATACACCATCTCTATGTTGATGCCTTGGTATTCTTCTTTTGTCCTTGAGGTGAAAAAGCTATTAAAACCTCAAATGGTTCTTGAATCTCTGATTATAAGGCTCATATTCTTCAAAGTAGTCTTCAGGGGATTCTTTCTCTTGAGGCCCTTCATTCTCCATAGCCAAAAAAGTAGGCACGGTAGAGCGTTGTGGAGCTTGTGGCTGGATCACTGGTTTATCATTCCAGTTGTGAGACATGCCAGAGCTTTCTCCGGGATGAAAACTCCTAGGATGTTCCTTGATCCTCTCTAATATCATCTCTTTAATCTCTCTAGAAATATCTTGCATAGCTTTTAGAAGGGTTTTTGCAAACTCCTTCCCATCTTCATCACTTCCAGATTCAGGGGCTTTTCCCTTGTCCTTATCATCATTGGTGTAATCAAATTTATTTTTTCTTCTTATCAGGTACATCTTCTCCTTTTCAGTGAGAAGATCATCTTCTTCTGAAGACATATGGGCTCTTCAAGAAATAAAATCACAGGCTGTGCCAAGATGATTGCTCTGATACCACTGTAATATCCCCAAAAGGGGAGATTCAGTAATACTTGCTGGAATAATGCATTTTTCAGAAGTATGTGCACTGAAATGAGTTTTGAGCCCTTGGATCCGTTAGATACAGATATCTAGTATCTAAATCCAAAAGGAGAGAAAAAACAAATCAAACTAGGTGAGGTAAATAGACCTCCCACACCTAGTATGGCTGGAAAAAACCCAAGAATGGGGCTGCAGCATTACACAACAATACTACAGGAATATAACGTAGTTTTTGAGAGAAACAAAAAGAGACCAATAATAAGGCTCAAAATTCATATATACAGCAATAAATCAGATCCATAATTAGGCCCATACAATGTATGCCAAAATGTAGAAGACAAGAATAGAAGAAATTCCTCAAAAGAGGGGCTGCAACACATGTATTGACTGAAAAATAGCTTGACAGCATTATTTTTAAGAGTTGCAGTAGCTATATATTACAATCCAAATCTAGAGCATATCTGCATACAAAATATCAAATCTATTTCAGATCTATACACTATAAGAGCTCTTTTACAAATTCCCCTTGGAGTTTTTATCAAACATGAAACACAAAGAGTAGCTCTGAGATCTAAAGCTGCAGATCTGTAGTAGTATTAATAATTTCTGTAAATGAATACAATAGAAGAATATCAGATCTTTAAATAACATGGATCATAAGTATAATCCATGGATCGCCATAGTGAAGGGTAGAACCCCAACACCAGAGATCTCTCCTTCGAATGTGTGTCAAAACACCCTGCAACTTCCTTCTTGCAAATAACACAGTCCTAGAAGGAAAACTGTGATGTAGGCTCTAGCACTAGATTGGCTTGATGCCAAGATCTGAAAATGTAGCTCCAAAGGTCCATAACTCTCTTTCTAATGGGATAGAAGACTTTCCTAGTGAAAAGAGGCCCTAGAATGGCCTAGATCTGAACAGATCTAGCCTCCACTTGCTACAGCTTACAAGGAAAACCAAACCCTCAACAGGATCTGCGTTGTAGTTGGAATATGAGCTTCGCCAAATTCCTGATAGTGGATGATATCAACAAGGATCTTCCAAGAGCTACTCAATGGAAGAGGTGGGATTCCCAAATAGGAACACCCTAATGCTAAACAACACTATCCTCAGCTAAAAAACAAAGAATGATATATTTCTAAACAGACAATATATTTAGAAATATACTCAATCAAAAACCTTATTTTGTTGTCCTCCTCTTCCTTTTATAGGATGAAAGTCTTGTCAAACCCTAAACCATCTCAATGATTTAGCTCCATTCACATCAGTAGCCTCCAACTAAAATTGCGATGTGCCTCTAGGAGATTCAATGTATCTAGACAGCTCTATTGATTTGGTCCTAGTTGACTTGGTCAAGTGCTCCAGTCTCTTTCACAACTAAGTGTGCTTATGTAAATAGCCCAGATTTAGCTATGTTCACATGTGCTGTTGATTTATTTTGCTGATTAGGAGTTTTATTGATCCTCCTTTACAATTTTATCCATGAAACTTAAAATTGAAACACAATTGTATATTCCCATTAGCTTGGGCTAATTCGGAATATTACAATTTTTGTGCCTTAAGGGGGTTCTATGGAAGATCACCAGTTGGACACCAATTCCTTGAACCTCGGGTGCCTGAACCAGCAATGTTCAAAGCATAAAGGTTTGGGAGAATGCTTACCTGGCTGGAGCCATTGGATTTGTATTGGATAATGATCAGATCCCACTGCAAGGTCGATGGTGGTATCCAAGTTTCCTTTTAGGCAGATGAGATCATTGGTGATAAGAAATTTATCTAGCCGGGAGGATATCTATTGGGCACCCCCTCTTTTGTTGTTCCATTTAAAGATTCCATTGGAGGTTTGAAGATTAATGAGGTTGTTACATTGGATGAATTTTTTGAATCCATTACTATCGAATTCCAAATGCAACCTCCCACCATTTGTTTCCTAGAGGTTGGTTATCATGTTGAAATCTCCTCCCAGTGGGTGGGATCATTGTAGATAAATTCCTCTAGAGTGTTCAGGAGCATCAATTTTCGTTGCGCATTTTGAGGCGCGTAGACATTGGTGAGAATTCGATGGATGTCTGTGCCAGTTAGGTGAAAATTTCCCTGAATGAAGTTTATGTTGGCATGAAGGTTCTCTAAGGTGATGATTTGAGGGTTCCAGATGATGGCCAGTCCTCCAGAAGCCCCATTTTCAGCAACCACTATAGTATTAATACCTTTCGATATCTTTTTGAAGATGGTTTCTAGAGTAGAGCTGGTACATTTGGTTTCTTGGATATAGAAAATTGTCGGATGTTCCTCCAAGATCATTTTTTAAGATCTTGTGCTTTGTAGGGCTATTGAGACCTCTGATGTTCCATGAGATGAGCTTCATGGGATATATTTTGAGGTGAGGTAATAGAATCTCGTCAGCTTGGGGAAACATCCAGAATCCACCATTTCTTTCCCTACTTCTATGGTTCATTGTAGAGATGTTTTTCTTCCTCTTTTTTTGGGCTCTTTCATGAAGTACTGAGTGTTGATTAGCGTACCTCTCTATATAACCAAAGAGGGCAGTTGTTGTGCCCTGGCTAGTATTTCCTCCATTTTTTTGGATTTGTTGCTCTAGGATTGATGTGTAGTCCTCATTGGTGCAGGCTCCTTCTAGCCCTGCGAGATCCAATCCTTCCAGATCTATGCTTTCTGGTTCTTCCTCCATCACCTCTGGGATCGTTTCCATCATCGGTTCTTTCCCCTTTGTTAGACTGTTGTCCTCTACAGTATTGGAATTGGGAGATTTTAAGAAAATTTCTAGTGGAAGCTTCTGTTGTTGAGCCTTAGAGGGTTGGACCTATGCTTTGGAGGTGCTCCCTACTTCATTGACTGGTACAGTTTCATTTTCGCTTAACTGATTAAGGGCTGCAAAGCTATTGCTAGTTGTAGGTCATTTTTTTCTACTGCGGGGTAGCTCTCTTGCTGTGTCTTTTTTTACTTGCTACCTTCATGAATCCTTATACTTCCTCTTCACTGGTATCCTTTTCAGCTATTTCTTTCCTATTTATGGGACAGTCTCTGAAGAGATGTCCATTTTGATGGCATTTCCTACATCTAAAAGGAATATGTTCATAATCAACAATCTGAGTCCATTCAAATTATTCATTAAAAATAATTACCGTTCCTGGGAGCGGTTCGGCTAGATTCATGTAGACAAAGATGTGAGCGTAGGCTACATAGAGGTTGATTTTTACTTCTTCTACAATATTGACAAACTCCCCTAGGGCATTGCCTATGTCTCCAAGGTTGAGTTCGTCCCAATAGTCTTGGGGGAGAGAGTAGAGTTGGATCTAGACCAGTGCCCAGTTTAGATCTTATTTATTTGGGTTGAAGTGCTCAGTCCATGGTTGGAGGTATAGGCCTATGGTGTTGAATAAGTATGAACCTCCGTCCATAATCCTATCCTTGTCATCAAAGAAGGTGAAGATAATTTTGAAGAAGCTTTTATCACATAGTTGCAGTTCTATGTGTCCTTTGGGTTTACATTTTGAGGCTATCCATCCTCTCAATGCTTTTTCCATGGGCCAGAAGCCCATGAACTTGCCTATCAATGCATGATCATTCATGAGTTGAATTATACAATTGATGTGATGCGCATGGAGTTCAATCACTATTTTCTTGGTTTCCTTTGGTATGCAAGTAGTGGATTTCATCTTCGCGAATGCTGCTGCTTGTATATTATTCTTCTGCACTCTAGGTTCCGCCCTTGTGTTTTCTTGAGACGAGCCAATGTTGTGCTGATTGATGTTCTCAGCCCCTGCCACCATCCCTTGTTGATTTTGGCTTGTAGAGGGGGGAGAAGCCGCCCCCCCACTAGAGTCGATCATCGAAAAGCATGAAGCTGTCCAGGTAAAGGGTTGCAGTAGATCTAACTGGGGGATAAGGACTACTGAGGGCAGCTGATGCTAGAACTACCAAACCCTAGGTCATGGAGGTCGGCCTGGTGCAGATCTCCGCTAGGGTTTTTTTTCACCACCAGTCCATCAAACACATTGATCTTGATGAATTATAGTGAAAGGCATCTTAATTTCCCTTTAGTTTTACTAAATTCACAACTTGATGTCATTTCATATTTCATCTAATCTAAAAAGCATCCACTTTATATAGATAGCTTGCCCTATGAAAACCCTTACAGAGTTGATGTAAAATTAAAACCTTTTATGACTCCATAGTACAATGGTTTAATGCTTCTCACGGTCTATCTATTGAACTAAAACACTCAATCAATTAATAAAATAATCAAACAAACAAACAGACAAACCCCAAAACTTCATAACTAGGCTAAAATAAGTAAACATAAGCATAAAGATAAATCATTTACAAACACAAAAAGAGAGAGCCATCTCTGAATCTAGGACGGCTAGGTCATTAGACTCCAAAGTGGTTTGATGTGGTCCCCTGCAGAGTTATTCTTGCCAATATTGAAAATCACGGGGATCCAACATAATGGTGACCGTACTGGGGAGTCTGAGTAATTAAAAAAGCTTTAAATTTCGTCAAGAACTTAGAAAACCCCATTAAAAATTTATATGAATCAAGTGTTAGCCAAGAATGGTATTTGGTTGCTGATGGTGGACAACAGCTAGCCTCAAAGCAATTAAAAATCCTCCACCTAGTGACTCCACTGGTTTTCAATAGGCTTGTTGACTCCACTAGTTTTCTATAGACTCCACTGGGGAATTATTGAGAAATCCTGATATCATCAAATCTCAAAAAGAACCCAGCAAGAATACTTTGTGGAATAATTATTTATTTTACATATTGGTTCGTTTTCAGATTGTTATAAAAATCTCAACCTCTTTGAACCTTGGGTCCAATTTTTGGCTTCTAGAAGAGTCTATACTAGATCCCATCCAGACCCAAACCCTCCTGCAATAATTGACAATCCTGAGAGAATCCTAAGGAAATCTCCTAGATCCAAAAATCCAACTGTTAGCAGACCAATTCACAAAGCAAGTTCCCTACCTGAAAACCTTAAAGACTTGTACAATATCCTATCTGACTCACCCCTAGAATAGATCTTTTCTAGGACTAGATCTCAGAGTTGGATAAATCAGATAGCTTTAGACCCATCCATCTTACACTAGAATCATGTTGTACTAACTTCAACCCCCACTATTCACCTTCCTCCATGTAACCCTTTACCTCCTTTCAATCCTCCACTTCTTAACCCTCCTTCATTTCGTCAACCGTGAGCCATGGAAACATGGTATGCTCCATTAGTTCTACCATTGCCTTTAGTTGTTCTACCATAGAACTACAAGTCCAAAATTCCTTTGTATGATGCCAGTAGTTCTACAGCTTGCTCAGTGCATGTGGATGGGAATGAATGACTTATTTGTGAACTGAGAAATAAGTAAGCGAAACTTTTAAACTAATATTTTTTTCTTCCCAAAGCTTAGGGAAAGGCAAAGAAAAATGGTTTAAATACTAATCCTGTATGCTACATGATCTCCTCACTGCTTTTCCACCAACTATTATTGAACAAATGGAAAGTCAAGAAAAACCTTCTCCAAATATTATCAGACTATGAAAACATTAAAATAAATGTTGGAGAAGGTGTCTAAGATTACTGCACTAGGTTCAATAGTGTATAAAATTCCCTCCCACCTCACATAAAACCTCCACAAGGCCTAGCTTTAATAAAATTTCTAGATGGCTTTGATCCAGAGATGGCTTACCATCTAAGAGAAAGAGACCCTCTTACATTAGAAGACACGCAGAGGGGTGCATTAAGTGTAGAGGCCAATATGATTGCCAAAAGGGAAAAAATGAAAAATGAAAAGAGACTCACATATGGGGAAGAGGTTTCCCTTCATCATCTGATACTAAGATTGATAACGTCGTTAGAACCATGGAAAGGATGATGGAGAGATTAAAAATGAATGAGAAAGCTTACCCCAGAGAAAACCAAGCATCCCCTCAAAATAGAAACCAAAACCAAAACCAAAACTTTAGGATAAATCCCCCTCAAATAAGACAAAGAGAGTAGAGAGGGTCTGACCAGAAAATCGGGCCTCCTTTACAAGAAAACTATGCTGATGAGGATGAAGGAGTGATATAAGAACCATAACAAAGTCAAATAAATCTAATGGGAGTGAATAATGAGGATACTATTTTCCTCACTGAGGAAGAACAAGGTATGTTTTCCCCAACTCAATTTGAAGAAGAAAGCCTAAAATTCGAAGACTATAAACAAGGCTTTGAGAATGCTATTATGGAAGTACATAGGCAATATGAATGGAGAAGTAACAAAACCCAACACACTCCGAAGAGAAATAAACCTGAAATTTCTACTATAGAGACCCCCAAAAATGATCCTAGAAAGACAACAGAAACCTCAAGCATAATGGTTAAAAGCTCTCCTCAAAATAAAAATAAAAACAACCAACATAATGGCAACCAAAGCAGCACTAGTACATCAACAAGTAGCCCTAGCAAAATTGTTTTAATTGAGATCCCAAATAAAACTCAACAAGTTGAATTTGTTGAATATGATAAAATTGATCTAAATCTGCCAAAAATACAGACGCCTTTCAGTATAGAGAATGATATTGCCAAGATAAAACTTTCCATACCTCTTATTGAATTAGTTGGTCAAGATGTATATAGATCCCAAGTTTTGAAAGCTTTAAACATAGGAGAAAATGTTGATTCTGTAAATTTAAATGATGACAAACCTGAACTTTTGTTTGGACCAGAAGTAGAAGGAAAATTCCGAGGAGGTGTTCCTCCATTTTATGTTATTTTGAACATTCATGACAAGATCCTCCAAAATGCCATGTTATATTTAGGAGCTTCACATAACCTCATGCCAAAGGTAGTTATGGAAAGACTAGGCCTTGAGATAACTAGACCATACAAAGACTTGTACTCCTTTGACTCCAGTAGAGTTAAATTCCTAGGCCTAATCAAATATCTCCATATTAATATAGCAAAAATACTAGCCAAGAGCCTAGTAATGGATATTGTAGTGGCTGACATACCCCCTAAATATGGCATGCTCCTTTCGCGCTCATGGGGAGCTAAACTGCAAGGCACCCTCCAAATGGACATGACCTATGCTACCATACCAGTCTTTAATCAACCAAGAATATTATATAGGGAAACTCACATTAAATACATGGTCAATAGACTATAAAAGCCTAATACCTCACCTCTCTATTCTATCCACACAGACCTTGATTCATATATCGTTTACAATGATCAAAACATTAATGAACAAGTGGCAATAAATGAAAAATATATGGAAAAATAAGAGGAATAAGAAGAAAAGTTAGACCAAATATAAAATGAAAAATATAATGCTGAGCATAACGACAAATCTGAGACTGAACCTTTATGGAGAATGAGATTTCATGGTTCTTGTAATAAAACCAGATCTGGAGCAGGTGTCTAGATACACAACACTGAGAACAACCATGCAAAATGTCACTCATATAAACTAAATTTTCAATGTAAAAATAACATAGCAGAATATGAGGAACTCCTTCTAGGGCTACAATTACTCAAGAAACTAGGAGGCAAAAGGATCTCTATCCATAGGGATTATGAACTAGTCATTAGACAAATTAGGGGAGAGTATGCAACTAAACATCCTAGATTAAGAGCCTATAAGAACGATGCCCTTGATCTCCTAAAAACATTCAAAGAATATAATCTTGCCTTTGTCCCCATAAATCAAAATTTCCTTGCCAATGGCCTAGAATTTGTAGTCAGTACTTGTAAAAAAAATTATCATAACAAACAATACACAATACAAGTCAAATACAGACCAATAGTCCCTTATAATATAAAATATTGGCAAATTTTTGAAGGGAACAAACAAATTGAAGATTTCCTGCAGTCCAAAAATGAGTTTGAAATTCCAAAAACAGACTCAAATCATGAAGAGGATTGCTTTGTTGAGGAACAAACATGCAAAACAGAGCCCCCTGATGATGTTGATATAGATCTGTTAGAAGAAGAACACACCCATGAGACAGAGCTGTGTGTAGATCCAGAAAAGGAAGACTTTGAAGTGCTACAGTTCAAAGATAACACCTTTCCAAAAGGACTGGTCCCTCTTGAAGAACTTTTTGATTTTTAATGATGTTCCTAAGAAACCAAAGATGGAATCCACTGAAGAAAATGTAGAAGAATGAAATATAGGCAGTGAATAAGAACCCAAAATGATAAAATTGTCAAAGACACTACCAACACATATAAAAAGAAAATATACTGAGTTATTCAAAGAATTCAAAGATGTTTTTGCTTGGAGTTATGAAGACTTGAATTACTATGATATAAATTTCATTTAACACAAGATCCCTCTTAAAAAAAACCAGAAGCCCTTTAAACAGAAATTGCGCAGAATAAACTTTGTCCAAGTACCACTAGTTAAGAAATAAATAATGAAAATGTATGATGTTGGCATAATAGTCCCACTAAGGTACTCATAATGGGTCTCAAATATTGTATCAGTGAGGAAGGAGACAGTGGAAATTAGGCTATGTATAGACTTCAGAAATTTAAACAAAGCCTCCCTAAAAGACAACTACCCTTTACCAAAAATGGATCACATACTACAACGGGTAGTGGGCTCTGGAAGGATATCTTTGCTTGATGGCTTTTCAAGGTACAATCAGGTGATGGTACACCCAAATGATCAACACAAGAAAACTTTCACTACACCTTGGGGCACCTTCATGTATGTTAAAAGTCATTTTGGGTTAATGAATGCTGGAGCCACTTTTCAAAGAGCCAAGGATATTTTTTTTTTGAAGAAATAGGTTACTTCATTGTCATATATCTTGATGGCATCACATTCTACTAAAAAACTGATGAAGAACACCTAGGTAATCTAAGAAAGGTCTTTGAAAAGTGCAGAAAGTATGGCATGTATTTAAATCCCAAGAAAACTTTGTTTGGCCTTCAAGAAGGGAAGCTCTTAGGCAATATCATATCTGAAGAAGGGATTAAGATTTACCCAAAAAGGATTCAGTGAATATTGAAAATCAGTCACCCAGGAGACATCAAAGAGTTGCAATATTTCATTGGAAAGATAAATTTCTTAAGAAGGTTCATACCAAACCTTGAAGAACTCCTAAGAAACATCACCAACATGCTAAAAAGAGAAATAGCAGTCAAGTGGACCGTAGAGGAAAATCAATATTTTAACTTGGTGAAGCAAGCACTTACACAAACATGAGTTTTGATCAGCCCTAACTTCAACAAAGATTTCTTCATCTTCTCCTTTGCATCAAAACACCCAGTTGTTGTTGTCTTACTACAAAAGAACATAATGGGACAAGAGAAGTGCATAGCATTCTCTAGCCAAGCATTGAGAGATGCAGCTCTGAAATATAACATAATGGAAAATTAGGATTTTGCCTTAATCAATGCACTAAAATATTTTAGAGTCTACATTTTTCATTTACACATCATTTCATTTGTGCCTCATACAATGGATAAATACATACTCACACAAGATCTTGATGGAAAAATAGGTAAGTGGATTGTTTTCATTTTGCAAGATGATTTGGAAATCAAGCCCACCAAGCTAATCAAAGGACAAGGACTAGCTAAACTCATGGTTGAAACAAATTTTCAAACACTAGACATAAATATGATTCACTCATTGGATGAACAAGAGGAGCTAGTGACTCCACCTATTGAGGAAGCATTTTTGAACTCACCCTGGTATGTTGATATATTATATGTGCTTTCTAATATTAATGTCCCTCTTGATTTGTCCAAAACAAAGGCCAAATTCTTTAAGTTAAAGGATATAAATTTCTTTATTTTAGATAAAGTTTATATTGGAAAAATTCTGGTGGTATATTTCTTAAATGTTTGCTTGAAGAAGATGCTGATAGGATTAAGCATGAATTTCATGAAGGGGAGTGTGGAGGCCATCTCTATTGGAAAACCACTGTCAATAAAATCCTTAGGGCTGGTTTCTATTGGTCTACACTCTTTCAAGACATCTAAAAAATGGTAATTGCCTATCATAAATCCCAAATCTTTGACGGTAAAAAAAAACTGGTGCCATTACGTTTACATCCAATTTATGTTGAAGCTCTTTCTCAACAATGGGGTCTAGATTTCATTGGAGAAATCCACCCTGCCTCCTCTACCTAGCATAAATGGATCCTTACTGCAGCGGAGTATTTCACTAAGTGGATAGAGGCCATCCCTTCCAGAACTTCCACAAACTCAGTAATCATCAGTTTCCTTAAGAACAATATTCTGTCTAGGTTTGGTTGTCCTAGGAAACTAATTACTAACAATGTTGCTGCTTTTAAATCCAAGAAAATTTTGGACTTTTGCCACAAATATCACATTAATTTGGGCCATTCTACATCTTACTACCCTCAAGGTAATGGGTTGGCTGAATCCTCAAACAAGATTTTGGTGAACATCATTAAAAAGTTTCTGGAGGAAAACAAGAAGTAATGGCATCGAAAACTAGTACATGCACTATTGGCAGATAAACTAACAAACAATAAATACATTGACATGTCACCCTATCATCTATTATATGGAACAAATGTAGTCTTCCCAACAAGCCTAGGAGTGCCAGTAATGAATCTCATTCAAGAAGGGCAGTCTAAAGAAAATGACATACAAAGAAGAGTGAGCCAAATCATTCAGCTGCAGCAAACCAGAGAAGGAGTATACAACAGAACACAGCTAGTACAAGAAAATATCAAGAAGTTGTTTGACAAAAGAACCAAGGAAAATGATTTTAGCATTATAGACAAAGTGTTGAAGTGGGATTCAAGAAGAGAGGACAAAGGCAAGCATGGAAAATTTGACAAGTTGTGGAAGGGTCCATACATCATCCATTCAACAAGAGGTAATAATGCATTTTTCTTATAGGAAATTGATGGAACAGAATTGTTTGGAGGTCCTGTCAATGGCACGATGCTCAAGCATTATTTCAGCTCAGAAGCTCAGTTTAAATTTTTCTTCATTGTATATAACACTGATGAAATAAAAATCTTAGAAAATCTGATACAAAATAAAGAAAGAAAAGAAGAAAAGAAGGCAGATAAAAGAAAAGGTAAGCCTCATACCAAAAATTAATATTTCTGAATGTGTGCAAGTTGAAATGCCACTAATTTTTAAAAGCAAGTCTCGTTCAATCATACAACCTAATCATGATTGAATAAATTTTGAATTTTTGTTGATAAGCTAGAAATGAAGATTTTCCAAATTGTTTAAACTTTCCTTATCAGTAGATAGATAGGAAAAATATATTGGTTCCAAAGTCTAAATTTGAACCGAAAAAAAAGAGAGAGGAAAAGTAAGGGATGAGTGACAAAGGAAAGATTCAAAACCAAAGCCCTTAAGTTTAAGTTTACTTTTTGCAAAATAATATTGTGTGTAGCTTGTCCAGAATGCCACAATTCGTGATAATTAAATTTCTTAATCTTGATTTAGTCCTACTTTGAATTTCATATTGATAGTAGGTAAATAAAAAAATTTCAAACTGTTTAACCTTGACAGATAAGTAGTTAGGTACAAAATAAAAAAAGCTCATCAGTTTAATCTGAGCCTTTGGAAGTTATAAGGGTAGAAATAGGTAGGTTTCCTTTCAAAAGAAAAATGATGTCAAAGGTTTGCAAGTCTAAATTCACCTCCATGATAAAGAAAAAATGTTAGAATAGAGAGATCGGTAGGCAGAATATGTTTGAAGGAAGCAGGGATGTCAATATTTGAAGTGAAAGTCACAAATGTTGTAGCAGATCAATATTACTAAATGTAAAATCAGCCAAGTACATAAGGCACTGATCTACAAGACCCAGAGATCAGAGATCTGAGATTCTTGACACCTCCTAAAGAAGTTGCCCTCCCTAGTTGGAGCCACTGTTAGTCTCCTATATTCTACAGTATCACTAGATGACTATGGATTTTCTACAGTCTAATTAAAATAAACATTCCCCGACTATCATTTTATTTTCGGAAATCTCATTGCCTTCATTATCTTCATCAAACCTATTTCACTATGTCTCATTTTTCCTTTTTCAAATACCCTGATGTTCTAAAAACCCATGTTTGACCTAGATCAATCATTTTTACCCTTTTCACTACCCAAAACCCCTTCTCTACCTCAAACCCCTCTTTCCCCACTAAAAACCCTCTTCTTCATTCATTTTACTCGATTTTTAATCAAAACAATGTAAAAATAATTTTTACATTGTTTTGAAATTTAATTTTATTCAGGCCCCCACTAATTAAAATAAACCGTGTTTTATTTTAAATACCTAACCCTTTTTGTGTTTTAGCCCCTGCCTTCTTAAACTAACCCCCGCTCTCATACGACCCCGACCCCCTACCTTTAAAGTTAAGTGCCTTCACTTTAATATCCCCCAGGCCCCACTTTACAAAGACCCCGGTCATGTTTAAAGCCCATGCCCCACACTATTGTAAACCCTTAGCTCTGTATACCTCATGAGATGCACCTTCTAAACATACCCCTATTCCACCAAATCCTGACCACCGTCGGATCTCCACCTCCCCGATCCAACAACCCGTGCACAATATCACACCCCCAAAAGTGTGAAGGTTAAAAACTCTTCGACCTTGCGATATGGGAAATATTACCACCTTTTCTGCCCTCCACGTGTCAAACCCTCTGTGGTATCGCATCCTTGCGATGTAAACCTCCCGACTACCTATAAACCATGCGAAAATTGTTAAATCTCCTCCCGCATACAAACAAAAACTGTTGACCCTAGTTCAAACGTGCCTAAGACCCCGATCCTCTTTTTTAACTCCTGCATCTCTTTTGAAGACCCGATAAGACATAAACAAAAGAAGAATGCCAAAAACCTTCAATTTTTTCAGACTCTGTCCAGAAATGGCGTTGCTGCTTACAAGCCTTCATTTCTCGGACTCTATCCATAGCTCGAGTTTCATTAATAAATTGTTTGTGTTTTGCAAGTTATGTACGTTTTTGGAAAGTGCATAAATTGCATCTCTAAGCCCAAGAATCATTGAATCAAGGTGCTCTGGGTGACGATCTAGTAGCCTTATTGATTAAAGGAATCAAATGGAGGCAACAAGTGTTCCTCAAAAGGTAGGATAAAGGAAAACAGGAGAATGTTTGCAGTGGTTGCACGAAGACGAAAGATAAGTAAAAACACAGTTAAAGAACATGGTCAAAGAGTTCACTATGACAGTAAGAGGTTAGAGAAATAAAAGATCAATCAAAAGGTCGAAGATGGAAGACAAGGATTAAAGACAAATCATAGTTAAGGAAGGTTAAAAGAGAGATTACATAAACTTAAGAAGGTTAGAAGAGAGATCAAACACAGAAAGCATAATAAAAGAATCAAACAGAGAAAGTAGAGTTAAGTAGAAAACAAATCCAAGTTTAAATGACAAATCAGAGGCAAAATAACAAAGAAGATAGATTTGAATGATAAGGCCACTCAACCTTTACTTATTCCAAATCACATTTTCCACCTACAGCTTCATTTTACTTCAATAAAAGAAGCTACATCTAATAAAGCAATCATAGATATTTTAGTAGCTTAGAAGTTATTGAAAGAGGTAATATTAAAGCCAAAAAGTCAATAATATCCTAAAGTTAGCTCAATAGTTAAGATAAAAGTTATTATTACAGTGAGTCAGTCACAGATATTCTTTCCTTGGGCCTTGCATGGTCTGAAAGGTCAAAATTACATTTACTCTGTAATAACTACAGTCTGAAGCCCTAGCATAGGATCACCTCCTCATCTGCAGATAAATATTGCATGTATTGTTCATTGTTAGTGTTGGTTGGCTAGTTGTTGGGCTAGTTGATTGATTGCTAAGCTGGATTTGATCAGACTCTGAGCTGCAAAGATTACTGCACTGGACTATTGTAATTGTTTTAGATATCACTAATACAAGCACGTTCACAGGATTCTTGAGCTATGTTAATGGTGATGTTATCCTTCTTTGTAAATGTTTCTCTTCTATTTTTCAAACTGTCCATCATTTCTCTGATAAAAGAATAGAAATTTTAGATTAAGATATGTTTTCTTGGCACCTTAATTATGTCTTCTTCTTTCATCTTAATGTTTTCTTCTGCAAGTTCTAATTATAAAATTCAGGGTTGTAATGCTCTTTATTTCCACCTAGCTTGTTGCCTTGAAGTTTAATTAGTAGAGTCTAGGAAAAGGAATTTATGGTTTGCCCTGATATTTGGATTTTCTTAAAATATTGCTTTAAAGTCCTTCTTAAAAGTTTGATTAAAGAATTCAAGGGTTTCTCGCTCTTTAATTTCACAGACTGTTATCTTGAATGTTTTCTTCGTCTAAAAGTAATAGCTAGAGAATTCAGCGGTGTCCTACTGTCTAGGATTACTGGATTGTTGTCTTAAGGTTTACTTAGAAGAGTTTAAATAAAGGAATTTATGGTTTTCCCTACTCTTTACTTCCTCTTAAACAGTTATATTAAAGTATTTTCTTGATAAAGTATAGTTAAAGGATTCTTAATTTCCCTTTAGTTTTACTAAATTCACAACTTGCTGTCATTTCATATTTCATATAATATAAAAAGATCCACTTGATATAGTTAGTTTTCCCTATGAATACCCTTGCAGATTTGATGTAAAATTAAAACCTTTTATGACTCCATAGCCCAATGGATTAATTTTTCTCACAGTCTATCTATTGAAATGAAACACTCAATCAATTAATCAAACAAAGAGATCAACCACATAGCTTCACAACTAGCCTAAAATCATAAAACATAAGCATAATTATAAATCACTTACAAACACAAAAAGAGATAGCCCTCTATAATTCTAGGAAGGCTAGGTCCTTGGACTCCAAAGTGGTTTGATGTGGTTCCCTGTAGAGTTGTTCTTCCCAATATTGCAAATCACGAGGAGACAACGCACTCGACATGAATTTTCAAGTGTCGAATTTCCCTTGCAGATAAAAAATAGTGCTCTCCTTCTTATTTATCATTGTTGTAGGTTTTATTACCTTTTTTCTTACTTCCTCCCTCAATTATTTTAAGCTCCTTATTAGTAGCACCCTTCTCAGAAATTTTATGTTTTGCATGACCCACTTCACCACTAGATCATAGGGAGCTCGTGATAAATCTAATTCCTTCCAACAAATGGCTAATAGTTTTGATTTGCGTATTTTGAAGATATTGGCATATCCTTCTAAGAAAAAAGACAAAAAAATTTGCATGCTTGTTTTTAATCGGCCTTGATGAGCTAATTAAAGGTTTCTGAAAAAATGTCTAGAGAATTTGAAAGATTATGTCATCACATTTCAAATTCAGCATAAAGGTGCTAAAGCTAAACTCTTCCTTGAGCTCCAAAATTTTGCATCGCTTCTGAAAGGTAAGAAGCCTCATGTTGTTAAATCCATGAAGGGTTACCACAATCAATTGCAATATCTCCCTTGTCGTATCATTATTGTAAGGTGGTAGAGGCAATGTTAAAGCTATGACCCTGCTAGTACAACAGGCAATTAAGTGAACCTAAATTCTTCACAAGGATGCTCGCATCGTTTGGGTTGTATTAACGTAACCATGGATGGCTTGAGAGCCCAACTGAGTTTCTTCCATTATGGATTAGCCACACTGAATAGACACTTGTCTAATTCCTCTAACTTACAAAGGTTTATGAATTCATTCATTCGTTTCAATTCAGATCCAAGTGCGAAGAGACACTTAACTTTTACATTGTCCTTCTAGACATTCTTTAACTACTGAGGAATAACATGGACCTTCTGAGAGAAAGGAATTTTTCTTTTCTAATCTGTAATTCATTGAAAATTTTTATCCACAAAATTATTTTAGCCTAGAGAATAAATTGATGTATTAATGTGTTGATTTCTATGGTAATTCCAAAAGTAAAATGATGAAATTATGGCATCGAATATATCGATCCAAATACTTAGTCTTCCTTCTCTCTCCCTTTTCTTTGGCACCTCAAAAATATATTAGTTTGCATGCTATATGAGATATTACTACTAATAGTGAGCGTGAAACTTTATAATTCTACTAAAAAGTATTTCTTAGCCAATGTTCCTTATCAGTATAAATGTCATCAATATAAGAGTATGTAGCAAACCTTTAAAATAACTTATCAGACTCAGACTCATATAATTACATCCTCAGAATCATATACTCACATCCTGAGACTCATATACTGACATCCTTATGGGGACAAAAGATTAAGTTTTTTTTTTTTTTTTTTGAAAATAGTTCAATGATTGCAAATGTAAACCCTGGAGATAAACTTGGGGCTTGCTTCAAAAATCTATGAGGAAATAACTCCTTGGAAAAACACCTGTATATTATACCAACTCCTAAGTCAGACTTCTTGAGAGATTTATCTTATCTTCTGATGAAGAAATACTACAACTCTCATATGTCAAGGAATTAATAGATACTTATATCCAACACAAGATTAAACTTCATAGTTATTCTAGTGAAAATGGCGTCTCTACTTGTGAGAATTAACCTCTGAAATTCAGCTACTCAACCTTTTCTTGAAAGAGGATGAAACGATTAGAAATTGCATGGATATAAAGTAGGATATCGTGACTTATTTTGGAGAGTAATTTTAACCTTCTTAATGTAGTGAATTGAACCTATTATTTCTAAATATACTCAGTCCATTGAACGGAATCAAACCTTTCTTTTGCACAAAAACATAAGATAATTTGGCCTCCTTATTGTCTAATTCAAACTATCTTCAAGACAATTGTTTTTCCCAAATTATGAGAATGAACCCTAGTCTCTTTGGTTGAGAAAGAGAATCGTAAAATCCAACTCATACTGTGAAATATGGGAAAAATAATCTCACATAACTAGACCTCTACTACTAGAGAATATTTTATCATGGCTACAGGAGAATTTGACACAACCCTTTGGAATCTAGAACAACAATTAATTCAACCTTCGATAATTTGACTTATTTTACCTCTGCTTCAATTGAAATTCTGCCCTCTCAATGACAAACAAATTTTCCTCTTTGTTTATTGATTTAAATATGAAGATCAAATGCCTGACTTGTGGTTCATAGCTTGATATAGAGGGGCTAAGCCTTCTTAGAAAGAGACTTTGAAATCCCTTGTTACACAATCAACAAATAATTGAAACTCAATCTCATTTAGTAGATGAAAATAAATCCCTACATGCTTAACTTGGTTCCCCATGAAAGATGCATTTTTTGGGGCATGCATAATCGACAGAAAGGAAAAATATAATGACACCAATGGACATTATTAATTCTCAAATACTCTTATGTAATTGTTTCAGGGAATTAATTCAAGTTATATAAGCAACGAACCAAATAATCAACCATGCATAAACTCCACCCCTTGATGCATTCAAGTTATGGTGCGACAGATCCGTTGGATAAGCCCTTCTCAGCGCTCACTTCAAATGTCCTTCAATAGTGCAGATCTAATGTTTCCTCGACCCTATGCTATCCCATACACAAATCTCAGATGGTGATGTACCCTCATTGGAATTTCAAACCTTAATGTATGGATCCATTGTGCTTCCAACAACCACATGAATTTGCAACATTATTGACCCGCTCACTTCAATCCAAAACTCGAATCAACAAGGCACTCTCCCTGTCATGGGTTTAGTCAATGATGGTCCGACAACCTTCTAAAGCATGCTCCTTCTCCTGGTGTAGTGCATGTTGACCTCTTTCAAAATGTTGGTTTAGACCCTTATGACCTTGAGTGGGTAGTCATGGCGCCATAGTGTTGGTAGATAGGCGTTTATCCAACGATCTTGTGTTTTCCTGCTAAGATATACACTTTCCCAGCAGAAGAGACAAGTCAACTCCTGTTCTTATCAATACTCAATTTTTCAGAAGCATGGAATTTCCTTCAACTACTCCAATTTGCGTTCCCTTCAAGTGACAATGATGCTTAGATGGATCTCCTCTTTTATTTTCCTTCCTTTTTACACTTATATTCACGTGGATAAATATCCTTTGCCATAAATCTAGATCGCCTACAATTTACAATATTCTCGAAGGTAGTGTTATTTCTTTAGCACTAGAAGATATCCTCTAAATAGAGATAATGATCCTTGACACTAGAAAATCTCTAGCACATGAAATTATTCATCCAATTAGGGTAGTTATAGAAAACCACTCAAATTGGGTGAGTTACTAGCTAGGGTGATTATGGAGGATCACCAAAGACTAGTCCTCCTTAAATCCTTAATTTGCAATTTAAAAAATACCCTTAAGATCATAGAAAGCATAGCTATCATACCATTGTGAGATCCAAAATGAAAAAATTTCCATTAGAGCTAGCACACTTGAACGTTTTAATTAAAATTCCCACAATAAAAAACATCGAACACAAAGGGATCTAAAAATGGAGCATCTTGTTTATATTAATAACTGAAAACAAAGATATGTGCTCATACAAGTCATACTAAAGCCCCTACCAATGGCATGTACAATTTCTTATCAAAGGAAAGTCTAAGACATTGAAGCCCACTTGTGAATCTTGGATGGATCCACTACACAAATGTCAACGCGAGGTTTTCATCCTTGGATCAAGCTAGAACTCACACATCACGTTCTCAACAAACACACAATAAGATAGAAAAATTCTGGATGATCCAAATGCCTAGCTCATATCCCCTTCAATAGGCTTGATGGGCTCTCTAGAACCCCTATTTTTATTATTTTCCTCGAAAAACGAAAGAAAATCCAATGGGAAAATACCATGAGTATATTCCATCCATTTTGACTATATCAAGGAAAAAAATATTACACCTACTAGACACTATTGGTTTAAAAATTACAAGTTTTTATAAATTTTCCCCATAACATCATTTTTATTTTAAATTACAAGAACTAAATTATTTTACAACTCTTATTTATTTCATAGTATTAAAACCAAAATCACCCCTAACAAATTTCCCATATATATTATCCTAAACATCAATCCAATTACTATTAAATAGATTTATTGGCATAATAATAAGTGAAATTTACTAGAATTTAATTATAACAAAATATTAAAAATATTTGCGGTGGATTTCAAAAAAATTGTGTCACCTTGTCAACGGACAGTATGGTCCCAACCAATCTTCTAAACATACATACATACATACAGATATATATATGTGTGTGTGTGTGTGTGTGTGTGCACGTAGAGTGAATGAAGTCATATATGGTCTATACATAGAAATCATACAAAGTCCAAAAGCTCTAGATTGTTGATTGCTCGGAAGCACACACAAAGTCGAAAAGCTCTTGATTACTGATTGCTCGGAAGTGCAGAAGATGGGAAAGTTCCACATCAACCACCTTTGAAAACCCGGAACTTCTGCTTGGCAACAACATTTTGAGAAGAATCTCTAGGTTATAATTTATAATGGTATCATGTCTTTTATCCACTCTTTTAATTCTCATTTCAAACAATCTTTTTGGGCTTCTTCCCTTCTTTGTTTAGCCAGTTTATTTTCTGCATAATTTTTTTTTTTTAAGCTGCTATTCTCATATAATCTTGTTAGAGGGGCTTCTATTCTCCCATAATTCTTAACAACCCTTCGATAATACCCTGTCAACCTGAGAAATCCTCACAACTGCTTTATGGTTGTGGAGACTTTCTATTCCTTAATGGCTTTAATTTTGTTAGGGTCTACCTTAACACCCTCCTAAGATACAATGTGACCTAGATATTCCACCTCTTGTACTCCAAAGAAACATTTGGAGGATTTTTCATATAATTGTTTCTCCTCCAATAGTTTGAGCACCCTGTCAACATGTTGAGCATTATCCCTCCAAGACCTTCTGTAGGTTATCATACCATCAAAAAATACTAACACAAATTTCTAAGGAAGGGTTTGAAATTGGAATTCATCAACACTTGAAATGTAGAAGGTGCATCAGTAAGGCCAAAAGCCATGACCAAAAATTCATAACGACCCTCATGAGTTTGAGATGTTGTTTTCGGAATATCTTTAGTCTTCATTCTAATTTGATGATATCCTGAACTAAGATCTAACTTGGTAAAATAAATTTCTCCATGTAATTCATCCAATAATTCAACAATCACAAGAATGTGAAATTTATCTTTAATAGTGAGCTTATTGAGCTCCCTATAATTTGGACACATGCACCATGATCCATTCTTATTGTGCACCAATAATACTGGAGCAAATAAAGAACTTTGACTAGGTTAAATTATACGAGCCTCTAATATTTATGCAATCATATGTTCAATTTCACGTTTTTGGACATAAAGATATTTGTAAGGCCTGATGTTTGGGGGAACACTTCCTGGAATCAAATGAATAGCATGATCATGATCACGAGCCAGTGGAAATTCTTTGGAAGATTCAAAATCATTGGAATGATTGATCAATACTTTTTGGAGATGTCTAGAAATACATGATTTTGATGTTGGAACTTCTAGTGAGAATAATTGTGCAATTACGCCTTGTTTTTCTTTCTTCAAAAGATTTTTCATGACATTAAATATTATTATATTTCCCACCTTCCCTATGATACCCTATAATTCATCTTCCTTTCCTTCTAAAAAAAGAAATGCAAGAAAGGTTGTTGGAAATTAAAAGCTACCGTCCCCAAATATTGTAACCATTTTTGTCTTAGTACAACATCAACACCTCCCATTGGAATGTAAAGCATTGGAATATTAAATACATATTCCCCCATGGTTAGCTTTATATTATGGCATTTTCCAGATCAATTTATAGTTACTCCATTTTTAACCACCACTTGACACTCTGGTGTTGGGTATAAGATGCAATTCAGATCCTTAGCTACCTTACAATGAATAAAAGTATGGGTACTACTCGAATCAATCAACAATATTAGATTTTTCTTCTTGATATTACCTTCCATCTTGAGTGTTTAAGGAGTGGTAATTCCTTCCAATTCATTACAGGATATGGTCGGACTCATTTCTTCTTTCTATAGGGTTGGTTCTTAGTGTATATCCACTTCTTTTGAAGTTTCTTGTTAATTTTCTTCCTCCTCTTCACAATCTATGTAAAATAATTTCTTCTCAGCACACTTATGACCTTTAGTGTATTTTCTATCACAACTGTAGAAAATCCCATTTTCTCTTTTTTCTCCAAATTGTTGTGGTGTCATCCTTGCAGTTTGTGGAAGTTTAGGATTAACAACACTTCCATCTTTATAGATATGAGTGGTAGGCTCCCTTGTTGCCATAATTTTACATTCATTTTTTCTTTCCAACCTGAATTCCTTATCTAATGAGTGAGATTCCCAAAGGTGAACCTCATGTTGGATGTTATCCTTTAAATTCCATATGAAGACATCAATTATGTGTTCCTCTAGAATATCCATTACCCTTATATTAAATTTTTGGAAGTACTCAATGTGCTCCACCACTGAACCCTTTTGTTTGAGATTTATCAATTGGCTAAACAAGGTGTTGCTATTTGTATCCTCATAACGTGCTATCATTTCCTCCGTCAAAATTGACCAAGCGACAATTTTTTTATGGGAGGAAAGCCGTTGATACCATACAAATGTATTTTTTTTCTAAATATAAAGTTGTAATTCAAAATTTTTGTGTTTTTTTCACATTATTGAGATCAAAATATTGATCCATCTGTAGTATCCATGTTAATAGATCCTTTACATCAAAATTCCTCATATCAATATTTGGAATATGGTGGGTCTTCAATCCAACATTAGAGTTCATGAAATCATGATTAAAATTTATTTTTTTCTCATCATGAGTTTCCTCTACTATATTTTTTCCATTAGGAATCATTTCTTGTATCAAAATTTTCAAATCTTCTTCCAAACCTTCCATTTATGCTTTTAGATCATTCTTCATGTCTTCCATGTTGTCATTCATTTTTTCCTCTAGACCATCGATCTTAACTTCCATGCCATCCATGCCATTCTGTAAACCATCCATATTAGCCTCCACGCTAATCTTCTTAGCTCCCATGCCATTCATCTTAGTTTCCATGCCTTTCTTGAAACCATCCATTTCATCTTTGGTTAATTTTCGCGAGAGCGAAATTTGTTGTACTTGCTCTTGTAATTTTGATATATCATGTTGCACTTCTTTCTCTTCATGAGTCATAGTATAGACTTCTGAGTGCTTAATGGGCATTGAATTATTTTTAGCGGGCATCTTACAACCCAATATTGATATCTATGCTTCAATATGCCCTTGGAATCACTTAAAACTGATTTTTTAAACAAGACATGGAATTTGAAAAAAATACACACATTTTTCTTACTTTTGTGGAACTTGATATTGAAATCAATGTATCTATGTAATTTTGGATCTACAAGATTTCATCTTTCGTCCTTTAGTAGCCCTCTGAATCTTCTTTCCAATTCCATACGTTCGACTTGATTTGGATTCTTCAAGAAAAATTTATGCCCAATCTCCCACAATAACCTAATTATGGATAGGTTCAGTAAAGAAAAATTGTACATCATGCCACGTGTCACTGTTTCTTCCTTCTTCTCTGAAATCGATACACCAGAAACTACATGCCATAAAATTTCAGCCACTTTTTATATTTTCCAATCCGATGCTCAGAGAGAGAGAGAGAGAAAGAGTTATGACAATTTTCCCAAGGTGACCTCTTTGAGATGAAATTTGGAAGCCTACCAAAACCCTAACTTCCAAATATCATATCTCTGAAACTATTGGGAACCAAGATCTGGATTTTTTGCATGATGTTCCTTAGGATTTCTTCACAAATATAAATTTTTTTAATATCTTGAACCTTTGTAGAAAAAATAGTTATAGATAAAATGCGACGATGACTTGCTTGAAGCAGTGGAAACCTAGAATCCAAAGCTCTCATACCAAATGTTATGAATTCAACTCCAAGAATATAAGAAACGAGAGATCAAATGCTTAGAAATCAGCCACTTTTAGGAGTCAACCTCCTCTAAATTATATAAATGATCAATTCTTGGATGATACAAATGAAAATACCTCCTTTATATATATAGGACTCCATGGGTAACAATATAATCCTACCATACCAAACAATAATAATTTAGGGGCACAATAATAATAATAATGTATTTTATGGGGGGCAATAATAACAATATGGTGACTAAAGGGGTTCAAAAATAACAATAAGGGAGCTACACTAAAAACAACAAGGGATTACACTAGTTATATAGGGACTTAACAAGAAGGCTCCCCATGATCTCAATGAATCATCTATTGTCTTTTCCTTGTTTCCTCCTTCGTATCAGTCGACTGGAATGGTTGAGTGGCCAAGGTCCCTTGCAGATTAAGCATAGTCCTCTCCTTCTTAGTTCATTCTTGCTGCAGGTTTTACTAACTTTGTTCTTGATTCCTTCATCAATCATTTTAAGCTCCTTCTTAGTGAGCACCATTCAAAGATATTTTATTTTTTGCATGACCTACTTCTCCACTATATCCTATGCAACTAGTGATAAAATGATTTCCTTCCCCCAAATGGTCACTAAGTTGTATCTCAATATTTTTTAGATGTTGGCCTATCCTTCAAGGAACAGGGAGACAATATTTTTCATGCTTGTTTTGACATGGTGTGGATGAGCTAATGTAATGATGGAGAAAAAAGGTATGGAGAAACAGAATGATTATGTCATCACATTCCAATTTCAGCATAAAGGTGCCAAAGCTAAACTCTTCCCTGAGTTATAAACTTTAGCGCCACTTCTGAAAGGTTGGAAACCTCATGCATTTTAATTCCTCAAGGGTTCACACTATCAATTGTTATATCTTCCTCATGAGATCATTATTTTAAGGAGGTAGAGGTGATGTTAAAGCTATGATACTGGTAAGACAAGAGGAAATTGTGAGCTTGAATTATAGACAAGGATGCTTCCATTGTTTGGGTTCTATCAATGCAAACATGGAAGGATTGAGAGACCAACTAAGTTTCTTCCATTATGGATTCCCCACCCTAGATAGACACGTTTGTAATTCCTATGACTTACAAAGGTCTATGAATGACTTCTTTCATCACAATTCATATCCAGGTATGAAGCGACACTTATTGTTTACATCATCCTTCTAGACATCCTTTGATTGTTGAATAATAACATGGAACTTCTGAGAGAAAGGCTTGTTGTTTTTCTCTTGCTCTTGATGTGTTAGATGTTCCCATTTTTTCTCGAAAAAAGTAATGTAGCCCAAAGAATCAACAAATGTATTACTACGTTGATTTCTATGGCGTTTTCAGAAGTAAAATGATGACATTATGGTTTTGCATCTATGGATCTCAATACTTTGTCTTCCTTATCTCTCCATTTTTTGTGTTACCTCAAGAATATATTAGTGTGCACGCTACATGAGAGATTACTACCAATACTCAAAATGAAATTTCACAATTCTACTAACAAACCCTTGCTTAGACAATATGTGCTTATAAGTACATATGTCAGCGATATAAGACTATATTCCAAATCTTGAGATTTTCTTATCACACTCAAACTCATCTACTAACATCCTCAAACCCACATACTAACATCCTTATGGCGACAACAAATTAAACTCTTTTTATTTTAACTGGGTACTTCAATGATTACAAATGCAAATCATGGACATAAAATCGGAGCTTGCTTCAACTATCTATGAGGAAATAATTCCTTGGGAGAACACTTGTTGCGTCGAGAGGCACATCTACAGCCCATTATGACCCCGATGTCAGGTGGGTCACGTCCTCAATGTCGGCTGAAATTTTAAATTAAAATAAAAATAAAAAATAAGTGTCGGCTTAAGTTTTAAATTTAAAAAAAAATAAAAATAAAATTAGCATTGTGCTAGAACATATATCAATTTCTAATACAATTATGTATTATTTGTATAATTTGAATGGACAGTAAATTATATAGGTGAATTTGAATGGATCATAAATTTACCTTTAACAAAAAAAATTACCACATTGAATTTCCAACAATTTTAAACATCTTTACTCTTTACTAAAGTCAATACCATTTTCTAAATCAAAAGAAAAGAGTTAATTCAACACAAACAATCAAAATCCAAAATCTTTTAATATTTCTTTTAATTAAATATTTGTAAAATGAATTTATACTTACTCCAGATCTATGGTAAATAAATAAAAAAATATATAAACTAGATGTATGGTAAATAAATAAAAGTTCTTTTTATATTTATTCCATAAACCTTTTTATATTTAAAAAAACTTTAAAAGAGGTTTTATTTAGATGAAGCTTATGGGACGAATTCCATGGGACAAATTAATATTGATACCATGGGCCAAATACCATGGGTAAATAAATAAATATAAAAGAGGCATAAAGAGGTAACGTAAATAAATAACAATATATCAAATAGGATTATAAATAAAAATCTAATTATATAACAAGCCTATGGGCCAAATACCATAGTAAAGAAAAGGGGTATGGTAAACAAATAAAAATATAAATAAAATAGGGGTATGGTAAGTAAATAAAACCTCTTTTCATATTTACTCCATAATCTGCTTTATATTTACGAATATTTATGTTCATTAGTTTAAATAACTAAGAAGAAATAGAGAGAGAGAGAGTGATAAGGGAGAGATGGAGAGAGACTGTGTATGTTTAGGGGTGAGATAAAGAGACAAAGTAAGATGTATGGAAAGAAGGGGGGAGAGAAGAAGTGAGAAGGAGAGGGGGAGGGATATAGTAATGTAGTAGGAGAGAGAGAGGGGTGGAAAGAGAGAGAAATAAAGGGATGGGGGAAGAGAGAGGATTAGAGAGAGAGAGAGATATGGGAGAAGAAAGAGGATTGGAGGGAAAAGAGAGAGAGAGAGGTGGGAGAGAAAGGGAGAGAGAGGAGGATGAGAGAGAGGAGGAGAGTGATGGGGGAAGAGAGAGTATTGGAGAGAGAGAGAGAGAGAGAGAGAGAGAGAGAGAGAGGAAGAGAGAGGGATTTAGGGGGGAGAGAGAGAGAGGAAGGACGAGAGAGAGGACTTGATAGAGAGGAGGAGAGAGGGATCGATAAGAGAGATGGAGTTGGAGGGCGAGAGATGTAGGAAATAAGAAAAATAAAGAGTGAGAAGTGGAGAGAGAGAAGGAGTGACAAGGGAGAGACAGAGAGAGAGCATGTATGTTTGGGGCTGAGATAAAGAGACAAATAAGTAGAGATGAAGATAAGGGGGGAGAAGGAGATATAAAGAGAGAGGGAGGGATATAGTAACATAGTTGGTGGGTGAAGAGAGAGAGAGAGAGGGAGAGAGAGATGGGAGAGAAAGGGAAAGAGAGGAAGGAACAGAGAGGATGTGAGAGAGTGGAGAGAGGGAGGGAAAGAGAGATAGACTTGGAGGGGGAGGGGGAGAGAGGTAAGAAGAAAGAAATAGAGAGAGAAAGGTGAAGAGATAGAGAGTGAGTGAGTGATAAGGAAGATGGAGAGAGAGGAAGAGAGGGGGAAGATAGAGATATATATGGAAGGTGAAGAGAGGGAATAAGAGAGAGATGGGGAGAGGAGGGGATTGAAAAAGAGATTGATATATATGGATTGCGAGAGTGTGTGTGTTTAGGGGGGTGAGATAGAGAGAGATGGAGAGAGTGTGTGTATGTTTAGGGGTGAGATAAAGAGAGAAAGTAAGATGTATGGAAAGAAGGGGGGAGAGAAGAAGTGAGAAGGAGAGGGGGAGGGATATAGTAATGTAGTTGGAGAGAGAAAGGGGTGGAAAGAGAGAGAGAAAGAAAGGGATGGGGGAAGAGAGAGGATTAGAGAGAGAGAGAGATATGGGAGAAGAGAGAGGATTGGAGGGAAAAGAGAGAGAGAGAGAGGTGGGAGAGAAAGGGAGAGAGAGGAAGGATGAGAGAGAGGAGGAGAGTGATGGGGGAAGAGAGAGAGAGAGAGAGAGAGAGAGAGAGATGAGGGAAGAGAGAGGGATTTAGGGGAGAGAGAGAGAGAGGAAGGATGAGAGAGAGGACTTGAGAGAGAGGAGGAGAGAGGGATCGATAAGAGAGATGGAGTTGGAGGGGGAGAGATGTAGGAAATAAGAAATATAAAGAGTGAGAAGTGGAGAGAGAGGAGGAGTGACAAGGGAGAGACAGAGAGAGAGCGTGTATGTTTGGGGTTGAGATAAAGAGACAAATAAGGAGAGATGGAGATAAGGGGGGGAGAAGGAGATATAAGGAGAGAGGGAGGGATATAGTGACATAGTTGGTGGGTGAAGAGAGAGAGAGAGGGAGAGAGAGATGGGAGAGAAAGGGAAAGAGAGGAAGGAAGAGAGAGGATGCGAGAGAGTGGAGAGAGGGAGGGAAAGAGAGATGGACTTGGAGGGGGAGGGGGAGAGAGGTAAGAAGAAAGAAATAGAGAGAGAAAGGTGAAGAGAGAGAGAGTGAGTGAGTGATAAGGAATATGGAGAGAGAGGGAGAGAGGGGGAAGATAAATATATAGATGGAAGGTGAAGAAAGGGAAGAAGAGAGAGATGGGGAGAGGAGGGGATTGACAAAGAGATTGATATATATGGATTGCGGGAGTGTGTGTATTTAGGGGGGTGAGATAGAGAGACAGAAAAGAAGAGATGGAGGGGGATATAGATATGGATGGAGGGTGGAGAGAGGGAAGAATATTTCTCACACTAGATGTATTGATATAAGTGGAGATGGTGTTTTATAATCCTATTTGATTATTTTCACTATATGCATCGATTTTAGTGTAGAAAATTATTTCTAATGATATTTGATTACTTGCACTAGATGCATTGATTTCAGTGTAGGTGGTGATTTCTAATACAATTTGATTGCTTCCACTGAATTTTTTGATTTCAATTTAGATGTCGATTTATAATTATATTTGATTACTTGCACTAGATGAATTGGTTTCAATGTAGATGATTTCTAATCCTATTTTATTGTTTGCACTAAATGCATTTATTTTAGTGTAGATGGCGATTTCTAATCCTATTTGATTTATTTGAGTAAATGCATTGATTTCAGTGTAAATTTTGATTTCTAGAGAGAGAGAGAGAGAGAGTGATAAGGAAGATGGAGAGAGAGGGAGAGAGGACAAAAGGAGGAAAGAGAGATATTAATGGGGGAGAGGGAGAGAAGGGGAAGATAGAGATATAGATGGAAGGTGAAGAGAGGGAAGAAGAGAGAGATGGGGAGAGGGGGTGATTGAAAAAGAGATTGAAATATATGGAGTACGAGAGCGCATGTGTTTAGGGGGGGTGAGATAGAGAGACAAAAAAGAATAGATGGAGGGGGATATAGATATGGATGGAGGGTGGAGAGAGGGAGGAATATTTCTCGCACTAGATGGATTGATATAAGTGGAGATGGTGATTTCTAATCCTAATTGATTATTTGCACTAGATGCATCGATTTTAGTGTAGATATTTATTTCTAATGATATTTGATTACTTGCACTAGATGCATTGATTTCAGTGTAGGTGGTGATTTCTAATACAATTTGATTGCTTGCACTGAATATGTTGATTTCAATTTAGATGTCGATTTATAATTATATTTGATTACTTGCACTAGATGACTTAATTTCAATGTAGATGATTTCTAATCCTATTTGATTGTTTGCACTAAATGCATTGATTTCAGTGTAGATGGCGATTTCTAATCCTATTTGATTTCTTTGAGTAAATACATTGATTTTAGTGTAGATGTTGGTTCCTAGAGAGAGAGAGAGAGAGAGAGATAAGGAAGATGGAGAGAGAGAGAGAGAGAGGAGAAAAGGAGGAAAGAGAGATATTAGCGGGGGAGAGGGAGAGAAGGGGAAGAGAGGGAAGAAGAGAGAGATGGGGAGAGAGGGTGATCGACAAAGAGAATGATATATATGGAGTGCGAGAGCGTGTGTGTTTAGGGGGGTGAGATAGAGACAAAAAAGAAAGAGATGGATGGGGATATAGATATGGATGGAGGGTGGAGAGAGGGAAGAATATTTTTTGCACCAGATGGATTGATTTAAGTGGAGATGGTGATTTATAATCCTATTTTATTATTTGCACTAGATGCATCGATTTTAGTGTAGATATTTATTTCTAATGATATATGATTACTTGCACTAGATGCATTGATTTCAGTGTTGGTGTCCACTTCATTGAAGTAGTATTTTATTTAGAGTATATTTTTCTATAAAATTATATTGCTGGTTGAATATTTTTGTATGTATTAAACTTATCTATACATCTTAAAAAAACATAAACGAAGTTCCAAGTTTTTCCATTCAATCAGCTTTATCTCCTAAGGATTTATATTTTTAGGGTATAGTATTATTCATAGGTTTATAATATTAATTTTCTAGGTTTTAATATAAATCATCCGCATCCCAGTGTTTATATATCTTGGATTTTTAAAAAGTTGAAGTTTTAGTATTAACCATTTAGTTTATAATATCAATCTCTTGTTTTTTATTAATGCAACGGTTCATATTCCTAGCACAACAATACAAACCTTCTTTTAGCACCATAAATTAGTACCACTTATGTTATGTGGTGCTAGTGTAAATGTTTATGTATCATATTAAAAACGAAGTATATAACCATATTTGATGAACAAGTTAGCATCATTCTTACCATGTGGTGTTAAAGGAGTAATTTTTTTATTGATCTTATTGGAGTGGAGTATATCACCATATATTTAAAGAAGTGGTGATATATCTCCACTTCCAAATACTCCATTCCCTTATTTACCAAAGAAGTGGTAAATTATTTGAACATTCCTTATTTCCGAGAATAAATGTTGTAAAATAAGATCTTTGTTTTGAAATGCTATATTCCGGATGGTCTATCTTTTCGAAGGGTCCCTAATCTTAAAATATCCTCTCGTACAAGCTTGGGCACGTCATATTTCCTTGTCCATATCTCGGCTTCCTCTATGTTCCCATCTCCACCATAATTTCGCCCACAATACTCTGGTTTAGAATCAATGGATCTCTAAGGCCTAGTCCCCATTCCATCTTAGGTTTGATGAGGTTCGACTATGCTACCAAGGGCCATTTTTTCAATCGTTGGGACCCTCCCCAAAGTAATTTCTTAAATATTTCCTCCATTTTGCAAAAGCATGATTGTTTTGGGTACGACCATTCTAGACAATTGGTAAATGGGGATGCATTGTAGGATGAATTTAAAAAGGATGGTGTGGGCATCCATATTTAGGGCTCTAAATGTCAAAATTAGCTTGAGCTTGATTTCCATTTTTGGATAAGATGACTCAAAAAAATTTTCGGAGATCTTTCAACAAGGTACATGCCCGGGTATTTAGTGGGAAGAGAGCGTGCAAACATCAACACTCTTGCTAGAAATGTGTTTGGATATTTTCTAGTCATGTTAAAGAAGAATATGTGGGATTTTTTCATTATTAATAAGGGTGTGAGAGGCTTCCATAAACACATGGAGTATATCTTTAATGTTTTTTGGCTTCCTTCGCCGATACATGAAAAGAGAGAATAATGTCGTCAACAAATTTCTAGTGGGTAAGATGGAGGTCATTGCCCCCGCAGCCTAATACCATAGATCCTCATATTACGAGCTTCCTTCTTTAGGAGTCCGGCCAAAGCCTTCAGCTGCTAGAATAAATGAGAATGGGGATAGGGGATCTCCTTGTCTTAGCCACCGAGTAGGGTTAAAATATTTTGGTGGGTGAACCATTTAGGGAAAAGGGAATAGATAGGGGGGAGGAAACCATAGCCTTGATCCATCGTATCCATCTCGAGAAAAATCCATAAGCTTGAAGGACAATGGTAAGGAAAGTACAAATTATGCAGATAGGCTTTAGATAAATCCAGTTTTATCATCATCCTCGAGATTTTGAGATGCTTCAACTAGTGGATTGCTTCCTCCCGGAGATAATAATACCATCTAGGGATTTGACGGCCTCTAAAAGGCTAGTTTTTTAGATGACATGAGGGAAGCGCAAGAAAGGTTTAAGGTAATTAACCATATTAGTGGCAATGATTTTTTAGATGACATTGCATAAATCAATCAAGCGTGAATCCTTGGGGATCCTCCGATTTAGCATATTTAGGAATCAATGTTATAAAAGTAGCATTGAGACTCTACATTCCTTTTTGGTGCCGTCTTTCGACTCCTCCACCACTTCAATAATGCTTTTCCCCTATGAGTTTCATGCATCTTGGAAGAATTCCACGGTGAAACCATCAAGCCCTAATTTTTTTTTCCATACCTTTTACCACCTCCTCCACTTCCTCCATTGTCACCTCCCGCATAAGGCTAAGGTATTGATCTCCGGTAATGAGGTGCGCAATGTTTTCGGTGATTCTATGGATTTGCCTCGGAGCGATCATGCTCGAGTTCGTAGAGGAAGGTTTGAAAGTGATGCACAACCACTTCTTCCATGTCCTCATGATGGACTATTTTGTCTCCCGACCTCATTTTTTTAGTGAGAAGATCCCGTTATGGTGTCGATGTTAGACCATTTATTTATGGAAGAAGCACATGTTCTTCTCTCCTTCCCTCCTTCCCTCAATGAGTTGAATCTATATTTTTGCTTCTAGATTATCTCCTCATATTTTATGCATTCTTCTAGTTGTGTTATGATCCACCTCTCTTCTTCTACTAGAATTTTTGATCTTCCCTCTATGATAATCGGCACTCGGACAATCTCCATCTTATTCTTTTCACTCCTCCTAGTCTTTGAAGATGTTACCAAATTCCTCCTTATTCCACTTCTTGATCCTTTGTTTGATCTCCTTTTAGCTTGAGTTGCAGATGTGTTATCACTCACAATTTTTTGAAACATCATTTGAGAAAGTCTTAGAGGTTCATGTGTCAAAGGTAGGGTCATAGAATTCATTTTTTTTCATTACTTGGTCAAGGAAAGTTTTTAATTTTTTCTTATTTAGCCTATCATAAGGTCTAAAATCACCCTCATTCAAATCCTTCCATGTCACATCAGTCATTATTTTTTCGAGCATTTTTCATTTTCCAAGTTTATAACACCGAAAAATTCATTTTAGCCAAGAATCCACACTTTTTTAGTGAAATACACAAGAGAAAATGCAATTTTCACTATGAAATGGCTAATACTTTCGTAGTGAAAATGCCCTGTAATTAGCACTAAGAAAGCTAGGAAAAGTAAGGATTCATGTTTGTCTTGTCAAAAAAACGGCTAGGTTTCAGCTTCATGATTACAAGAGATGGGGTGGAGGTTATTCAAGTATTTTATGGTTAATTCAAAGGTACATAAACCCGTATGAGGTCATCATTACCCTTTTGACATGTGTATGTCATAATTTAAGCATGAGTTGTCATTTAAAACACAAAAAATCATGTTAAGCTACTATTTGTCATCTCAACATTCATTCTTGCATGTGAAACATCTCAATGTGAGAGCTGCTTCATCAGCATCAAGCAACTTTGTTTTTCCAATTTTGCTTTACAAGTGTCACCTTTTTAAGAGGATAGCTTGGTTAAAAAAGGATATGGTCATGTACAAGAAAGCACACAAAGGAGGCTATGTGGACAAGATAGAAGCTTATGGACCTTAAGCTATTCATGGAGGACCCTAGATTTTCTAAAGCATACATCGACTCAAGATGTTTGAATTTTTCGTTTGAGCTAACAAGGAAATTGTTGTGTTTTTTTTACTATTTGAGCAGTAAGTTTAAAGAGAATATTATGGATGAAAAGATATTAATTTCAAAATACTAAGAGAGGTTATTGTCAAGCACAGACAAGGAAAAATAAACTCTCTCACTTTTCTCACGAGTGCTATTAGTTGGGAGATACAAGGATTTCTTTTTAGCCCTATTTTCAGAAAATAGAGTTTTCCCATTTTACACATGCTTTTGCATGCGAGTTCCTAGACACTCCCGAGATGGTTTTCAAAAAAAAGAGAGTTTTTTCTTCACAACATTTTTATTAACAAAAAATATCCTTCTGTTTTGCAAAATACATCATGGATTCTGGGGATATAAATGTTGTTCTAAGACCTATTTTTTAGAAAAAACAGGAAAAAACTGCAAAGTGGTTTTAAATATGAAAGGTGAGATGGATTGTGTTCCTCATTAGTTTGATGAGGCCCATAACATGCAAAGGGGTTTATGGCATGTTGAATATCAGGTTAAATAACTCCAATAACAACTAGAACTTATCCATGAGGAGCTGGAGAAGAATGGCCTAAAAATGACAGTAGTTGAGGAACTACAGCTCAACTCATCATCAATAACGAAGAAACACTCCTCGTGACTCATACTTTGATATGGTTTATGTTTTGAAAGGTAAATGGCATGTTGGAAATAATTTTTTTATAGTTTGAAGGCATATTTTTAAAAGTTAGAAAAAAATATGGAATTTACATAGTTTTTAGTGCTTTCGTAGCATTTCTTAGGCTTGAAACCAGAAATGCCCATGAACCCACCCCCTCGTAGCTTTCTTTCTCGCTTGAAAAACCATTTTTGGTAAATTTTTAAGGGGTATTAAATGATATGGAGGATGTGTCAAGGCATAATGAAGACAATGTGGAAGCAAAGAATCGAAAAAGTTGATGGAAAAAAGCCATTTTATATGTCTACAAAAGTACGCTATGAAACTGCTTTCATACTTTTCGTAACATGCTACTTTGAAGGTTTATGAGTAGGTTTTTGGGCATGTTTTGATAGGTGGATACTTTCAAAGGGGTCAAAGGACTTTTCTAGAGCACTCATCCAAGACTTGAATACCATGAGATGAAGACAATTCATCACCAAAACCATTTGTTAAATATAAGGACCTTCGTTTTCCTTAAAAATAGGGTTTGTTTTCAGATTTGGAGGGAGGATAATCAAGATGTAAAGTAGTGATGAGCTCCGAATAGCTCATTCAAACATGTGAATCATTAGTTGTCGGATGTATAACTCGTTTCAAGAGATAAGGTAATTGATTCAATAACTAGTTATTTGAGTCCTATTAGGAAAAGTGACCGCTTTAATAGAATAGCTATGATTTTATCATTAAAGTAGATGTTTTCTTGTTATGAAAGGTTTCATTAGGAAAAGTTCGATAGAATCTAGCCAAAAGGGAGATCATCTATGATGTAACAAGTCTATTAAAGGGCCGTATAATTGAATTTGTAAGGGGTATGCACTTTTTTGCAACAAATCGCCGCCTTATGTATTTTGACTCATATCAAGAATAATACATAGTGGTTTTATTCTTAACATACGGAAATTCTCATGGGGTTTTTAATGTTTTATTGATATACATCCTATGTTTCACCAAATTGTAGTAGATTTCATTGAAATTACTCGAATTCATAACTCTATGCCTCCGACTTCGTTTAGTAATGAAATGATTGTGTTCTCTTATGTTTTATGAGTGAATTACCTTTGAACCACTAGCGTGAGATTTCATTACTATTACTCATAATTCATAACTCTATGCTCTAAATTCCTTTAGCAATGAAATGACTATGTTTTCCTATTTTTTATGAGTTGGTTTCATTTTTTAAAGACCCTCACTCGCTTGAGTTTCCATGCCAAGAAACCTTACCACGAAACTACCGATTGTTGACTCGATAAGCCCAATGGTTGCAAGCCCGCATTATTTTCAACCTACATACACTAAAAATCAAGTTACTTTCCAAAAAAAGTTATCCATCCAAAGCTCTTATTATTATCTAATATCATAAACCCCTTTGACAGAGCTTGCTCAGATCGAAGAGGCTAAGCTTCATTCAAAAGTAGCCAATCGTGTGCAATTTTTCGATAAATAAATGTATGCATAATATTTCTTCCCACCACTTCCTTGGTCTTCCACCATTCTTTGCGTTTCCCTCAGTGACTTAGGGTCTCAAAGTGAAAAAAAATTTTCAAATCAAGGGCTTATTTCTTGGTCCTATTTTGAGGTCAATTTCCCAGCATTATAGGCTAGTGTTTCGAGCCTATTCCGTGGAGAGTGGAGGTTTCCATGTATATTAATGGCAGCCATTGGATTTATCGCATCGAGAGAATTCTAATCGCATCGGCACGACGAAAAATGCAAGTGAACAAGTTTTTGAATGTTGCGATTGTGATGGTGCGATCCAATCGCAACCGTTGGATCCCTGGAAGATAGCATCGTTGGATCGTAAAGGAAGTCGGAGTGGGGTCTACAAAGTGACCCATAGCATCGGGATGAGATTCAAACACAAAAAATATAAGATTTTCCTTTGTTAAAGCACCTTGACGGTAAAGAGAGAATTGTAACGTAGAACATAGAAAATGTTGAAATATTGTATCGGTGGGACCTTTGCTAATTGCATCGGTGGGAAATCGGATGACCAAGGCACAAGAGGATCTCGAATGTTGCGATTGCGATTGGAAAATTAAAAAGAGGCGGAGTATATTTGTGGTGTGGGCCCCCCATGTAAAAAGAAAAGTTTAATGCATCTTTACTCCAAGAATTTTAACCAAAGTCGAAGAATAAATAAAAACTAAAGTGGAAAGTATATATGAAACAACATATATACATATATACGTATAGTGTGGGGCCATCGCATCGTAGTAAAGGCAAAGTAGTGGAATATGTTATTGAAGTTTGCAATTGTGATTACTCGCATCGGAACAATAGAAAAGGGTGTAATCGCAATCGGAATTCATCGGAGGAGGCTCATCGCATCGTGAAATAGAAGAAGTTTTGGCAAGTGGTCCCGAGAAGGTTACTTTTCTATGGAAAAAGGTCTTTGTTATATGCCGAGAGTTATTTGAGTTTTTTATAGAAGAAATTTGTAAATATGTTGAAGTACGTTTGAACCATATGAAGAACCTCCTACAACGTAAAATATCGTTAAGTTTGATAAAGCTGGCAGAGTTGGAACGAGTTTTGGGAAATTCATTCTACATGCATGGAAAATAGGAGAGTAGTCGAAACTAGAAAAGACGGAGACAACAGCAAAAAGATACATGCATAGCGAGCCAAGAACTAAATGGGTTGATTTGAAATCCTTGTTGTAACTAAAATGTAAATTTTTTAATTTATTTTATATTGTTTGTGATGCAAATCAAGACTTACGTAAAAAAACAAAAACTCCTTTATCGTAAAACAAAAAAATTGTACAAATTGATATATTTTTCTCGAAGGAGTTGGACAAATAAATGAGAATGCAGAAGGCAAAGAGTTAGGGCTATTCACTTCGAATTCCACCTGTGGAATACAAACGGTCATGAGGAAAACTCTATAAATGATATCATATTGGTATGCATAAAGAGGTTAGAGAATATAGAAATGAGCGAGAGAGGGTAAGAAGAAACGGGAGAAAATAGAGATGTTGTGAAGACTCGGATATGATATAAGGCAGATATGAAGGCAGGTGCACAAAGATGTGGGTGAAGATGGAATTGAACGAGCTTATACCCAGGTAATTCAACAAGTGTTTTTTCTTTTGAAAGAGTGAGGAAGTTGGAGCTTCCCTATCGAGTTGTAACTTGATAGATGTCGGGGCTGTAGCCGACCAAGGTAGGAGCCTCCTGTGGGTTGGTGCCTGCGGAAAAATTGGTGGGAGCTAGAGCTTCCTTGCAAGTTGTAGCTTGCAGAATTGAGGTTGGAGCCTCCCGTAGGGTAGGTGCCTACAGAAAAATCGATGGTGAGAGGAATTGGAGCTTGCCTTTGCATCGTAACAATAATAAGTACGTGATTTTCTCCCCTTTTTTCGGTTTCCACGTATACCGCTGTCTATATGCATGATAATTGTGTGCTGATACTGCGGTTTTAATTCTGCTTAATACTTGCTGCTCATTTATTATGATTTTTGTTCCATTGTATATTAAGCTGATCACAAAATGATGAAGTAAATATTATAAAAAGTGTAAATAAATTTAAAAGAAAAGTTTTGAAGAACCATGAATGTGTTAAACTGATTCACCCCCCCTCTCCGTTTAACTAAGGGTTCAACACATGTGCCTCCTTGGCTTTAGAGCTTACTCCATCATGTTGTCCATAACCAAGACCCAAATACTTAGGCCTTTCCTCAACAACTATTGGCTTAACTATGCCTTGTGCATGTTTGCCCAATCCTTTGTCTTCATAGCCCATCTTCATCAATAATTTGGACCCTATTCCTCTAGTTTTTCTTTCAAAAGAACCCTACACATTAATTTTGAGAGGAAATTGATGATAAAATTGAATTGCATACCTCTTTCTGAAGCACATACTTGGCTAAGGCTTCCTTAGCATCATGGAGTTGAGTTTCCATCTCATGCATCCTTTCAAGAAGCTCTTGCTTCTCCTCCTTCATGAAAATCAACTGCTCTTGAAGTATTTTTCTCTCCATTTTATCTTCATACTTCTCTTGTATTCGTTCAATCATGATGTATATTTTCCGCAACATCTCTTTATCAAAGTGTTTTTCTAAGGAATATTGACTTCAATCATCACTTAATGAAGCTACTATCACACCTATAATAAATACAAATACTCTTTGCTGCGATTTGAGATATTAATTCTCAATATTGACTTCTTTTCCTTCACACATAAACTTGCAAATTCACGATTAAATTATACTTGCATAGTTTCAAAAACCAATATCTATAGAAGAATTAGCTAACCTTGGCTAAAATGAGCTAAAATTTTTCTTTGATGCCAACTTGATCTAAATATGGGAAAACTAGTTATTTCTATACTAGCTCCCTCATTACTATTAAAAATGTGTTTAAGGATCGACTCATCGTAACCACTTGTGAAGGGGTTTATGTGTGTAGTTCGATGTGTCTTTGATGATAAAATTATGAGTTAATTATAAACTCATAAACAAGAAATGAAATTTAATAAAATAGCTCATAGAAATCACATAACACAATGGATGATAATGGATTTCACCCCTCCCACAGGCTACATCTCCATAAACCTCGCTTTAACTAGCTAGGCCCCTCTTGGGATTATGAGCCAAATTTATGATTACAAGCATATGTGATGCTCCAATTTATTTTTTGACTATTCCATTGGCTTCCGAATACATGAAAACCCCAAAAAAATGACTATTCAATCTCTAAATTTGGTTACCAGCTCATCTAGGCTTAACCTCCAATCCCTGGTGGCCATGGGCTTGTTTAATTTCCAAAGTGAAAAAAATTAACTTCATATTTTCTCTAATTCCTCACGCAAACTATACCATTGTGTTTAGAACATCAAATAAATCTAAAAAATGACTCGTTCATTCACTCCATTTCGCCTTCGACTTGATTTGGGCATGGCCTTCCCTCTTGGTGTCCCTAAGCTTCAAAATTATTCAAGTGACCACAAACACTTGTTGATTTGCTCCATTACCTATGAAAAAAGCTATTCCAATGGATTCATAGCATGCCAATCTGCTAGGAATGACTATTCTTGAGCCCAAATTGGTCGAAAATTTCTCAAGATAGGCCTCATTAAAGTTTCCCCCTAGATTCTTCGTCTAATTATGGAAACCCATCGCCGGTTAAGGGTGCCAAAGATGGAGGTCACTCCTAAAATGGAGGAACTACCCAGAAATTCCATTGAATTAGACTTTGAGATTAATTAATATTAATGACGGATTAATGAGGTTAATCAGTGCACTTAGCTACGCTTATCTCGGGCACTAGTGTGTGGTCACATGACGAAAGGCCATGTGGAGGAGGGTTGGCCCCCCTCAACTCCACCATCCGAAACTCTGCATAATCTTCAAATATAGATTCATCCGCATCCTTTTCAAGTCTCAATAAAGTGGCTCATTAGTATGGGCATGTAATGTTTTGAGGGGCGAGGTCACTGGGGTCGAACTCTAACCTCCACCCTCCATATAACATTTTTACCACTATATAAAACCAATGTATATTTGCGCTCCTAAATTAATGTTTGAGCCAACCTTTGGATAATAATTAATATATGTCATTAAATTTGCATTTCCATGGACTTTTTTTAACGCTCCAATGATTAATCCCATCATATCATATAACATGAACTTGGGACCTTACATTATAATACAATGTAATCTCCACCGAATAATATGGTCGAACTTAGGACTTTAGGTTAAAATATGCGAAAATGTTGATGTTAAAGTTTGGATTATATATATATATATATATATTATAGCCAAGATTAATACATAAAAAACATAATTTCCAAGACATAAAAAAATTCATGAACCCACATTCAACCTTGGAGGACATTGGGAAAAATTTCACCTTACAAAAAAAACTAGTGAATCCATTTATGACACTTGTCACGTACCCCATTGGACAAAAATTGAAGAAGATTCTCTCGCATGCTGACCGGACTGCCATGTCATCAACTATACTTTTTATGCAATATTTATTTATTTTTTTCCTGTTCCGAATGATAATGAGCGTACTATAAATTCTTCATCCTAACTTGGTTTTGTTATGAAATTATTTGCGTTGGATTCCCGGTGATGGGCCGTTCATTGTCATTCCCGGTCTTGGTGCAATTCCCGAGCACTTCATTTTTGAGCTAATTTTTGCCCCCGATCCAGATTTCAATCACTCGCTAACATAAGGTACAACTATATTGGGTTGCCAAAGCCGGAAAAAATCCCCTGCATTGAGGCAAGTGGTTCACTGAGGGACCAAGTTCGTAGAACTTTCCCCATCTCATGGACTCACTCAACGCAATAGGAACCATTGCTTTCTAATGGTGGAGGACTAGTCTAGGTGGATATAAGTGGCCACGCGCCAATTCCACTTGAATCCCCCATCATTGTTTCTTTCGATTTCCTTAATTTTTAGAATAGTTGCGCTTTCCTAAATTATAGGATAGTTTACTATTTTTGGCGCTTTTTGGGTCCCAAACTTTGAGAACCATTTTTAGGCCATAAACGATGTCTTTGGAAAACATGTAAACATAAATTTTCGCATAACATTTGTTGTCAAAATTTGTATTGCTTGGATATATATTTATAACAAGGTATCATACGTGTTAAATGGAGATCATATGCCAAAGTTACTAGGGGCTCTAGGAAGTTGTTGTACCAATTTACCCCAACGAGGCCCACAATTTTTGGCGCTTCATCTCCTACAATTAGTTTTTCTAGATTTTTAGGGTTTTCCATTGTTTCTCAATAATAAATAGGTTGTCGAGCCTCATTGTAACATAGATCATAGGCATGTAGCCACCACATCCCTTCTTAGATATAAGCTACCATCACATGAGCTAGTTTATTTCGATTATGTATGTAGGCATTTTCAATTTTTTTGATATTGATGAAATGAAGATTTATTTCTATTGGATCTCTATGTTTATATTTATATATGTATCATGTTGCTTTTTTTTGCATAATTATAGATTAAGGAAAGTTTATCAAATTCACTCAATTTGGATTTAGTCAAAATTAGAAGAAACACTACTAAACTTGTAAAATTCAAGAATGGAGGAAAACAATAGTTAAAAATCATATTTTGTTATAGAGACAACAAATCAAATATTGAAGTATGATTGAGCACATTAACGAGAAATTTTAGAAATATAAAACCAAGAATTCAAAGAGATCAAAACCTATGACAAGTGGAAATAAAATTTAAGTTCAAGGATTAAAAATATCAAACCTACCTTCTATTTAAGCATAATTGAATTTTCAAGAGCATGTTGTTGGTTGAGTTGGTGCATTGGTTATGGATTGATGGTTCTGATTTGTGTTATGGATTTATTAGTGATCAAATGTTTCTCGAAGGCGATATTATGTTTTCTTTGGTAAGTGTTTGAAGTGAGGAATTTATTTTTTTATGTAAGGAAGTGGCCTTCATGATTATAGTTTGAAAATTGTATCAAATATGAATCATTGAGGTTAAGCAAGTGCTAACTTTCAGTTCAATTGTTTTAACTCCTTCCAATAGTGGCTCACAAATAGTTATGGGTTGGATCTCCTTTCAGGGTGATAACTAATAAATTAGGGGTTGTAGCTCCTTCAGATTGTAGATGATAAATTAGGGAGTAGCATCTTCCTTCAAGTTATAGCCATGGAGCTTTGTAATCACAAGTAGATTCTTTTCCTTTGTCAAGTAAATTGAAGAAAAATTTTTGAAGAATATATGTGTGATAATTTTGATTCTTATGATTGATATTTGTGGTGTTGACATGTATTTTTGTTGAAGTATTTATTGGTGTCCTATTATCTTTAATAAGTGAAAGAATTTTTTTAAATTCATACAATAATGATTCATCCCCACTCTTTGTATTGTCTTAGTTTCTAACACCTTTCCTTCATCCTATTAATCACGGCATCAAGAGTTCTACTAGTTGTACCTAAAGATCAACTCCGAGTTAAGATAATTTTCTCATGTTTCATGTTCCTCAAAATTGGATATTCTCATTAACGATAGTCTAGGGGGAGCTTTTGATTTCATTTTTTTTCATATTAATAATTTCACTTCATATAAGAAGAAACCAAGGGACCATTCTTGATTTAAACCCTATAATGGAGGGTAATTATTTTGTAATAATTTTATCCAACTACCACCCTCATGTTCCATCATGATTCTTTTGAATACCCTTACTAAAAATTATCAATAAATGTAGAATAAGGGAGAGGTAGATGTTAGTGAATCTAGTATCTTTAGAATAAGAACAATAAGCTTACCTACACCATTATGCATTGATTTCATAGATTTTTCATCTAATCATTAAAGACGTAGGATGGGAAATCTCACCCATGTGAGAGTGAAGATATAGAATATATGCATATTAATGAGTGGTTTCATTTTTTTTCATGAAATCCATTAACTTGAAGTGTAAAATTTGAAATATTGATAGAAAGATAAATGATTCATAAAGATAAATTTTAGGAATAAAATTTCTTTCATTCAAGGATATATCACCATATTTTTTCCTATAGGAAAGAACCCTATTGGTTATAAATCCAAGAAAAGTGATATTATGGATTTAATCATATTCCATTAGATTCATAACTCAATCCATGTTCCAAGAACTAGAAATATTTTTTCACCTAGATTAAGGATAGCTTGAACTTAATAATTCTCTCACATAAAACTTTTTCAATGAAGGAATATACTGGAGTGGGGCTTCTTGGGCTTCTTCCAAGATAAAGGAGGAAAAAATTACCCTAGGGATGTACTTTCAATAGGCGGATCTTGATGTAGAAAGATATTTAAGCTATTGACATTAGAAATTCCTTATCACAAAACATTCAAATGTGATGGAAACCACACACAAAGTTCATTTTTAGTTTTCTCAAAAGAAGCATCCAAGAAATAATAATGTGTACAAAAAACTCATACTGAGAAGTTTCATAAGTAGGGAAGATGTTAGGGACATCCCCTAAGAACCGAAAGGCAAAACCCCCACCAAATTCAAAGAGGTTTTATGTAATCCCACCCTAAAAATTCATCTATCCTTCATCATCATGATTAAATGATAGATAAGTATCGTTGTGACATGATCGTGCAATTGGTAAAATGTGATTTTATCCCATCCACCTGGTTTCAAATATGACAAGGTATTATCTTTGGTCCGTTATGATAAGGCTCAAGGAGAAGGCCCCCCCACCCTCATGGAGTCTTGACTCTTATTAAGTAATAAATTTCTAGTATATATGCCTTACAATCTATTGGATATAATAGTAGTGTTACTTGGAAGCTGCTAGATTTAACATTGGGCCTCGCTTACTGAGTTAATAATTCATGATGTTTAAAAAAAATATTAAACAATAGATAAAGTGTATAAAATAAATAAATAATTATGATTTCGTTTTTAATATATATATATATCCTTTACGAACAAAAAAATGAATTGTTTCTTCTTTTATCTATGTCCCTTGTTTTTTTTGGTTTTCTTTGGTTTTGCTAGATAATAAGATTAACTCTAATTTTTAGCTTGAGTAACAAAGGTCGAGTGGAATGTAAGTTATGAAAATAAAATCAACAAGGGACAACACTTTGCCTCCTAGACCACAACTACTCAACTAGTTGAATTTTTTCCCACTTGAATTTCAAACCCCTAAACCTGTCTACTCGAGGGCATGTGGGTCATTTACCTATATAACTTTAAATCTGTTGTTATGGAAAATCAATTCCTAATTGAGCATTTATCATGTTGTATTAAATATGGATAAATATTTTGCGTGAGATTATGTTTTATTAAAAGAATGCATGTCCACACATAAGTTTACTTAATTTTTTCTATTATTATTTTTTAATGAACTTTAAGTTTTGTTTGAATTTTTCAAAATAGTGACTATATATATATATATATATATATATATATATGAAGAAAACCATAGTTCATGCTAAGAGCAATTTTTAGTTGAATTCTTAATATAATATTATTAAATGCAAATGTGGAAACATCTCCCTTATGCATGTATACTTAGTAGTATAGCACTTCTCAATCGAATTATTATTTATTAGGGAAGTTTTTGAGATGAAAAATAATTATTAATTACTATAATCAAATCACTAATTATCATTACCATTGACTTAGAACTTTTTTCACATGAATTCATTTTAATCAAATCATATAATTTCAAAAAAAAAGAGTTTTTTTTGTTTAAACTACATTTTTGAAACCTGGTGCACTTGAATTTAGCACATTAAACAATTTAAAATCAAGTTTTTAAAAATCTTTATGAGATTTTGATTAAAATTAACAACAAATGTCATGAAATTTCATCTATAGGTTCACTAAGCCATTATCATTGTATTATATATATTCACATAAATTCTCTAAATATTTTGAATTGCTTTAAACTATTTAAAAAATTTTTGTTTATATAACTTTAAAACTCTATGGTTAAAGGAAAATCAATTTCTAATTGGGGATTTATCATGCTATACTAAATGTGGAGAAGTGTTCTTCCCATGATTAAGTTTTATTAAATAAATCATGTCCATGCATAAACCTACTTAATTTTATTTTTATTATTTTTAATGTAGTTTGATTTTTATTTGAATTTTTCAAAACATATAGTTGATGGGGAACAAACAACCTCCTTAGATAAATGCAACGACTTGAAAGCCTCCACTCGGGCCACAATTTTTTCATGAAAGTCATTTTTCCCCATAATCCAACCATTGTGTGTGTGTGTGTGTCGGCTAATATATGTATATGCAAGAGATGTTGTGGTTTAAAGTTATTTAAAAATAATAATCTTTAAAAATCAATGATGTCATAAATAAAATACTTCAATTTTAACCTTTATTTTACATACTTTATAGTGAGATAAAGTAATAAAAATTATAAATAAATAAATAAAATTACATTTTAGTATGAGGGATATATAAAAATAAAAAATGGCTCATGGTATTGACCCATGGTTGTAAGAATCCATGTTATTGACACATGGTATTCATGTGGAGTATAAGTAAACTTAACAATTATGTAAACATTTGATGCATTTTATCCGGGTAGGGTAGAGATGTTGCAATATTTAACATTTTGACTTGGTAAAATAAAATAAAAAAGATAAAATGAATAACTATAGTTATATTTATATTTATAATTAATAATTAAACTAGCCTAGATCCATTTTAACTCTAGATCTTTGATCCATTTTATCCATAGAAATGTTGCAATATTTAACATTTTGACTTGGTAAAATAAAATAAGAAACATAAAATGAATAATTTTATTTATATTTATATTTATAATTAATAATTAAACCAGGGTAGAGATGTTGCAATATTTAAGATTTTGACTTGGTAAAATAAAATAAAAAACATAAAATGAATAACTATATTTATATTTATAATTAATAATTAAACCAGCCTAGATCCATTTTAACTCTGGATCTACGAGGGGTTGAGAGGGATCAAATTTCTTTTGAGATGAAGACTTCTATTAAAGTTAAAAAGATTTGATTCCTCTCAATGCTTGGTAGATGTTAAAATAAATATACGCTGGTATTATTTAATGCTAATGTGGCAACATCTCCCCTATACTTTTATTATGAGTGATATAACACCTCTCAAGCCAATTATTAATTATTAAGCACAGCATTTAAGATGACAAATAATTATTAATTATTAGAGATAAATGGAAAATTATCATTTAATACATTGCAATCTACATATTCACTCAAGGGTGAGCTGAGATGGGTCAAAACCCTAGCAATGGAGATGAGGACATGCACCGGTTGCCCTCAATCAAGTTGCAGAGCCCTTCTACGAAAAGGAGATCGATGTGACAGATGTCCCAAGCTATCAGATCCGTGCAGACACTTTTGCAAGATGCGGCCAACCACGCAGCAGTTTGGGTTCGATGGTCTTGCTTACATATAAGCACGCTTAGGATGGTTGTCTCTGTTTTTCCAAACCCTAACTCACATGCTAGCTAGAGGCATGTGCACGAGAGGATAGCGCTGGTGAGGTTTTTGTGCTGTCAAAGGGATTGTGTTAACACTAAAGCTGAAGGTAAAAATGGGTTTTGACGAGATTCCGTGGACATTGAATTGGTTCCGGAAGACTTGTTAACAGTCTAGGGACATAAGGTTTCGGCAAGAAACTTGGACCGTTATTTTCCGTCCATTGGAGATACGGGCCAGAAGAATGAAGTTCCTGAAGGTGTCTGGGGTCTCTCGAACAAGGTTACTCTACTAGAATAAAGTCTTTAGATCACATTCAATTGCACGTGGAGAGAAGGGTTTTATCAAGGGTCACTCGAGCCCTCGTCCGTCCCTGAGAAGCTTGGTAGCGAATATTTCCAAACAAACCCGCAAACCCCAACTCTGCCAGGTATTTCATCAATCCCTTTTCTTTCAGGGGGGGTTGGAAGATATAGTCGCTAGCTATGGGCTTCAGGGCTCTGTGGGTCTTAAATATTTCTTGGGAGAAAACTACAGAGTGTCGGAGTGGGGTGGGGGAGCTTCTTGAGAGGTCCCATATGCCCAAATAAACCCTCATCAATGGCAGGGTATCAATTTTCTCAAAAATTTCCTCCTCTGGCAGGGCAGCGAAGCAGCGAGCTCGGGGTCAGATTTTGCAAAGGGTTTGGTTTGAAACCCTAGTGGGCTAAGGCAGTTGGTACTGGATTGGGTAGGAGCTTCTCGCTCTATGACCCCACTGGAAGAACAAGGAAGGGTTTCAAGGTATGTTAGAGGCGATAGTCATAAGGACGTCCTAGAGACCTTCAGTCACCAAGAAGGACCTGTAGGTGCAGGAGGAACTGCTCAGGAGGGTCAGAATCACTCTGAGGAAGGGAGACCTAGTTTACCTGTTTTGGAAGATCCAAATGAGATCGAAAGGCCGCTGGATGGTGAGGAAGGTGGAAGAAGTAGGGTTGCAGGAACAAAAAGTAAAAAGACCAATTTGATCAGGAGAAAATGAAAATACCCATGCTATATATTTGGCCTAGACATTCACATTGACGAAGTCATGGAAGCGATGAAACTATCCTAGTTGGCAGAGTCAGAGGTCGGAAATTCTCTTCCAAATATATCTCTGAGTGGACAGTTTCAAAATGGAAGGATGCCCCAGGAAGCCCCATTGGGATACAAACCCTAGCCTGAGGGTGGTTCATGATCAAGTTCGAAAATAAGGATCACGTAGAATGGATTTTGGAAAGCAATTGGAACTTTGGAAAGCAGTCTGTCTTGTTCAAAAAATGGACGCCACTCTTCGATGCCCAGAGGGAAAAAATCAAAGAATCTCCAGTCTAGGTAAAGCTCCCAGGACTTCCCTTACCTTTCTGGATGGATTCTACTTTCCATTCATTTGGAAACACTCTGGGCCAATTCCTTGAAGTAGACCTGTCATTCTAGTAGACCAAGGACCTAAGCATGGCAATAATCCTGGTCATTCTAAACCCTAAAGAAGGATTAGCAGAGGAAATGCTTCTCAAGACAAGGACTATGAATATTCACAGACCCTGGACTATGAACATATTCCTTTCAGATGTTGTTGTTGTCATAAGTATGGCCACCTAGCAAAGGACTACCCGTTGAGGCACTGAACAATAAGGAACCATAAGAGATTAAATCGAGGGTCCTTGAGATCCTTAGCTCTAGAAGAGAACAAGCCATTAGAAGAGGATATGATGGAAGGGGTTTAACATCCTGGCGTCAAAGCGATTGTCATCACTGCTCCGGATCAATAGGTAGAACAAGTCAGTCCCTTAGCTATGGATCATGAGTAGGAAATTTCAGAAGCATCTGTCCCTCTTCCTAAAGTTGAAGCCGCTACAACTTCTCAGGAGGGTATGACTCTGGTCTCTTCTCCCTCCCTTTTCACCTCTTTATGTACTTTTGTTTTTGCTTATACTCAATTTGGTCCTTCCATGCCTCCTCAAATGGAATATTTGCAAATGTACGATGCCAAAGAGTCCCTTGAAAATATTATAACTTCTATTGTGTCCCCTCATTTGGATCTCCTCCCTAAGGTTGATATAGGTTCGCCCCCACCTCCGCCTTGTATCCCTAAAAAGCCTCCCTATAACTTAAGATCCGTGATGAAAAAACCTTTAAAAGGGGAGGTCATAGGTGGATTGGAGTACAACCCTATTTTGGTCGGTCCTAGAAAGATATGGGGTAGAAAATAAAACCTTTCTAAGGCACAAGTCAAGGAAAAATTTGATATTGTAGATGGGAAACAACTTTCCCTCTTTGGGGTGCTTAGAGCACTACAAGCCCCTTCCCTGGGTTATAAATGATCATTCTCTCCTACAATTGCAGGGGTTTAGCTATTCAACCCAGAAAACTAGCTGTGAGGGAGTTGATGAAGTCCTATGAGCCCGATCTCCTTATGCTTGAAGAAACCTTGGGGTTGGGGGACGAAGTGATTGGCTCTATGTCAAGGATGTTCTCGGGATGGGGATTCCAGGCTCTGGATGTCAATGGTAGATTTGGTGGTTTGGTGTTGGGCATAAAATCAGGGAGGTTTAAGGAAATTTCTTCTTAGGGCTTTGAAAACTCCCTAGCTATGGAAGTCTACTCCAATGAGATCTTCCACCCCATCCTTTTGTTGAATGTATATGGGCCATGCTCGGATAGGATGTAGTATTGGAGCAACATGTTTGCCAAACCCTGCATGAATAATTCCAATCTCATTCTTGGTGGAGACCTTAACTTCTCCCTAGGGATGTCGGAATCCTAGGGCCCCTTAGCTCATGCAAATCCCTTGATGGATTTCTTCATCAATAAGCTAGCCTCCAATAATTTGGTGGATGCAAACTTGATCAAGCCTACACCCACTGGAAGGAACTGAAGAATGGGGGAGGCTAGGGTGGCAAAAAATTTGGATAGGTTTCTTCTTAATGAAGATCCAGTTGCCGGATCCCTTGTCTTTAGGCGCTGGGTGGGGGAAGGAGATTTATCTGATAACCTACCCATTCTCGTTAAGATCAAAGGCCTCCATAAGAAACTAGGGGCCCCCTTCAATTTTAACTCCTCTTGGCTCAAAGATGAATCCTTCACCTCCTTGTTCCATGCCACTTGGGGGGGGAGATAGGCCAAGGGAGCTTGGAAATATGAGTTTTTTATGGAGAATCTAAAGAAAATGAAAAAATCCACTTTGGAATGGACAAAGGAAAAAAAAATAAAGGAGGAGGAAGACCTTCGAATGTTAAATGAAGAAACTGGTCTTCTGGAAAGCTCGGAGGGTGCTAGTTACGTATCCACTAAATCAAGGGACAAATTAAGGAGTCTTGAGCATCAACGAAGAAAATATTACTCAAAAGATAGGAAATTTGGCATCTAAAGAGCAGGGATGTTTAGTTGTTAGCTAGAGACGATAATACCAAATTTTTCCAGAATTATGCCAAAGGAAGGAAAAATATCAATACAATTTGGGGCATGCAGATGGAGGAAGGAGTAACGGCATGCTCTTTTGAGCGCCTCTCCTCCCTTGGAGTGAAACATTTCAAAACCTTGTTAAGAGCCCCAGCAGAGGCTTCCATTGTAGAAGTTATCAGGGTAGCCCAGTTCTTCCCTACTTATATTGATGAAGAAGGAAATGACAGTATAATGGAACCTGTTACAAAGGAGGGAGTGGAAGACATCCTTAAGTCAATGTAGAAAGATAAGAGTCCAGGGACGAATGGTTAGGCAGTGGAATTATTCCAACACTTTTTTAATTTCCTGGGTGACGACCTATTGGAGGTTGTGGAAGAGTCAAGAATAACAGGAGCTATATACCAACCTTTCAACACCACTTTCCTCGCTCTCATTCCCAAAAAGGAACATGCAGAGTCCTTTGATGATTTCAGGACAATTTCTCTTTGTTCTTGCATCTATAAAAGCATTGCCAAAGTGATAGCTAATCGCCTCAAGCCCTTTCTCTCGAGATAGAAATATCTCTTCGGAACAGTTCAACTTTCTAGATGGAAGGAAAATCCATGAGGCTATGGGGGTGGCCCAAGAAACACTCTATAGTTTGAAAAGAAGCAAAAAAAAAAAGGACCTATTGCTAAAATAGACCTTTCCAAGGCATATGACAGAATCAGTTGGATGTATATTAGGCTTCTCCTAACCCACCTTGGCTTCAGGAATGATTTTATCAATTGGGTAATGGGGTGTATCTCTTCCACAAGTATTGTTATTCTTATCAATTGGGTGACCTACAAATTCTTCAACATAGAAATAGGTCTTCGTCAGGGATGCCCTCTCTCTCCCATTATTTTTCTTTTGGCTGCAAAAGGACTCAGTCTGATGATTCATGAGGAAAAAATAAGGGGGGAGCTAAAAGGCATCGAGGTGGTTGTCAACCTCTTCGTTGCTCACTTACTTTTCTTGGATGATATCCTCCTATTTAGCAATGGTAGCTTGGAGGACTGTCATATTTTAAAGGAGGTGTTGGATATTTTCCTTAAGGACACAGGTTTAAGTATAAACAAATAGAAATCTACAATTACAACAACTGGCCTCTCCATAGCAGAAGCAGGTAGAATCTCTAAAGTTTTATAGTTTGAAGTAAATACCCTGTACGACTCTTTTAAATATTTGGGGTTCTATCTAAATTCGAAATCTTATCATATTCAGGATTGGCACTGGCTAATTGCAAAGATTGAGGCAAGAATGAAACACTGGAGTTTAAAATGGCTATTTAGAGTAGGGAGATTAGTGTTGATTAAATCGGTAGCTTTGGCCATTCCAATTTAGTGGGTGGCCCTTTCCTGGGCACCTAAAATTATTCTCTCCTCAACTAATAAAATATGTAGTCGTTTCCTATGGGCTAGTTCAAAGGAGGATCATATGATGCCATGGGTGGCTTGGGAGAAGATAGTGCGCCAAAAAGCATGGAGAGGTTGGGGCATAAAGGAGCTTCCCTCCTTTATGGCTTATTTGGCTGCAAAATTGGGTTGGCGCCTCACCACCTTGGATAATCCCTGGACAATTGTCATAAAAAGGAAATACATTGATCCTATGCCAATTATAGAATGGTTGCGAAAGCCAAATAAGAAAATAAAAAATGCTTCAATTGTATGGAAAGCCTCTATATCATTGGTCAAGATAATTGAACAGGGCGTAGCTTGGCATGTTGGGGATGGTAAATAGGTAAGACTGGGTTGTGACCCATGGGTGGGCTGCTCGGGGAGGTTTTCCATCTCTAGAGATGTTATTGATTTTCTGGAACATCGAGGTTTCAGAACCCTGAGTGATATAGCCCTGCAAGGGCAGTTCACAATCTGGAGGCAAGCTTGGCTGACAGGGGAATCTCTTCATCTCGATGACATGTGGCTTGTAGAGTGGCAGGGGTTCATAAATTACCTCCAAAACTCCAACATCATAATTCAGGAGAGACCAGAAGAGCTCATATGGCTCGATGGTCCATTGGGTCTGTACTCCCCAAAGTTTGGCTACAAATGGAAAATGGCACAGAAAGACTGGGGGGAGCCAGAGTGCTGGTTTAAACCTTTGTGGGAGTTGAAGGGACTGGCAAAAACCAAAATTTTATTCTAGTGCATACTTCAGAAAAAAGTCCCCTCTTGGAATCCTCAAAGCGTCGGTTGGCCTTGGTGAGGGGACAAATAATTTCGTTGAACTAAAAGCTCTACACTTACTACTTTGTTGGATCTCGTCCGTCGAGATAAGAGAAGTGAAAATCTTTGGGGACTCTATGAACATCATTAAGTGGTTTAATGGAACATAAAGATGTATAAATTATATTTTATCTCCTTTACTTGCTGAGGTAATTCATATAAAATCTTTTTTTAACCAGATTACTGCTTGTCACATTTACAGGGAATAGAACTGTGAAGCAAACCTCCTATCTAAGGAGGGCATTCATCAAGATATGAGGCACTGGGAAACTGTAGCAGTTGAGGGAGGTCTGCTCGGAGGGATCGAACAGCCTCGTTTCGCCCGATTGTTTCGAGCTACTCTCTCTTTTCTTTTTTTATGTATTAGCTCAGATCAGTTTGAACTCGTTCACTATTTTTCAATATTTTTTTAGTTCTGAATTTACTCTAAACTATCATGTCCCTATTTCGTATTTTTTTCCTCTATGAGGAGATCTGGGAGAAAGGTTTTGCTCTCTTTTTAGACATTACTCTACTATATTTTGAAAACTGAAACAATTTTTACTACCCAGTTTTTGTTTTTGATGAGAACTCATAGTCATAGCCTGTTTTCATCCCTGTTTCTAACGTATTTTATCCCTAACAAAAGGGAAGCCCAGGGGCTGGGAGGATTGATGCACATATTTCCTCATCAGCTGCAACTCTATCTTCCTTCTTCTACAAAAAAAGAAAGATACAGTTCTTTGAATGCTACAAGCATATACTATGTAACCTTATACATACTTAATCGATGGTTCAATTTTTTCTTTGGAAAAAAAAAACTACATATTCACTTTAATTCTCTAAATATTTTGATTTGTTTTATAATATTGAAAATTTATCTATATAACCTTCAATCCTACTACTTAACACATTAATTTCTAATTGGGGATTTATCATATTATATTAAATATGGAGAATTAAAAGAATCATGTCTACACTTAATTCTACTTAATTTTTTTATTATCATTTTTAATACAGTTTGATTTTTGTTTGAATTTTTCAAAATAAATGGTAGGTGGGGAATTAGCAACCTTGAGAGATATACAAAAACCTGGAAACCAAATCTATTAGAAACTCATAGTTATTCTGGCTTATATTTCACTTATTTTAAAATATTTTACACTAAATTTAAATTTATGGTCTCTCATCTACCATATAATTTTCTATACTTGTCTAATTTCGGCAAATTTTTTTACTTTTATAGAATATATTTCCTCTAATTGAAATTTATTTTACAATATTTAAAAATTAAATAAGTTATTAAATCATTTAAAAAAAATTATTTACCCTCGCTTAAATTTTAAAAATTTTATCTTCCCGCGCTTAAATTTCGCAGAATGTTTTCTTATGGGACAATATTTAACTTTTCCTTTTCCTACAATTTTACGCCACCATTTTACGTCTTTTATAATATTTACTTTTTTAAGAATACTATTTAATTTTAATACAAGGTAACTTCAATCTTGGAGTTAACCTTACAAAAAGGTACTTTTACCGCCCTCGAATCCCTACCCAGTAAATATATATAAGAGATTAGAAGGCCCCACGACCATTGCTGATTGCTCGGAAGCGCGAACCGGAAGAAAGGTGCTATTCTGAAAACTCAAAAGCATTCTCCATCATCAGGTACATATTATCAACTAGGTCATGTTTTCCAACGACTGTCTTTCTGCACTTTTGCACTGCTCTATTTAGCTGTTTTTTCTCTGCATGTTGACAGATTTCTATAAAGTGGGTTCTTCTTGTATAGGTAGGTGCGTGACAGGAAGATCTACGCTGGCAGTCACAATGGTTGTGGGTGAGAATCAATCTGGCAAAGGTGCCAAGGGCCTACCGAATGTGAAAGGCAACCAATCCAGCAAAGGTATGAAGGTCCCACAGAAGGGAAAATCCACAGCTGCCGGTGATGATAAAACTGAGAGGAAAGATCCCGTCTCTCGCTCCTTTCGCGCGGGCCTACAGGTTCTAGTGTTTTCCAATATTGATAGTTCCGTTAAAGGTTTATAGCATTCGGGTTTCTTGTTAATGCACGTGTATATAAAATGCAATTTCCTTTTGATTTTTCTGACGTTTATGTTGATCATTGTTTTGAAATGTAATATATATAATGTCTGTGACCTTTGCTTTTCAATGACAGATCCCTGTAAACGCACAGATGTCTGTGACCTTTACTATTGTTTATTTTATGAATTTGTGAAAACCATTTCCTATTCCAGAAACCTCTCAGGACATCTGTAGGATGGTGTAGATCTTACGGTTAATGGTTGTTAAACTATCAATTTGAGACATACATGAAGAACCATTAAAAGCTTATAGAAATTAATGGCTTCTCCATGTATGCAGAATTAAGAAAAGATTCCTAGAAATATTTAGATTAACAACTATTAAGTGTATGCAAAAACCCTAGCAAGTGTAGACCACACTTACACTTTCGTTTGTGGTGGTTTTGATGTCTTCCTTGGGTCCTACCACATATCTGTTAAAAATTAAATAATGCTTCTCAACTCACATCACACAGAGTTGTTTAGAGGTCTAAGACAAGGCCTTAAACAAGACAACATAGTTGAGGAAATTAAATTTGAAGAGACTGTCTTTTTAATAGGATGTGGCTGAGGTTAAAATGGAAATTACAATAGAGTAAAAATAGAGTAAAACATAGTGGTTGCCATAAAAATCATAAGTGAAATTTCGAGAACTATATTTCATATGTAAATTGCTATTCTTCACCAGTTAGTTCTTATTAAGATTTACAATTTCCAAAACCATATCACAACTAACAATTTATATGGAGATTGTCACTCCTTCACCATTAAAACAAGTTTTTACTGAGATTTACATTCACTAGGGTTTTGTGAGTTGCATGGTAAAAACCTCATTAGTCTACCAAAATTCTCTCCATAGTTTTCTTCCCTTGTCTTTTGAGACTTACATTTGCCACTATTCATTCAACTTCTTCATTCATGCTTAATACAAAACATATATATCTAAGACATTAATACATAAAACACAATATTTAAGGCACACTGATGGGTGAACATCATATTATTTGCACACAGTAAATAAGTTGCAGAGTAAAAGCTTGCCCATGAATTTCTACTAACCATTAATAAATTTCTATTTGAATTTTAATTATTTAATCTGTTGCTAAATGGGTTGTGTACTCCTGTTCAAAACTTTATTTACTAAGGTCTGGTTGTTGTCATAAGAATTTAAACCTGTGGTTGAGATTAATTTTCCAACACTTCCTGCTGCCATTCACCATTCCCAAACAAAATCTCTGAGATAAACACAATTTTCACACAATTTTCACGTGCCAATGGATTTGTGAAGTTGTCTTCAGATCTGTAGTGGTGCAACACAATCTCACCATTGTTAACTAATTCTCTTATGAAATGGTATTAAGCATCGATGTGTTTTGTCCTCTTCTGAATAGAAAATTATTTGATTGGGCAGTTGCTGAACTGTTGTCACAAAAAAAATTTGTTGTTCCATCTTGTTCACGGCATAAATCCCTCAACATCCTTCTCATGCAAACTGTTTGACACACTGCTACTGTTACAACGACATATTCAACTTCTGCAGTTGATAATGACACTATTGGTTGCTTTCTGGAAGCCCATGAAACGGCTGCCGAAACCAAATGAAAAACATATGCTGACATGTTCTTTTTGTCATCAACACATCCTGCGTAGTCACTATCACTATAACCAACCAGCCTAAAATCATTTGTTGCGGTGTACAAAATTTCATAATCCTTTGTCCCAATGACATACTTTAAAATTCTTTTCACTGCTTGCCAATGTCTCTCTTTGGGTGTCTCCATGGACCATGACACCAAACTCACTGCATACATTATATTAGGCCTTGTTACGGTCAAATAAATTAGGCTACCCACCATACTTTTGTATAATTTCATATTGACATTGTTGTTGCAATCTTCCTTGCTTAACTTCAACTCCATGACAGTTGGAGTTGGTGATGGCTTGCTCTTCTGCGTAACCTCTCTAATATTTTTGCAACATACTTTGTTTAAGAGATAAAAATTCCAATTTATGTTTGCTTCATTTCTATGCCCAAAATATACCTTAAAAACCACAAGTGAGTCATTTCAAGCTCAATTTTCATGACTGCTTTGAAATCAACAATGAGGAAATCATCACTCCCTGTAAAAATCAAATCATCTACATACAAAACAAAAATAAGAAGCTTCCCGTCACATTATTTGATGTAGAGAGTAGGATCGCCATCACATTTGTCGAATCGATTGTCGAACAAGTAAGCTTCTATCCTGCTATACCATGCACGTGGTGCTTGCTTCAGCCCATAAAGAAATTTCTGCAACGTATACACCTTGTCATATTGGCCTTCTATCTCATAACCAGGAGGTTGCACAACATACACCTCCTCTCTCATCACTCCATTCAAGAATGTTGATTTTACGTCAATTTGATACACTTTCCATTTGTGTTTCGCGGCAATCGACAACATTGAATGCACTATCTCCATCCTCGTGACTGGCGCAAATGTTTCTTAATAGTGTCTTCCATGCTACTGGTTGTATACTTTGACAACTAGCCTTGCTTTATGCCTTTCAATCTTGCCTTCAATGTTTCTCTTTGTCTTATAGACCCACTTCACTCCAATGACTTATTTTCCTTGTGGAAGATCAACTAACTCCTACGTGTCACTCTTTTCTATTGCTCATATCTCTTCACCCATTGTTGCAACCCATTTCTCTTCTTTGAATGCTATCAACTTAATTTTTCTTGTAGATTTCACTAAAATTTCTGAATTTTTGTCCTTATGCTTGTGGAAGATGGGCTTGACATGTCACTTGGTGTTGTTCTTCAAGCAGATGGAGTTGCAGATCTGTGTGTTGTGCTTGGTCAAGCACTTCCTTGACTGCGCGTCATTGTCATATTATTTTTTTACGGTCTCACTTGGTGACTGCTTTGTTGAGATTGTGTGGGTGTAGGAGGAGTCACCGTTGAGGAATTACTTATTCTGGTCAGTTCCTCTTTGTATTCATGTGGCATACATGTTTTCACATTGACCGTATTCTCTAAACATCCATCCCATGCTTCCTCTTCTATGAAATTAACATCTCTACTAATTATGACTTTCTTGGTTGACGGATTGTAGAGCTTCTATGCCTTGGATTCATCACTGTATCCAACAAATATACATTTCCCCTACTTTTTTCCAACATCTTCCTCAACTCATCTTGGACATGTGCATGTGCCACACTTCTAAACACTCTCATGTGAGTGACATTATGCTTTCTTCCACTCCATACCACTTCAGGAACTATGTTCTTGACACTTTTGGTTGGACACCTATTAATGATATATGATCCACAAGCGACAGATTCAACCCAATAATCATTTGGATAATTCTTTGCCTTCAACATACTCCTTGACATTTCCATAACAGTCCCATTCTTCCTTTCTGCGACACCATTTTAATTAGCTGTATACCTTGTTATGAATTTCTTGTGAATTCCATGCTCCCTACAAAAACGTAGGAAGTTGTGATGTAGTTTCCACCTATGTCAGTCCTCAACAATTTTATGTAGTGTCCAATTTGCTTCTCAACAAGAATTTTGTAGTGGTGGAAGCACTCAAACACTTCACTTTTCTATTTTATGAAGTAGACCCATGTCCTCCTTGTGCAGTCATCTATGAAGGTCAAAATATAATAGTTGCTCCCAATTGATGGTGTTTGCATTTGTCCACATAAATATAACTGTACAATATCAAAAGGTGTCTTTTCCCTTATAGACTTTCCTGCTGGAAATGATTCTCTATGTTGTTTTCCCAAGATGCATCTTTCACATTGGAGGTCTGGTTTTTCTATGAGTGGAAATCCCTTGACCATGCCTTTCCTATCAACAAATTCAAACCTCTAAAGTTGAGATGACCAAATCTCATATGCCATAACCAATTTTCATCTTTGACCTCTACTTGAAAGTTTAATTGTGTGGCAAGTGTAACTCTTCTTTCATCCTTTTGTGATTTTATTGACAATTGTGCTTGAGTACCTTCTTCCTTCAAATATGATTTTAGCTTCAGAGGGAACATTCTATTTTTTGTCATCTGAACTTTTTCAATGAGTTGTCTTCTTGGAAACCTGTCCAAAATTTTTCACACATCATTATTGAAAAATACATTGTAGCCCTTTTTCATGATTTGTCCAATTCTTATGAGGTTATGCTTCAAACTAGGGATAACGTAAACATCTGAAATATATTTTTTCTCTCCTTTCTTTGTTAGAATCTCAACTCTACCTATTCCCATGACAAAGACATTGCTATCGGTCCATAATGTCACTTCAAATTTCACACTTTCATCTAAATTGGAAAACATTTCTATCTTCCTAGTCATGTTTTTATTACACCCTGAATCTAGAAACCATACATCCCCTTTTTTTTTCTTGTGCTACATTACAATCTAAAAACATGCTACCATGGTTATGATTATTCGTTTATGAAATTTTCACTGGGTTTGTTACTTATGTCATATTGCTTCTTTCTACATCGATTTCCATAATCACCATAATTCTTACAATACTTACATTTAACTTGAGATTCATCATACCTCTGACCTTGTGCTTGATTTTGGTTTGGGCTTTGGCTTGAATTTTGATTGCTTCCCCTTCCACCTGAACTTGAAGGG